>WHVA01000350.1:0-123691 GCA_015179125.1 Gautieria morchelliformis | reverse complement strand
GAAGTGTCAGAGTCAGATGAACTATTGTCATCATCAGGAGGTTTCTTGTCTCTAGGAATTGCTTCGAGATTAGAAACTGGATAAGAATGAGTGGGAACCATAGGAGTTGGTGTCTCTGGTACACTGAAGATAGTTTGTCTTCTAGTGTGCTTAGAGGGATTAAACATCTCTTCTAACCCTTCAGAATTCGAAATCTTGGTTGGATTCTGATGGTAAGGTGAAGTGATGACCGAAGAAAGACGAGGGCCTCTGTTGTAGGCTACTGACTGTCTACGTTTGATCTGCTGATGGTCTACTGGACTATCCGTACTAAATCCCACTGTTGGAATAGTAGTTTGGGAAGTTCTAGGTATTCTCATCTGCTCTCGAGTAGGGTCTGTAGGCATAGCCAGGTGCGGAGGAGACTCTCTTGTAATAGAGCTTTCAGCAACAGCTGAATGTGTTTTAGCTCCATCAAACAGTTGATCGGCTAGGCATTTTCTTGAATATGCTTCATGAGCTGCATGATACCTCTTGCAGAATATATCCATGTCATTAGGATTGCTAGGGACAGAAGGGAAAGCCGGCGAAGATATATTATCTTTGGAAGCGAGCCTGTATGTTCCTTTGTCTTTTGCTACAATATCCCAATAAAATGCTATGAAGTTTTCTGCATCTTCACGCAAGGTGACACAGAGCATTTCAATGTCTTGTAAGCGCCATATAGAATCATCGGACCATTCCTGTGGCAATGTAGGAATTCTAGGTGCCGGTAATGAAAGTGCAACTAGTGTTCCTTGCCTTCGTTCAGCAATTCTGGTCAAGGTAGAAACCAGATACTGGTACCTGATTTTGTCAAACTGATACCCTATCACTCCTTTGTCAAAAGACTGAGCAGGGTGAGCAGTTAGAGCCGAGTCTAGGATTGTAAGCTCATGCCGGAACAATCTGTCCGCGCAAGGTGCAAGAGCTCTGAAGCCTGGAGCTGCAGTTCTGTTAAGTACATTTTCCGCTTCACGAGGCGCCAGAACGTTAGACCCCCTCACCCCGACACATCGCACCACCATGAGTGAGACAACAAAAGACGCAATCACGACCTTGAACATCTGGCAACAGAACCTCAATAAATCCGACGCGGCAAAGCAAGACCTCATCAACTCGGTCGACCCTAATATATACGACATCATAATTTTGCAAGAACCTTACTTCGACTTCCTGGGAAACACCCGCACTAATCACAGGTGGTACTCGCTAACACCAACAGTGCATCGAGATAACCCTAAGAAGACCAGGGCCGCCACTTTCATCAACAAGCACATCCAGTCCAGCGCGTGGCAGCAAGTGGACATCAACTCACAGGACACAGTAGCGGTAATCATACACACTAACGCAGGTCCCATAACCCTTTTCAACATCTACAATGACGGCAGCCACTCCGACACGCTGCACCACATCCAGGACACCATCCAGAGGGACAGGAGAGGCAGGAGGACGATCGACACGACGAGCATGCTATGGATGGGTGACTTTAACAGACACTACCCACTCTGGGATGAAGAACTCTTGTTAGTTATGGTGTCGCAAATAGCTAGTAGAAGTATGATTCAAACTCATAATAAGAGTCGAATCGAGAAGTGCTTAAGAAAGTAGGGTGTTTGCACATATAACAAGGTATATGCGTCTTACAACAGTGCTGACTGAAGCTAATAGCTATAGAGCGCAAAAGGAGTGAGTGATTAACTGTTTTCACTATCGAATGTAGTGTACAATGTCAAGTATTTAACTATCAAGAGAAGAACTTGGCGTTCTTGGTGTGTTACAAGATAGGAACAAGAAAAAGGTCATATGGGGCAACTGGCATAGGTTTGAGTATTAGGAGTAGGAGTGACATGTGCGCAATGTGATGGTGTGTAGAATATAATGGTGAATGGGGAAGGGGGAATGGAAGAGAATATAGGAGAAATGGTCCAAATGGGTGCAGGGTCACCTCGGCGTGTCACGTCCCTTGATCGGATCACGTGCACACGTAACGCGTGGCATGTGGGGAAAATACTTGGCTTGGCTTGGTCCACAGTGCTGTGATGATATTAGTGGTTCGGCGATATTTGTATGTGTGCTTGGTGGGCTTGGTAGTGCGTGTGTGTATGTTGAGGTGTGTTGTGACTGGTTCGTGACAGTTAAGCGCTGGTGCGGCCACAGTGTGCACGCTGGGCATCACAGTGTGACAGTGTGACAGGCAAAGTCGTAGCATGTGTGTGACTTGCAACGTCCAAATAAGGAAAGTGGTCCACAGTTGTCCATAGAGTTGAGACGATGTTTTCATAGTATATCAGCGTGTTATAGTGATGAATGTTGGGTGGCATAGCTTTAGTTGTGTATTCATAACAAGAATGAAACTCACACCTATTCACAGCAGCAAATCTAGATGCGGCACGAATACTACTAGAGCTGCTGGCCCAACACGACATGCTGATGGCCCTACCAAAGGACATCCTGACACTCTGCGCGTCCAACACCAAGAACCTCACCAGACCAGACAACGTATTCTGCACATCTAACCTACTCGACCTGTTCACTGTCAAGATTGGTTTTTAGGCGTTAATATCGTGTATTAGTGAACACAACGAATGCCTGAATAACTTGTGCGAATAAGTATGCCGTTTGGCGAATAAGTGAACCGATGAATGTTCACGAAACAAAGAGGTTGCCCGAACGGGGCTCGCCCTGTCTACAGTCGTAGCGAAACAGCTCGCAGCACTTGACGATGTAATGTGCAAGATGTCGTGGAAGGGCTGTCTAAGTTTCGATAGTCCCTTCGCTGGCGAAGGTGCTCCTTCGGAGCCCTTCGCCAACAGCACAGAAAGTGGTTCGAAGGCTAAGGTAACAAAGATGAAGTATGAGAGCTCACCAGTGATGCCTAAGCCCTTGGCTGGTTGAAGATAGAAATATTCAAGGAGAGGCTCAAGACGATGATCACAGCGAGGTCAAGTTTGCACAAGATGGACGACGTATGATAATTGAACTGGGGAATGTACATGCGAATGTAAACTACTTATATCGAATGCTCGTAAGGTATCAGCGAATAGGAAAGAGGCCGTCACGAGTCAGGGTTGGATAGGGGTGCGCAGTCATGATACAACATAGATGAAATAAACATACAATAGAATGTCAGAAGGGAGAAAACATGAAACGACGGAGAGTAGAGGTGGCGAAGGCACTTATGGACAAAACTATGTCTTGGGACCCGTGTACATGCTACCCTGCACGGACTCTTGGTCTACTGGGTTGATTCCGCACGGCCTATGGGGGGAATGTCCTGCGAACATACTCTGACCATACGAAAGCCCAATGGGGTTGGATTTAAGAAGACGATGGGGTTAATGATGGACCATCGTGCCGGGTGAATGGTATCGATCATTTTTGATGGTGTGCCTGCTGGCGAATGATGCGAGCAGCGAATAGCCGTTCGGCGAGATGCAAGGGAGGTAGAACAGAGGTGACACAGGGGAGGAGAGGCCGAGCGAACACTGAGGAGGAGTGGCGAAAGGAAAAACGGGGACACCACGGTGCAGGAAATGCACGGTCATGACAACCCAACTATTCGGACACCATCGGAAGAGGGTCGAGTAGAGGAGGTGGTAGGCCCAGCGATGACCGCCGAATCAGTCTCAGGACGTTGATAGTGCGTTTTGACGGCGCGGCTATAGTAGTTGGTGTGAACAGCGAGAGTTGGTTGCCAAACATAACAATGGTGATCGGACGAACACGAAGGTGGGGTGAAAGATAAGGGAAACTGAGCTTCTAAGTATGGGAGATAAACACGTCATGACATTCACGTGATGTACAGCTTACCCAGACCACAGGCCACTTCCCCATCTCCAGCACCATCGATGTGTCGGTACCCAGAGTTGAGGAGCCAGCGAGAAGGGATTGGCGCCAGGTGGACTGGACGAAGTACCGCAAGCACCTACAAAGGTGGCTGGAGGAGGGGAGTCCCCCCTCTGAGATCAGTAGCCTAGAGGAGTTTGAGGACAGGCTAACGCAGCTCACCACGGCCATCAACACAACGGTTGAGGAACTCGTACCACACACCAAACCATCCCCATATTCCAAACGTTGGTGGACGAAGGAACTCAGCATAGCCAGGGCCAAGATGCGGGTAGCTGCAAGGCACGCAAACCGGGCGCGACACGACCCACTCCACCCGAGCCACCAAGAATACTGCGATGCGCGCAATGAGTACACCGATAAGATATGCAGCACGAAGCAAGACTTCTGGTTTGACTGGCTAGAACACGCCGACAAGAAGACAGTGTGGACGGCGAGTCGACTCGTCTCAGGCCCATCTACTGATGGGGGCCGCACCAGAATCCCACCACTCACAACCACGACGGACACTGGGGCAGCAAACAAGGTCACTGACAACAACGATAAAAGCAGGCTCCTGTTCAAGTCTTTCTTTCTATCACAAGGGGCGCGACCACAGCACGAGAACGTCACCCAATACCCCACCCCTGCGTTCGAGTATGAGCCAATCTCTGACCAACAGGTCTTCCGAATCATCGGGAGAATGGGCCTGTACAAGGCCCCAGGCCCATCCGGCCTTTCTAACTCGGTACTCACACAGTGCGCCAACATACTAACCCCATACCTAGGATGCCTGTACCGCGTGACCTTCCTCCTCGACATATATCCACAAGAATGGAAAACCACCACCATTGCGGCACTGAGGAAGCCCGGCAAAACGGACTACACGGTAGCTAAGGCCTACAGACCTATTACGCTAATGGAAACCCTAGCAAAGCCATTGTCCGGATGCGTAGCGGAAATGCTATCATACCATGCAGAGGCATTGAAGATGCTGCCCGACACCAACTTCAGGGGGCAACCAGGGCGAAGCACGTCCGACGCCCTCCACCTGACAGTTGACTACATCAAATCACAGTGGAGGAAAGGGCAAGTCGTCTCCGCTCTCTTCTTAGACGTTAAAGGGGCCTTCCCAAGTGTCACAGTCGATACGCTAATCCATGACATGCGAATGAGAGGGGTACCCCCGCAGTACACCAAATGGGTCGGGAATAGGCTACAGGGCCGACAAACCAGAATCCAATTTGACGACTTCCTCTCTGACCCCCTCAGCATCGACAATGGGTGCGACCAAGGAGACCCCATATCAGTTATCCTATACCATTTCTACAACGCCGGACTCATCGAGGTGGCGCGGAGTGAACAAAATGAAATCGCACCGGCCTTCATCAATGATGTAACCTTTCTGGCAGCGGGCCCCTCGTTCACTCACACACATGCAACAATTGAATGGATGATGAACAGGGAAGGTGGAGTGCAAGATTGGTCACGATCTCATAACTCACAGTTCGAGATGGACAAGATGCAAGTCATCGACTTCACAAGGAAACGGGAAAAAGACCCTACACACCCTGGTAAGACGAGGCCGCTCCACCGCCATCCCATCGACATTAGTGGCACCATTATCACCCCAACCCCCACACATAAGCTGCTAGGCATCATACTTGACCAGGAGCTATGGTTCAGAGAGCAAACAGCGTATGCTGCCGCCAAGGGTACTGACTGGGTGATGCAATTTAGACGACTATCCAAGCCGATGAAGGGGATGTCTCACAAGAACATGAGGCAGCTATATCTGTCTATCGCAATCCCCAAAATGTTGTATGTGGCGGATGTGTGGTACACACCAGTGAGGAAAGAATCCGGCGATAGAAAGGCTAAGGGTTCAGTAGGAGCAGCAAGCAAACTGGCGCGGGTTCAGAGAATGCCATCAATCCACATCACAGGCACTCTATGCTCCACTACCACCTCCTCGACGCACATGCAGACCTGCTCCCAATGAAACTCTGGCTCGACAAGCACACACATGGCGCAGCGCTCCGGCTGCTCACACTCCTGCCAGACCACCCCCTACATGCCCGGTTATGAAGGGCCACCAGGTACGTAAAGAAACACAGATCACCTTTGCACGAGCTTCTCCACGCGCACAACCTACAGCCTGGGATGGCAGAAACGATCCACCTGACACACCACGAACCCCTGTGGCTTCCACCGGTCCTCACAACAATCTCCGAGAACGAGGAGCAGGCGATAGAGTACGATAAGCTCAAGTCAGCTACTAACATCTTCAGGCTCTACGCAGACGACTCCAGCCTAGATGGAGGGGTAGGAGCAGCGGCTGTCTTGTATGTCAACGGTATACAGCGCAAGTCGCTGCAGCATTTCCTGGTGCCAGACACGCAGCACACTGTATATGAGGCGGAGCTGGTGGGCCTCATACTACCGGCAACGATGCTACAAGAGCTCAACCACCTGGAAGGTGCCATGATCGCGATCGACAACCAATCGGAGGCCTGAGCAGCTTCAAGAGCGCACCGGGACAACACCTCGCAGACTACTTCCTCCAGCAAATGCAAGAAGTAGCCAGACAGCATCGAGGCGCACCACTAGAGGTCGATTGGGTACCCGGACACAAGGGTATCAGAGGCAATGAAGTAGCGGACATGATGGCAAAACGAGCAGCGCAAGGGTGCAACAGCCCCGAAAACTCTCTCCTGGCCCTGCTCCGCTCTCCGCTCCCGCTCAGCAAATCCGCACTTAAAATGGCCCACAACAAACAGCTCAGAAGTGAGACCTCCTTCTTGTTCGCTGACTCTCCGAGACTCCACAGGATCAGAGCCATCGACCCCAAAATGCCGTCTGCTGATTACTGGAAAATAGTAGCTACACTACCATGCCGCCAAGCCAGTATATTATTCCAGCTCCAAACAGGCCATGCCCAGTTGCAGCGACATCTATATAAAATGGGCCTAGTGGGCACGCCACTGTGCCCCTCCTGCCACCAGAAGGAAGAAACCGTACGACATTTCCTCCTCAGCTGCGTAGCACACGCGAGACACCGACAACCCCTGATCAACACATTGAGGCGTGATGCCCTCGACCTGGCCAAACTTCTCTCTGATCCAGACTGTATAGATTACATGTTAGATTACGTCCATGCGACCAAGCGATTCCACCCCACGTCCACACGCCCTCCCCCACGCACCCCACATCCACACCCCACACCCCACACCCTCCTCCCCCCCCCTTGAGCTAGCACTAACCTCCTCTGATGCAGGTCACTGGGTCCCAGACGAACCAGGACCCACAGACAAGATCCCCCGCATACGCACCCCCGTGCCGCCCGCTCGCATGCCGCCCGCTCACACGCCGCCCGCTCACACATCGCCTGCCTGCTTGCCGCACGCATGCACCCTGTCCTGGCTTAGCCTCCTGTTACGACCATTCATTTCCGACTTCCGACCCTCAGTTCCGCAACTCCTTCCGCCCCTCCGATAGTTCCGCCACACGTTCCGCCCCTGCGACATTTCCGACATTCCGCCCATTGTACATTTCCCTTGTTCTTTCGACTCTATTACTTGGACCCACCGGACTCGCTTCATTGTTCATCAAAACCATATATCTGGTCACCCTTGTAGTTCGTTGTCAGATATGTTTTCCCGACCCCTTGTTCTTTGCCATTGTTCTACCTTACCCTGAACCCCCTTTGTAGTCCCATTGTTCCCAATAGTTAGTTCCCACACATTGTACTCGACTTCCGCTTCCTCCGGAATTTGCTTAGTACAATACCATTACTTGTTGTTCTGCGCTTTGTATAAAACCCCCTCATGTATGTCTGTTATTCTGCAATCAGATAATCACCTTCGATACTTGATTTCCTTCGCTCCATCTCCTGTTCTTAGCACAGCGAGTCTAGCAAGATCTCAGTCTCTCCGCCTTCCGCCTTCCGCCTCAGTTCCGACTCAAGTTCCGACCAAACCTTTGGCTCAGTACATTCCGACTTCCGCCTCAGTTCCGAAATACTTAGGACGATAGTTCATTGGGGGCGCAACCTATAAGTTGAAGCCGCTGTCCTTTCCAGTTCCGACTTAGTGGAAATCTCGATACGTAACACCTCCTACGTGCACCCGCGCGCCTGCCCTCCATTACCTCAGATCTCAGCCCAAGCTCACTTTTGTAGATAGCAATGACAAGCACTTCTAACCATGTTACGGGCAATACTCGCACGCCATTTTAGCCACTAACTTACTTCCATGCTACCACAGCTAATTCTCAAGGGGGTTAGTCCGACTTGGGACCCCACCTCAGGGCCTATGTTTCGTCACCATGATAACGGCCAATCCCTAGATACACTGCATGTATTATCCTACATGAGCATGGCTCAATGGATAAAAATGGATCCAAAAAAAAAAAAAAAGAAAAAAAAAAAAACCATGAGAGAGGAGGGACTTCCCGATTGGAGACACCCTCTCATTTGTTAGCTTTAAATGATCTTCTTGATCATTGCAGTCGTGAGATGAGGAGTCTCCGGGCCGCGTTGGGTGGCGAGACGGAGAGTCACGAGATGGGGACTATCGAGGTGGCATCAGAGGGGAACGTGGAGAGCATCGAGATGGGGTGTCTCGAGGTGGCAACAGATGACAACATGGAGAGTCTCGAGAGTATCCAGATAGTGCTGGATGGCAACATGGAGAGTATCCAGGCGGCGCTGCGTGGCGATATGAACAGTTTCCTGGCCGTGCTGGAAAAGCATCTTGGGCACAAAGGTGGCATGCAAGCATTGATGTGGCCACTAAACGAGGCCGAGTTTAATAAGACTGTCGACGGTATAGGCAAGCTCCAAGGCTTGTTGATGAATGCCATGGGCATAGATCAGACGTGCGTTGCACCTGCTATATGTTGACCTGATCCTAATTGTTTTGACAGACACTTGATCCTGGAGATTGATACTGGTGTCAAAGCCTTGGATGAAAAGACTGCTAAGATGATCCAGTCAGTTGATGAGGCGAAATTGCACCTGGATAGTGTGAAGCTGGAGATGCTTGGTGGTTTGGAAGCCTTGAAGGGACAGAGTGTCGGGATCAAAGAGTCAATTGAACGGGCCGACCGGTGCATTGGGGAGGTCGCCGGAACAATACTGGAGGTGCAGGACGGATTGAAAGCCTTGAAGGAACAGAGTACTGAGATTAACCAATCAGTGAAGCAGCACAAATTGCGTATGTTGAATGTCACTTGTGTTTGTTATAACCTAGTCGGCCCACGACGGTTCTGACAACATCTTTTAGGTGCTTTCGTTAGGCGCGACTCAGTAGGCGGTTTGCAATGTCGATTTTGGCCTCTATGGGGCAAGGGACGCCACGCAGTTGTGTTAGAGAATCAAGCGAGATGATAGCAGGTTCCAACTGCATAAGGAGCTAATGTACAATGCAATAACCAATAAACCATTTTTTTTTGTAAATGACGTCATTGTCATGATGCATTTATTTCCCATACTCAGATGCCCTGTTTTCCCATTTCTCACTCCACCTCCGTGTTCGTTCCAATCGCCCTCACCGTGTTCGGCAACCGATCCTCGCTGTTCGCATCATTTACCATAGCCACGCCGTCAAAGCACGATCGACTTCTTTGGACTGACTTGGCAGTCATCGCTGAGCCTCTCACCTCCTCTGCTCAACCCTCTTTCGATGATGTTTGTCAAGATTGGTTTTCAGGCGTTAATATCGTGTATTAGTGAACACAGCGAATGCCCGAATGACTTGTGCGAATAAGTATGCCGTTCGGCGAATAGGTGAACCAATGAATGTTCACAAGGTAAGAGGGTTTGCCTAAATGGGGCTCACCCTATCTACAGTCGTAGCGAAATAGCCCGTGGCTCTTGACGATGTAACGTGCAAGGTCTCACGGAAGGGCTGTCTAAGTCTCGACAATCCCTTTGCTGGCGAAGGTGCTCCTTCGGAGCCCTTCGCCAACAGCACAGAAAATGGTTTGAAGGCTAAGGTAACGAAGATGAAGTATGAGAACTCACCAGTGATGCCTAAGTCCTCTGCTAGTCGAAGATGGAAATCTTCCAGAGAAGGCTTAAGACGATGACTACGGCGAGGTCAAAGCTGCACAAGATGAACGATGTATGATAATTGAACTGGGGAATATACATGCGAATGTAAACTACTTATATCGAATGCTCGTAAGGTATCAGCGAATAGGAAAGAGGCCGTCACAAGTCAGGGTTGGATAGGGGTGCGCGGTCATGATACTAGGTAGATGGTATAAACATACAATAGAGTGGGGGAGAATGCGAACATGAAACGATGGATAATAAAGGGAGCGAAGGCATTTATGAACAAAACCATGTCTTGGGGCCCGCATACACGCTACCCTGCACGGGCTCTTCATTTACTGGGTTGATCCCACACGGCCTATGGAAGGGACGTCCTGCGATCACACCTTGGCCATACGAACACCCAATGGGGTTGGAATAAGAAGATGATGGGGTTAATGATGAACCATCATGCCGGGTGAATGGTATCGATCATATTCGATGGCATGCCTGCTGACGAAATGCGCGAGCAGCGAATAGCGGTTTGGAGAATGGGGCGAACAGTGGGTAGAGTGGACGTAGAGGAGAAGTGGTCGGTAGGTGCAGCGAACTCTGGTGAAGATGCTAGGGAGTGACGAGGGGGGACATAGAGGTAGCGCGGTAGGAGAAATAAACCGGTCGTGACAGTACCCCCCTCCTAGCTTCGGAGTCCAACGACCCTGCATCCTATGGTGGGGCGGAACCGTTAAAGACGTAATGGGTCCCCCGATGGGATCTCTGAAGCCTGGGCCCTGCGTAGCTGCGTGGTCCGTGCACGAGTTCTTTTTCTGTTTAAAAACGCGGCGCGGAACGGGGTTATGGGGCCCAACTAAGCACCCCAGCCGAGAGTACTGCCCTTATGACGACACCTGGATACTCAGCTCTCCTCGATCGGTCGCAGGTTGTGTCGAGGGTTAGGCCAGAGCTTCGGGGAGAGTCGCGAGGGGATGTAGAGCAGTGGTTGGTCGATGCGGCAGGAGTCCAAGTGAGTTCCGGCCTGTTTCTTTGTTAGCTTTCGTTCGCTTAACGATGGGGTCTAGGAGGAACTTTGGAAAATGCTGCAGGCTGAGGAGGTGATCGACCACACGTTTGAGAGACTGTCCGAAGTAGACGAGTTGGCGGCGGAGATTCAGAAAACGAGGGTGTGGTTGGAGAGCTCGGTCTCGACATTGGAATCGGTACCTGTAGAAGCGGATATTGATTCGACTCCGGCTCCGACTTTTACGCTGACATCGAAGGGGTGCGAAGAAAGGGAGGTGACTAGAGAGGACCCAGAAGGTACGGCTTCCTCCTGTATTGTTGTGACGTCCATGCTAACTCGGTGATGTACTCAGCAAAGTTCCCTGCTCTGGTTCGCAGTCGGCCAGGGGTATGCCTGGGTCGGCGAAAGCTGCAGAACCTGTGAGGGTGAGGCGACTGCGCATCTGCTTCACCCCTGATGGCGAAGGTAGGAGGGCAAGGATAGCCAGGGGTATGGTCAGGACGATGGCCAAGTATGATGCGCAACCCGCGAGTACCCTACGAGCCATCGAGGGGGGAGCGAAGAGGTTGATGGGGAGCTCAGGGCGTCTGAAGAGGCGTTGGGTGCAGGCGTAGAATGAGTCGAAAGGAGTTGGGTGAAGATTGAGAGGAGATTAATTAAGGGAGTTGAATCTATAGGTAGAATGTGAACAGAGTATCGTTTTCTTGGGGTTTGGTAAACATCTAAGCCTTGGGTTTCTGGGGATACTTCACATGGAACTTGGCGAGTCTGCGAGGAGAATTAGTAACATTCGAAGAGGGTTCCCAAGACGTAGCGTCGGGAGTGTGTTCGTATCCCTTCCACTCCACTAAGTATTCCAATCGCTTCCGGCAAATGCGACTATCGAGGATCTTCGTGATCTCGTACTCGTCCGCGGAGTCAATTTCGATAGGTGGTGGGGGGTCTGCGTATCGACCTGGGATGGTAGATGTTGTGGCGGGTTCGAGAAGGGATACATGAAACACAGGGTGGATCTGGCGAAGGTCCAGTGGTAAGCCTAAGCGAAACACATGAGAAGAGATTTTAGCCGTGATAGGATATGGGCCAAGTCTTCGATGGTCGAGTTTCTTCGAAGGTCGTTTTGTGCGAATATTTCGCGAGTCGAGCCATACTCTGTCGCCGACCTGAAACTCAGGGATCGGAATGCGGTGAGTGGTTGTGGCCGAAGTGTACTGGATAATTGATTTCTTAATTTGATCTCGAAGGTATTGGTGAAGGTCCTTGAGGTCTGCCGACTGGCGATAAGCGTCCTCGGAAGCGACCGAAGTGAGCGATACTTCGAGCTTGGGATGGAAACCTTTGTTGGCGAAGAAGGGTGTGACCTGAGTCGCCAAATGGGCTGTGTTGTTATAAGCAAATTCGGCGAGAGGCAAGAGGTCGACCCAATCATCCTGTTAGTAGTTGATATAGACTCGGAGATACTGCTCGAGGATTTGGTTTACTCGTTCGGTCTGCCCATCGGTTTGGGGGTGGCAGGCTGTAGAAAGGTTGCCTTTGATACCGAGGATTTCGCAGAGAGAGGTCCAGAATCGGGATGTGAAGTGCTTCCCTCGATCGGAGATGATGTCGCTGGGGCTACCGTGTTTAGCGAATACGTGCCGAAGGAAGAGCATGGCGACGTCTCCCAAATCGATGTCTGAGAATGTCAGAATGAACAGGGCCATCTTCGTTAGTCTGTCGACAATGACATGGATCATATCGTGCCCATCCAACGGTGGGAGCCCTTCGATGAATCCATGGAGATCGAATCCCAAGGTCGTTGGCTGATGGGTAGAAAGCGAAGTGGACCGAAAGGTTTGTGATGAATGGACTTAGCGTGGCGACACTTGGAACAGGAGCCGATATAGTTGGTGACGAAGGTGGACATGTTCGGCCAATGATACTGTCTCCGAATGTTTTTCATCGTTTTGCTGATCCCTGGGTGGCTTGCTAACTGATGATCATGCAGCGAGCGAAGGATGTCCAAGCGAATATCATTATGATTGGGGACATACGTTCGCTGTTTGTATAACAGCGTTTTCCCATCCTCTCCAAGTGACCAGGGGTCTGACTTCACATTTGAAGGGGTGATTGCCAAAGATTGAGACTGAAGGCGAGTGATCTGGGCTGAGGACAAGGGATCGGTCAGCTGGCCCTGTTGGATGGATGTCAACAGTGATGCAGAGTCAAGGATGATGGCGCGAATGAGTTGCCCGGTCTTAAACATCGACTGGAAGTTGTGGGGATTCGCCAATGCATAAGCACCATCCCCCCTTTTGGGTATACGTCGCCCCGACGGGTCAATGCATCCGGCTTTGTGCCAAGTCGCCCAGCTTGGTAGCGAATGATGTAGTTGAACCCTGACAGGTGTTCGGACCAACGGACTTGTCGTCGGGTCAGCTGTTTCGTAGTTGCGAAGTACTCAAGGTTCTTGTGGTCGGAGAGGACGAGGGTGACGTGGGATGCCCCTTCGAGGTAGTTTCGCCATTGCTTGAAGGCACAAAAGATGGCGAGCAGCTCCTTGTCATAGATCTCGTAGTTCATTTCGGCAGGTGCCATTCCTCGCGAATAAAAGGCGATCGGGTGGATATCACCATCGGAGGGGGTGATCTGGGAGATGATGGCGGCGATGGCGTAGTTGGAGGCGTCCGTCTCGATGACGATTGGGTTATTCGGGTCGAAGTGGATGAGGACTGGGGCCTGTGAGAACGCGACCTTGAGTGCTTCGAAAGCCTCCTGTTGCTTCGCATCCCAGGCGAATGGGGTATCCTTCCTGGTCAGGCGAGTGAGTGGCAGGACGATGTCGGAGAACGAAATGATGAATCTTCTGTAGAAGTTTGCAAAGCCTAGGAATGATTTGACTTCGCAAACGTTCGTCGGTGCAGGCCACTTCGTGATTGCAGCTGTTTTTTCGATGTCCATAGAAACCCCAGCAGGAGAGATGATGAATCCGAGAAACTCAACCCAGTTTGAATGGAAAAGGCACTTCTCGGGCTTTATGAAGAGGTTGTGTTTTCGAAGACGGGCAAGGACCATTTGGACATGCTCTAAGTGGTCTTCCCTGTTCTTGGAGAAGATAAGGATGTCGTCAAGGTAGACTACAACGAAGACGTCAGCCATGTCTTGGAAGATGTCATTCATGAAGTGTTGGAACGTTGCCGGAGCATTCGTTAACCCAAACGGCATGATGAGATATTCGAAGGGCCCATATCGTGTTCGGAAAGCTGTCTTCCACTCTTGGCCAGAGGCGATCCGAACATTATTGAACCCGGCGCGAAGGTCGAATTTGGTATAGACGTTCGCACTTTTGAGTTGGTCAATAAGGCTCGGAATCAGTGGGATAGGGTACTTGTTCTTTTGCGTGATACGATTCAACCCTCGGTAGTCCACACACATTCGTAGTGTGCCATCCTTCTTTTTCGTGAAGACAACGGGGGCGTCACCGGGTGATTGGGAGGAGCGGATAAATCCCTTGCCAAGCATGTCTTCGAGATATTCGCGGAGAGCCTCTAATTCGCTATTCGAGAGTGGGTATATGGGGCCGTGAGGTGGTGTACCATCGTTCTCGATTTCGATGGTGTGGTCATAAGGTCGATGTGGGGGCAGGTCTTTGGCTTTAGCACGCGAGAAGATATCGAAGAAGTCGTGGTACTCCTCTGGTACCACAGCCCTGAACATTTCTAACTTGTCCTTCGGTAGAGGGTTTTCGTGGAGGAGTGTGGTCGGGGCTGGTGCATTGCCGACAGCGCGAAGCGAACTCGGCTCAGGGATGGAAGGGTGCATGTTTAACATGAAGGTTTCTTCTTCGCCAAGTTTCATGATTAGCTCGAAGGTGGCTGCGCTGATTAGGGTTATGTGCGGCGCTACCCTCCTCGTCGGAGGTGGATCAGGAGGTGAAGAATGGAATGGGAGGTGGTCATCGATCAGTAATTCTGTACATGGTGTACAGGAACGAAAATGACTCGGAGCAGGCTCTGTTTTTGGTCGAATAGGTTCGGTTTCTATTATGGGTTCTGGGTGAAAATGGATGAATGAGATTGTTAGGAAGTGATATAGAGTACTCAGAGGAGTGATTCTCGATCGGCTTGGTTGAGAGAAGTAAAGGTTCGCCATCCACGTCGAATGTCTGTTCGTAACCAGAAAGATTCAGAATAGGAGCGGGCGAATAAGCGACGTCCGGTGGAAGGACCGGGACGTAGGAGAGTGGTCCAATCGCTGTGTTCGGGACATAACCCAAGGATGGCGGGGACGGATGTGAACCAGGAACTGGCGGTGGCGATGTCATCGACACAGTGTGGAGTTCAGGGATACTGTCGAAGATAGTCAGCGGGGAAATCATCGTACAGGCTATAGTGACCGTCATACATGGGAGCATGGAGCCGGTGCCGGAAGGAAAGGTAATTGAGAGGGAGCCCCAATCGATCGTGGGTTTCGTAGAGCGAAGCCACGGAAGCCCAAGAACGATTGCGGCTGAAGGGTGTAACTTTGTGACAAGTAGCGAAACGTCCTGTGAAGAGGAGTCGCTGAAAGTGAGACTAGTATCTAGATATTCGTGAATGAACCCAGCAGTGGCTGGCTTCCTGTCGAAGAGGGAGAGAGCGATCGGCGAACGGAGTGATGTACATACGAAACCAGGACGAGAGGAAAAGGAACTATCAATGAAATTGGAAGTGGCACCAGAGTCGATGAGAGTAGGGATCGAGTTAGAGAGACCGGGAAGGTGTACATGGATGATGAAGGATGAATCGGAATGGGAGCTAATAGAGGCGAATAAATACGCTGGTGGTAAAGAGTCAATAGGGCTGGCATTCGGAGGCATAGGATGTT
Organism: Gautieria morchelliformis; assembly: GCA_015179125.1. Classification (NCBI taxonomy): domain Eukaryota; kingdom Fungi; phylum Basidiomycota; class Agaricomycetes; order Gomphales; family Gomphaceae; genus Gautieria; species Gautieria morchelliformis. Next base: position 107,942 of record WHVA01000350.1, on the reverse strand, counting down.
TATCGGCAAGAGTTGAGGAGAATGAGTCTAGTAGGAGAGATGGTCCAGGTCCACCAAGTAGGACAGAAAGCTGTGCGAAGGATTGGTACGGGGAAGGGCGACCCATGAAGGGGTAAGGCTATCCCGTGAATAAACGAGGCTCAGGCCCGCCAGGCGAGGCAAGAATCTGTAGACAGGAGTGTTGGAAGAGAGGTTGTCCCACGAAGGGGAATAAGGAAGGCCTGCCAAGTAGGGCAGGAGTTTAGGAAACATTCGGTTTGGGGAGAGGCGACCTTCGAAATGGTGAGGCTGTCCCACAAATAGATGTGGCGTAGAGTGCGCGCAAAAAAAAAGGTGGTGAATGGATAGAATGAATGCTTTGACTGTAGCTGTTAGTTCAATTATACTGTCAAGATTGGTTTTCAGGGGTAATATCGTGTATTAGTGAACACAGCAAATGCCCGAATGACTTGTGCGAATAAGTATGCCGTTCGGCGAATAGGTGAACCAATGAATGTTCACAAGGTAAGAGGGTTTGCCTAAACGGGCTCACCCTATCTACAGTCATAGCAAAATAGCCCGTGACTCTTGACAATGTAACGTGCAAGGTCTCACGGAAGGGCTGTCTAAGTCTCGACAATCCCTTCGCTGGCGAAGGTGCTCCTTCGGAGCCCTTCACCAACAGCACAGAAAATGGTTTGAAGGCTAAGGAAACGAAGATGAAGTATGAGAACTCACCAGTGATGCCTAATGTCATGACCGGTTTATTTCTCCTACCGCGTTACCTTCATGTTCCCCTCGTCACTCCCTAGCATCTTCGTCAGAGTTCGCCGCACCTACCAACCACTTCTCCTCTACATCCACTCTACTCGTCGTTCGCCCCATCCTCCGAACCGCTATTCGCTGCTCGCCCATTTCGCCAGCAGGCACGCCATCAAATATGATCGATACCAGTCACCCGGCATGATGGTTCATCATTAGCCCCATCATCTTCTTAATCCAACCCCATTGGGTGTTCGTATGGCCAAGGTGTGTTCGCAGGGCGTTCCTTCCATAGGTCGTGCGGGATCAACCCAGTAAACGAAGATTCCATGCAGGGTAGCATGTATGCGGGTCCCAAGACATGGCTTTGTCCATAAGTGCTTTCGCCCCCTTTACTCTCCGTCGTTTCACGTTCGCATTCTTCCCTCACTCTATTGTATGTTTATTCCATCTCCTTAGTATCATGACTGCACACCCCTATCTAACCCTGACTCTTGACGGCCCCTTTCCTATTCGATGATACCGTACGAGCATTCGATATAAGTAGTTTACATTCACATGTATATTCTCCAGTTCAATTATCATACGTTGTCCATCTTGTGCAAACTTGACCTCGCTGTGATCATCGTCTTGAGCCTCTCCTTGAAGATTTCTATCTTCAACCAGCCAAGGACTTAGGCATCACTGGTGAGCTCTCATACTTCATCTTTGTTACCTTAGCCTTCAAACTACTTTCTGTGCTGTTGGCGAAGGGCTCCGAAGGAGCACCTTCGCCAGCGAAGGGACCGTCGAAACTTAGACAGCCCTTCCGCGATATCTTGCACGTTACGTCGTCAAGTGCTGCGAGCTGTTTCGCTATGACTGTAGACAGGGCGAGCCCCGTTCGGGCAACCTCTTTGTTTCGTGAACATTCATCGGTTCACTTATTCGCCGAACGGCATACTTATTCGCACAAGTTATTCGGGCATTCGTTGTGTTCACTAATGCACGATATTAACGCCTAAAAACCAATCCTGACAGCTAAGTCCTCTGCTAGTCGAAGATGGAAATCTTCCAGAGAAGGCTTAAGACGATGACTACGGCGAGGTCAAAGCTGCACATAATGAACGAGGTATGATAATTGAACTGGGGAATATACATGCGAATGTAAACTACTTATATCGAATGCTCGTAAGGTATCAGCGAATAGGAAAGAGGCTGTCACAAGTCAGGGTTGGATAGGGATGCGCGGTCATGATACTAGGTAGATGGTATAAACATACAATAGAGTGGGGGGAGAATGCGAACATGAAACGACGGAGAATAAAGGGAGCGAAGGCATTTATGAACAAAACCATGTCTTGGGGCCCACATACACGCTACCCTGCACGGCTCTTCGTTTACTGGGTTGATCCCACATGGCCTATGGAAGGGACGTCCTGCGATCACACCTTGGCCATACGAACACCCAATGGGGTTGGATTAAGAAGATGATGGGGTTAATGATGAACCATCATGCCGGGTGAATGGTATCGATCATATTCGATGGCGTGCCTGCTGACGAAATGCGCGAGCAGCGAATAGCGGTTTGTAGAATGGGGCGAACAGCGGGTAGAGTGGACGTAGAGGAGAAGTGGTCGGTAGGTGCGGCGAACTCTGGCGAAGATGCTAGGGAGTGACAAGGGGCGACATAGAGGTAGCGCGGTAGGAGAAATAAACCGGTCGTGACAATGTTCCTATGATCGGATTGTCATGACGTGTGTATTTCCTACACCTTGTTACCCCCATTTCCCCTTTCGCCACTTCTCCTCCATGTTCGCTTGGCTTCGCCCTCCACCTCAACCACTCCTGCCCTATGTCATCTCCATTGGCCCTTCCTTGCATTTTGCCGAACAGCCACTTGCTGCTCGCATCATTCGCCAGCAGGTACACCATCAAATCACGATCGAAATCCCTACCTGGCATGATGGCTCGTCAGTAGCTCCATCAGCTTCTCGGTCCAACCCACTTTTGGTGTTCATATGAGCAGGGTGCGCTCGCAGGACGTCCTACCCGTAGGTCGTGTGGGATCAACCCAGCAGATGAAGAACCCGTGCAGGGCGGTGTATATGTGGGCCCCAAGACATGATTTCATATATAGGTGCCTTCGCCACCTTTACTCTCCGTCGTTTCATATTCACACTCTTCTCTCACTCTACTGTCTGTTTATTCCATCTACTTAGTATCATGACTGCGCACCCCTATCCAACCCTGACTCACGACGGCCTCTTTCCCATTCGCTGATACCTTACGAGCATTCGATATAAGTAGTTTACATTCGCATGTATATTCCCCAGTTCAATTATCATACGTCGTCTATCTTGTGCAAACTTGACCTCGCTGTGATCATCATCTTAAGCCTTCTCTTGGAGATTTCTATCTTCGACCAGCAGAGGACTTAGGCATCACTGGTGAGTTCTCATACTTCATCTTCGTTACCTTAGCCTTCGAACTATTTTCTGTGCTGTTGGTGAAGGGCTCCGAAGGAGCACCTTCGCCGGCGAAGGGATTGTCGCTACTTAGACAGCCCTTCCGTGAGACCTTGCACGTTGTATTGTCAAGTGCCATGGGCCATTTCGCTACGACTGTAGATAGGGTGAGCCCCGTTTGGGAAACCCTCCTATCTTGTGAACATTCATTGGTTCACCTATTCGCCGAACGGCATACCTATTCGCACAAGCTATTCGGGCATTCGCTGTGTTCACTAATACATGATATTAATGCCTAAAAACCAATCTTGACTGTCATGTTGATGTCGCTCGTATTCCAACTGTTCTTTCCTTTGGCTCCACAGTATACGTGCGTGAGCTTAGCCGCATGATTGTGCTCTTCGCTGATAAACTGCAACAGCTGGCGCTGGGAAAACTATCCTATGGTGGGCATATCAATTTGTATGACCACCATACTATCCTGCTAACGAATGAATGTGAACAGCTCGACCATCATCCATCAACTTTCACTTTACTGCAGCTCCGACCCTTGCCTCGGAGTGGCATATTTTTACTTTGATTTTAGCAACGAGGGGACCCAGCCAGATGCCGTCCTTCAATATCCGATCAGGCAATTGTCTGTACAATGCGCGAGCACTCCCCATGCCCTGGAGTCACTATTCTCTATGAATGAGGAGGGTGGTGTAAACCGAGACCCAGGTCAAGAGGATCTGATGTCAACCTTAAAAACAATCATCAGCAGCTTCCAGGCCGTGTATATCGTGTTTGATGTGCTTGATGAGTGCCCGGAATGATCCAGGTTTCTGACGGTGATCAGAGATATCCATGATTGGGAGTTTGGGTTGTTACACTTGCTAGCTACAAGTTGGAAAGAGCCAGACATTGAAGAAGCGCTCAGTGCTTTGATTTCACAAGAGGTACCAATGGACAAGAATCTTGTTGACAGCGACATCCGAGTTCACGTGTCGAGAACACTTGAAGATGATATCAAGTTCAGGATGTGGTCAGCAGGTGAGAAAGAGATGATGATGACTACCTTCATTGATTGTGCACATGGGATGTGAGTGGTCATTTACCTGCATGTGCATGGTTTCTGACAGAATGACAAGGTTTCGATGGGCTGTCTGTCAACTGGATGCATTTTGGAAATGCAGAACTCCTGCAGCACTCGAGAAAGCACTCACATGTCTCCCAAAGACACTTAATGAGACATATGATCGAATCCTGGCTGCTATCGATGAGGATGATAGGCGGGATGCTCTGAGTTTGCTGCAGTGGCTTTCATTCTCTGTGCGCACGATATCAACAGATGAGGCTTTGGAAGTGTTCGCTACAGATCCTGATGCAAGAGAAGGACCTCTGTTTGACTGCCAGCGGCAGCTTCGGGACCCAGGAGACATATTGACCATATGCTCTAGTCTGGTCACCATTACATTCCTGGAGGGCAGCAATGCTGAAGATGACGACTATGACCACAACAACAACTATGACTATGACTACGACTATGACAGCTTTAATGAGGATGATTTTAACAATGATGATGGGGTACTCTTCACTAAAGCAGGAGAGATCAGACTGGCCCACATTTATGTGCGAGAATATTTGATGTCGGAACACCTTCGGACAAGGACAACTGGGATTTCATGTTATTATTTTAACGAAAAGATTGCACATGTATTCATCGCGAAGACATGTCTGGCATACCTGCTGCAATTTGACCAGGTTTTTTATTTTTTATTTTTTTTATATCATTTTAATCGACCCCAGGCTAGGCCTATGTTCGTCGCTACACACATCATACTAAAACTGGGTGTGCCTTCCCTCTCACTCCCTAGGGCTCCCATCCCACTGCGTCCTCAAGTGGGCGAGTGCACTGAGAGCTCCATGCCCCCTGCCAGCCCGGCTCCTCGAGCCGTTTCTCGCCCCCCTCTCTTGAGGTAAGTACTCCCGTTCCCCTGTTGGTTGTTCTAATGTGTGGGTGGTCTAGCTTTCTAAGTGCTCGGCAGCAGAGGTGGGCTGGCACGACATGTGGGAGCGCCGCAGTCGAAGGTGAAGAAGGGGTCCGTGGACTTCTTCTTGGTCTTGCTGCGATGAGTCGGTACATGTCGCTGCACGAGGGTGTGGGGGAGGTGTTTTTGTGGGTTTTGGTCGCGCAATGGTGCAGTGGTGTTGTCCGCCGGCTTGTATTCTAGCATCTCTGTCAAGCTAGTTATCTTATGCTTTTAAGTGGGTGACGGGGAAACATCACCGAATGTCGATTTCAGCTGCCCATTGTCACTACATATCTTAGCAGCATCTCCATCGAGACCTTTGCACCCAGAAGCTCCTTGATGGACCCTGACTTTCTGCCCAACTTCTGTCTCAACCTGTCATGTGCATGCTCATGCGTTCTGCAGTCGAAGAGGAAATGGTGGACCGTCTCGTCGGCCCTGTGGCACGCCGGGCACAGTGGGGACGGCACCTGCTTGACCCAATGGAGGTGTTTGTTGGGCGGGGCGTGGTCTGTGCGTAACTGTGTGATCAGGCTGTTCTGCGCTCGAGTGAGGCCCGCCGTGTCTCTGAGGTAGGTGCGTGAGGGCAGGCTGTCATCGATCTTCGCCATCCTCCCATACCGGGGCGACGCTTTCCATTGCTCTCTCCATCTGTGCCTGTTGCCTGTCTTGAACTCCTGCCTCACGGCAGCCAGACTGCGTGGGAGCGCGTCAGTCACTAGGAAGGGCGGGAGCCTACTTATCTGACTGCTCTCTCCAGCTGCTGCCCCCTTTGCTGCTGCGTCTGTGGCCTCATTGCCTTCCACGTCGTCATGACACGAGATCCACGAGATCTTGAGGCCCATGTTGCATCTCTGCGAGGGCGTCACCCTCCTGTTGGCCATGTCGTGGATGTGTCCCAGGACGTGCTGCACTGGCTTGGGCTTGATGTTACCTACCGCCAGTATTACCCCCTGGTTATCTAGGAGTATGCACGCTGTCCTGACGCCCTTTTCTCGACTTAGTAGCTCCTGGCCATCTTTCTTCCCGCCCTGTATAGTACCGCCGCCGCCCCCGCGTTTCCCTCTAGTCCTGACCCATCGGCGTATACCTTGGCATCCGCTGTGTTTTGAGTGTCCGCTTCCTTAGACTCCTCCCTCAACTCCACTATCTCGGTGACAAACAGCCTGGGAGTGTCGGGAGCATGGACAAAGGGCTGGATGACCTCGAGGGAGTCCGGGTCAAGGCTGAAGCGGTGGAGGATCCTGTGCAGCGGTGCCGGGTGCTTCTTTACCAGGCGACGGGTGCAGGAGCGATCTGGACGGTGCAGAGGGTGAGGCTTGGGGAGGGTTGCAATATGGCTGGCAGCCTTGTAGCAGATGGCTAGAAGGAGGAGCTCTATTGGCTGGATGTTGGCAAGGACCTCCAGGACGTCGCTCGCGGTTGTGCGCATCGCTCCAGTGATAGCGACGGTAGCCATGCACTGCACAGACGTTAGCTTACGCACCACTCCCACAGACCCTGTCACTCTCCCCTCCCCTCAGTTCTTCTGCACCAGCATGTACCAAACATCCGCAGTGTACGTGAATTTGGGTATTGCCACCGCGCTGTATAGCTGCCTCATGTATGTTGCGCGAACCCCTGTGGAGGGTTTAGTTAGTCTGCGAGCCAATAAAGTCCATGTCATGACACGTTTATTTCCCATACTCAGATGCTCAGTTTTCCTATTTTCTCACTCCACCTTCGTGTTCGTTCCGATCGCCATTGTCATGTTCGGCAACCAATTCTCGCTGTTCACGCCAATTACCATAGCCACACCGTCAAACGCACGATCGACGTCTTTGGACTGACTCGGCAGTCATCGCTGGGTCTACCACCTCCTCTGCGCGACCCTCTTCCGATGGTGTTCTGGTAATTGGATTGTCATGACCTGTGTATTTCCTGCACCTTGTTATCCCCATTTCCCCTTTCGCTACTCCTCCCCAGTGTTCGCTCGGCTTCGCCCTCGACCTCGACCTCTCCTCCTCTATGTCACCTCTGTTCACCCTTCCTCGCATTTCACCGGACGACCATTCGCTACTCACATCATTCGCCAGCAGGCACACCATCAAATCACGATCGACATCCCTATCCGGCATAATGGCTCGTCAGTAACTCCATCAGCTTCTCGATCCAACCCCCTTTTGGTGTTCATATGAGCAGGGTGCGTTCGCGGGATGTCCTACCCGTGGGTCATGTGGGATCAACCCAGTAGATGAAGAACCCGTGCAGGGCAGTGTATATGCGGGCCCCAAGACATGATTTCGTACACAGGTGTCTTCGCCACCTTCACTCTCCGTCATTTCATGTTCTCCCTCTTCTCTGATTCTATTGTATGTTTATTTCATCTATGTTGTATCATGACTGCGCACCCCTATCCAACCCTGTAGTGTTGTTTACAGTTCAGCTTGAATTGATCCATACCAGTTCAGTCCCAGTTCAGTTCATTGAGCTGAACTGGTATTTGAACCGAACCTGGAACTGGCATCCTCTCCATTCCTTAGATCAGTCTGAATCAATCATGAACCGGTTCTGAACCGGTTCAATACTATTATATATCTAAATGATTTATTTTTTAATTCTACTAATATTTGGCTACTTTAAGGTCATAATTATTTATTTTTGACATCTAACTAACTAAATAAAAAGGGGAATGACTCCTGCAAGGGCAGGAGTCGTTGTGTGAAATGAGCAAACAGTGCAGCCTTATAAAGAACACCCTGTTTGCAAGTCACGTGACCAGCGAATGTCGCTGTTTCGTTGACCATCGCAGGTCACATGACTTGCAAAGATCAACAAACAGCGCGGTCTACATAAGGCCACGCTGTTTTCTCACTCCACACAATGACTCCTGCCCTTGCAGGAGTCATTCCCCTTTTAATTTAGTTAGTTAGACGTCAAAAATAAATGAATATGACCTTAAAGTAGCCAAATATTAGTAGAATTAAAAAATAAATCATTTAGAGTTAAACCGGCATTGAACTGGTTCAGAACTGGCTCAGGACCGGTTCATGAGCTGAACTGGCACATGAGCTGAGCTGGAGCTGGGTCATGACCCAAAACCATGAACCGGTTTGTGAACTGAATTGAACTGAACTGAACTATAAACAACACTACAACCCTGACTCGTGACGGCCTCTTTCCTATTCGCTGATACCTTACGAGCATTCGCTATAAGTAGTTTACATTCGCATGTATATTCCCCAGTTCAATTATCATATGTCGTTCATCTTGTGCAAACTTGACCTTGCTGTGGCCATCGTCTTAAGCCTTCTCTTGGAGATTTCCATCTTCTATTAGCAGAGGACTTAGGCGCCACTGGAGTTCTCATACTTCATCTTCGTTACCTTAGCCTTTGAACCATTTTCTGTGCTGCTGGCGAAGGGATTGTCAAGACTTAGACAGCCCTTCCATGAGACCTTGCATGTTACATCGTCAAGAGCCACGGGCTATTTCACTACGACTGTAGATAGGGTGATCCCCGTTCAGGCAACCCTCTTACCTTGTGAACATTCATTGGTTCACCTATTCGCCGAACGGCATACTTATTCGCACAAGTTATTCGGGCATTCGCTGTGTTCACTAATACACAATATTAATGCCTGAAAACCAATCTTGACAGTCCACTTAGCCGCTTTCGCCACTGCCTTCTCAGCCTGAACCTTCCATCACAGCTCCTCGTCCAAGAAGACTCCTAAGAACTTGTGTGCTGATGTTGGCTGGACGATGGCGTCCTTGTACGTGAAGTCGGGTCTTATGTCGTGCTTGGTTTTGTCTGGTCTCGCAGGGTCTCCCGTTCAGCGTCTTGAAAACCCTACTATCTGTCATGACCGGTGTATTTCTCCTACCGCGCTACCTCTATGTTCCCCCTCGTCACTCCCTAGCATCTTCGCCAGAGTTCGCCGCACCTACCAACCACTTCCCCTCTACGTCCACTCTATCCGCTGTTCGCTCCATTCTCCGAACCGCTATTCGCTGCTCGCACATTTCATCAGCAGGCACGCCATCAAATATGATCGATACCATTCACCCGGAATGATGGTTCATCATTAACCCCATCATCTTCTTAATCCAACCCCATTGGGTGTTCCTATGGCCAAAGTGTGATCGCAGGACGTCTCTTCCATAGGCCATGCGGGATCAACCCAGTAAACGAAGAGCCCGTGCAGGGTAGCATGTATGCGGGTCCCAAGACATGGTTTTGTCCATAAGTGCCTTCGCTCCTTTTACTCTCCGTCGTTTCATGTTCGCATTCTCCCCTCACTCTATTGTATGTTTATTCCATCTACCTAGTATCATGACTGCGCACCCCTATCCAACCCTGACCTGTGACGTCCTCTTTCCTATTCGCTGATACCTTACGAGCATTCAATATAAGTAGTTGCCATTCGTATGTATATTCCCCAGTTCAATTATCATACGTCGTCCATCTTGTGCAAACTTGACCTCGCTGTGATCATCGTCTTGAGCCTCCCCTTGAAGATTTCTATCTTCAACCAGCCAAGGACTTAGGCATCACGGGTGAGTTCTCATACTTCATCTTCATTACCTTAGCCTTCAAACTACTTTCTGTGCTGTTGGCGAAGGGCTCTGAAGGAGCACCTTCGCCAGCAAAGGACCGTCGAAACTTAGACAGCCCTTCCACGATACCTTGCATGTTACGTCGTCAAGTACTGCGAGCTATTTCGCTACGACTGTAGATAGGGCGAGCCCCGTTCGGGCAACCCTCTTGTTTCATGAATGTTCATCGGTTCACTTATTCGCCGAATGGCATACTTATTTGCACAAGTTATTCGGGCATTCGCTGTGTTCACTAATACATGATATTAACGCCTAAAAACCAATCTTGACACTATCGTGAACTTGGACTTTTCGAATCCGGAGTGGTGGGTCAGCGTCCACTCTGTCGCCCCCCCCCTCCTTGAGCAGCATCTCCCTCAGTCCCTTGTACGCTTTCTCGTAGGTGTTGCCTTCTGAGTAGAGGTTGGCGTCGTGTTAGGGATCGTCCACAAAGTAGCTACCTATTTATGAACATTTACTAGGTAGTTAATTAGTTTCAAATGTCCTCAAGAAAGGTTGTATTAATATTTCTAGGCTACACTCTGTCAAGATTGGTTTTTAGGCGTTAATATCATGTATTAGTGAACACAGCGAATGCCCGAATAACTTGTGCGAATAGGTATGCTGTTCGGCGAATAGATGAACCAACGAATGTTCACAAGGTAAGAGGGTTGCCCGAATGGGGCTCACCCTATCTACAGCCGTGGCGAAATAGCCCATGGCACCTGACGATGTAACGTGCAAGGTCTCATGAAAGGGCTGTCTAAGTTTCGACAATCCCTTCTCCGGCGAAGGTGCTCCTTCAGAGCCCTTCACCAACAGTGCAGAAAATGGTTCGAAGGCTAGGGTAATGAAGATGAAGTATGAGAACTCACCAGTGATGCCTAAGTCCTCTGCTAGCCGAAGATAGAAGTCTCCAAGAGAAGGCTTAAGACGATGACCACAGCGAGGTCAAATTTTCACAAGATGAACGACGTATGATAATTGAACTGGGGAATATACATGCGAATGTAAACTACTTATATTGAATGCTCGTAAGGTATCATCGAATAGGAAAGAGGCCGTTGTCAGTCAGGGTTGGATAGGGGTGCGCAGTCATGATACAACATAGATGAAATAAACATACAATAGAATGAGAGAAGAGGGGGAACATGAAACGACGGAGGGTGAAGGTGGCGAAGACACCTATGTATTAAATCATGTCTTGGGGCCCGCATATACCCTGCCCTGCATGGGTTCTTCATCTACTGGGTTGATCCCACACGACCTACGGGTAGGACGTCCCGCGAACGCACCCTGCTCATATGAACACCAAAAGGGGGTTGGATCAAGAAGCTGATGGAGTTACTGACGAGCCATTCTGCCAGATCAGGATGTCGATCGTGGTTTGATGGTGTGCCTGTTGGCGAATGATGCGAGCAGCAAATGGCCGTTCGGCGAAATGCGAGGAAGGGCCAGCGGAGATGACATAGGGCAGGAGTGGTCGAGGTGGAGGGCGAAGACGAGCGAACACGGAGGAGGAGTAGCGAAATGGGAAATGGGGATAACAAGGTGCAGGAAATACACAGGTCATGACAATCCAATCACCTGAACGCCATCGGAAGAGGGTTGCACAGAGGAGGTGGTAGACCCAGCGATGACTGCCAAGTCAGTCCAAAGACGTCGATCGTGCGTTTCATGGCGTGGCTATGGTAATTGGTGCGAACAGCAAGAATTGGTTGCCAAACATGGCAATGGCGATCGGAAAGAACACGAAGGTGGAGTGAGAAAATAGGAAAACTGAGCATCTGAGTATGGGAAATAAACGCGTCATGACACAGTGCTGCTAAGACACACATTGCCTTCCATCCGTATTAACTTGGACTAGTTTTTACGCGGATTGCAACCAAGGTACAAATATTAAATTATTTCCAGAGTTGTGCTGCAGCATTGTTTAATATTCTTTGAGTCTCGTAAACGACATGTTCTGATAGATTGAAGTGTTAGCAATAACACCAAAGTCTTGAAGGGTTCCAAAACAGTTGCTCATAGCACAGGGCACAGATGTGAATATGCAGGGAGGACACTATGGGAGTGTGCTGGAGGCGGCGGCCTCACGGGGTCATGATACAATTGTCCTTTTGCTCGTAGAGAAGGGTGCAGATGTGAATGTGCAGGGAGGACACTATGGGAGTGCCCTGAAGTCGGTGGCATCACAGGGTCATGATACAGCAGTCCGGTTGCTCATAGAGAAGGGTGTGGATGTGAATGTGCAGGGAGGACGCTATGGGAGTGCACTGCAGGCGGCGGCGGTAGAGGGTCCCCATAGTACTGTTCAGCTGCTCATAGAGAAGGGTGCCAATCTCAATGCTCAAGGAGGAAGGTATTGTGGTGCACTGCAGGGGGCAGTTGTTAATGGTCTTGATGAGATTGTCTCATTGCGGCTCAAGATGGCTGTGCTGGTCCCTAAGGTGAATCCAAATATGACATTGCCGGAGTTGAAGTTGGTGCATTCCCAGCCCTGTACTAGACATCTTTCCACTCCCCCATGTGCTCATTCCCCTCTTTGATAACAGGGAGCAGGATGGGTGGCCACTCTCAGCAAGCATGACCTGCAGTGTCGAGTAGATGTTGATTTGGTGCATGCATTGGAGCATGATCATGAAAGGTGGTCAGTTGTCATGGCCAAGCTGATTTGGGCCCTTTGTTTTGTTTTGTTTTGTTGAGTTTTATGGCTGGATCAAGCTTCATCCCTCTGTCTGGCCATTCTATACTAACCTTGCACCTTCCAGCCATATATCATCCATCTGCTTCTCAGCCGACGGGCACTACCTTGCAACTGGGTGTAAACAGTCTGCGCAGATATATGACACAACCACCACGGTAAGGACATGGTGAGTGGTAGCCCATTCCCTATTTCACTTTATCTCCTCTCCCTTCTGCCTTCATCTTGCCCACACATTGACCACACTTGCCCCAGTGTGCTCATTTGTAATACCATGTTCGGCCACATCCGCATTGAAATCATGTGTTTCAGCCCCAATGGGACACTCCTTGCGACAGGCGGTACCGATGGCAAGATTAGAGTGCTGTCAAGATTGGTTTTTAGGCGTTAATATCGTGTATTAGTGAACACAACGAATGCCCGAATAACTTGTGCGAATAAGTATGCCGTTCGGCGAATAAGTGAACCGATGAATGTTCACGAAACAAAGAGGTTGCCCGAACGGGGCTCGCCCTGTCTACAGTCGTAGCGAAACAGCTCGCAGCACTTGACGACGTAACGTGCAAGATATCGCGGAAGGGCTGTCTAAGTTTCGACGGTCCCTTCGCTGGCGAAGGTGCTCCTTCGGAGCCCTTCGCCAACAGCACAGAAAGTAGTTTGAAGGCTAAGGTAACAAAGATGAAGTATGAGAGCTCACCAGTGATGCCTAAGTCCTTGGCTGGTTGAAGATAGAAATCTTCAAGGAGAGGCTCAAGACGATGATCACAGCGAGGTCAAGTTTGCACAAGATGGACAACGTATGATAATTGAACTGGAGAATATACATGTGAATGTAAACTACTTATATCGAATGCTCGTACGGTATCATCGAATAGGAAAGGGGCCGTCAAGAGTCAGGGTTAGATAGGGGTGTGCAGTCATGATACTAAGGAGATGGAATAAACATACAATAGAGTGAGGGAAGAATGCGAACGTGAAACGACGGAGAGTAAAGGGGGCGAAAGCACTTATGGACAAAGCCATGTCTTGGGACCCGCATACATGCTACCCTGCACGGAATCTTCGTTTACTGGGTTGATCCCGCACGACCTATGGAAGGAACGCCCTGCGAACACACCTTGACCATACGAACACCCAATGGGGTTGGATTAAGAAGACGATGGGGCCAATGATGAACCATCATGCCGGGTGACTGGTATCGATCATATTTGATGGCGTGCCTGCTCACGAAATGGGCGAGCAGCGAATAGCGGTTCGGAGGATGGGGCGAACAACGAGTAGAGTGGGTGTAGAGGAGAAGTGGTCGGTAGGTGCGGCGAACTCTGACGAAGATGCTAGGGAGTGACGAGGGGGATCATGAAGGTAACGGGGTAGGAGAAATAAACCGGTCATGACAAGTGCGTGTTTCCTCACATCATTGGCTGACACATCATTTACCCCATTGCCTACTTCTTGACTCCTACAATACAATCGTCCATGGACTATGTGTTTCCTTTCACCTGCGTATTTATCCCTTGCAATCCATGTACCCTGTGACCACACACCACCGTCAGATATGGGACATTGCCAGCAAGCACATCCTCTCCACCTTTGAGGGTCATAAGGATTATGTTACCTCCCTTGATGTCTCATGTGATGGCTGCCTCCTCATTTCTGGTGCCTGGGACAGCACTGTGTGCATCTGGAACATGGGGACCAGGCAGCACAAGAGGCTGTCAGTCATAGGACCAGCGCATGTGTGTGTTATCATCTATTGTTGTGTATGGCATGTTGATGCACCTTGTTGTGCTGTTGTGCTGATGTGCTTATGCCGTGTGTTCACACCTGGGTATGGTTGGTTTTGGCTTGCAATATGTAGCGCTGCAACAAATTATCTGTTGCCATCTCTCCCAATGGGTGCCTAGTTGCTGCAGGCTACCGCGACAGTATCATGCGTCTCTGGGATGTTCAGACAGGGCAACTCATCAATCACCTCGTTGGTCACACTGATGGCGTGTCCAGCGTGGTGTTCACACCGGATGGAAAGGGTGTTGTAAGTGGGAGCTGGGACCAGACAGTGAAGCACTGGGATTTGGGGCCATTGCTAAAGAGTGCGCAGAGGGGGTATGAAGTCGGTACAGATGACGCGGCCTCAGCCGCAGAGAAGAGTGGGGAGAACGATGGTTTGTGTGTGTGTACGGTTGAGTTTATGGGACATATGGTGCGTGGCAGGCCACTCTACTTCTGCTTCCTTTTATTCTCCTTTGCGCACTGTTGGTGCTTGTAAATCTTTGTTGGAATGTGAGCGACGTCATGTTGACATCATACAGTTCATTAGTTTTATACGCGTTGTACACTAGCTCCTTACGCAGTTGGAACCTGCTATCACCTTGCTTGATTATCTAACACAACTGCGTGCTCCCCTTGCCTGTCGAGGCCCAAGTCGACACTCGAAAATCGCGCCTAACGAAAGCGTGCTCATGCATCGAAAGACACGCCTATCGAAAGCGTGCACTGTTGTTGAGCCTACCAAAAGCTCAATTGTTGAAAGTCACGCCTGCCGAAAGCGTGCACCATTGTTGAGCCTACTGAAAGCTCAAATCACTTGCAATCATGCCGGAGACTCAGTTTGAGAAGCTGAATGAAAAGAATTATGTGGACTGGCGTTATATGATGGAGGCCCTGCTCATTGAGAAGGACCTTTGGGATGTGGTTGATGGGACTGAGCGTCGCCCCATGGGCACTGACAGCTCCAGGCCATTTGTGCTTATGTTAAGAAGCAACAAGTGGCCCGCACGAAAATCATTCTCCACATTGAACCGTCCCAGCTTCCTCATGCTCGGTTCAGTAACCCAACGGAGATTTGGGAGAACCTTGAACAAGTCCATTGCGCTTGCGGATTTGCGACCCGCCTTTCCCTTCGCCGTGAATTCCTGTATATGAAGAAACAGGACGACCAGGTCATTACAAGTCCAATTGTCCAGAACCGAAGAAGGAGGAAACGGGCGATAAAATCGCAGCTTCTTTATTCTAATTACATTTCGACTTTCTGTCACTCGAGAAGCCGTCGCTCGAGGAGGTGTGTTGGAATGCGAGCGACGTCATGTTGACATCATACGGTTCATTAGTTTTCTATGCGTTGTACACTAGCTCCTTATGCAGTTGGAGCCTGCTATCATCTTGCTTGATTCTCTAACAATCTTCCACTCTTCATTGTGATACTCATTACTGTGAATATAGGATGCGGTGCACTCCATCGCCGTATCCCACGATAACCAGTGGGTTGTCTCGGGTTCGGATGACCGGAGCGTGCGGTTCTGGGACCTGCGCACAGGGGAAGCACTGCTCCTCATACTGCATGGACACAAGGATTCCGGTACGTCCCAGCGCATTTGTATCATGAGTGCGTGCGACTCATTTCTGGTTGCTCAATGTATGTGTGTATGCACCCACCTGTAGTTTGGTCTGTCGACGTGAGCCAGACGGGGGGGATGTTCGCTACCGGCATCCGGGATGGGCACGTGAAATTATGTGCGTGCCTGTCACTAATGACAGGAAACTCATCTTGTCGCTGACTGGTCGACTCACAGGGAGCTAGCTATACAAGTCTACATTGACGGCGTTGGAAAATACATTGTATTCAATTGAACAATGACAGTGGATGTCTCTCTCCGTCATCATCCCGATTCAGGTTTGGCTTTTATCTTGTTTCTATTCTTCATGCCGGCATTGAGCCCACCAAATGGGTCTGCTGCTGACTTGCGGAAGCCTGGACGTGGGCTTGAGCCCGGGCTTTGCTCCACATATACTTATGGTGCATCTTGTATTGATTTGGACTGCAAACTATATATGCACGAAACAAGGTCATATGATCTCGCTCCTTAGATGTACTTCAAGCTAGCCTGAGCTTACCTATGGCTCAATGTGCGTTCTACAAAATTTTAATACATAAAATAAGTGAAACTACCATAAAACAAGAGCTTTGTTTCTGAAGATTCATCGGTACTGTATATACGCGGAAAGTACTTCTTATACTGTACTTGTAGGTGCGGTGATCGCCACCTACTACCTACCGACTAATACCCATGAACGGCTATGCGTCTCCAGAACCATAAAGCACAGTTAAAAACGACTCCACGTGTCCGGCCTCACGCCAGCTATCGCCGCAACCGACAACAATGCTCGTTTGCAAGGGTTTGGCAAGGTTCTCGTTCTAGATGGGGTCGGCGCATTGAACGCTGTGTGTGGGTACTCTACTCTGCTCGGGACGTCAGTGTGGACCAACTCATAACTACTTGGTGCTGCAGGGGAACCCCGGAAATTCACGTATGTGACTGGAAGCCCAGAAAACAATCTGGCATATTCCGTCGCATATGTCCTGTTGTCAGTAGACTCGCTCATCCACTGACCGTTGATTTCTCCACCATCGGCAGGCAGAGGCATATGGGTAGCTGCACCGTCGTTAGAGTCAAAGGTGAGTAATGGTTGCAGCGCATGCACATGAACCAGACATGTATGTTTGTTGGACAGGGTACCACAGGCGTGTTTGTTCTGTCGCCCAGGACGTCACCGCCGGCACCGCGTATAATCAGCCACAGAGCGAGCATGCCCGTGGCACCCTGTACACCAAATGTTCTGAATAATTGGGACCCCTCATACATATGCGGACCGAAAGTTCTTGATGAGCGGGTAGTTGGTAGACGGACGGGATCTGTGGTAGGACCGCTTCCTGTCCAGTCGAGGGACGCTTGAGCGAGCATATCCTTTGATGAACCAGGTGGCGTGTCCATGCTAGTGTGGGCTTAATTCCCATATGACGGTGATGCGATGGGAACGCCGGGATGTACAGCGTTCTCATCCCACCTTTGCATAGTGATTCAAGCACACAATAACATTGACACATGTCATGGCGAATGTTCAAGTGGTGCGAGCGCAGCTACAGGGAAGCAAACAGTGTGTAGTCACCACATGGGTGCAATAGACCGGGCGCACGGACATTATGGTGCATGAAACCTGGTGCAGCTAGCGCATCAACCATCCAGGCCCTGGAATTTGTCTACAATGGTTCAAACATCTTCAGCAAAAACGAAACCTCACTGGATATCAAATTAGTATTCAATGCAACCATCAAGGATGATCGAGTGCCTAAAACATTTGCTGAAGCGATGCGACGCTCAGATGCACCATTGTGGAAAAACTCAACCGATGCAGAAATCCTTGTGCTACTAGAAAATGGGACATGGGAGCTTGAAAGATTACCACCTGGAGGAAAAGCCATTGGCTCACGCTGGGTATTCTGAATCAAACTCCATTCAGACGGATTGCTTGACAAGTACAAGAGCCGCCTGGTTGCAAAAGGTTATACTCAGCGACTGCGTATTGATTACGATGAAGTGTTTGCCCCCACAACACGATGGGCAGCACTATGCACAATACTCTCAGAGGGCACTTCAAGGGGCACATATTGAGTCTGTAGACATATCCAATGCATACCTGAATGGAGTCCTGGACGACGATGCACGCATATACATGCAACAGCCAGAAGGCTATCATCAGGGGGGAGCAGAGTGGGTCTGCAGACTAAAAAGGGGGCTCTATGGATTGAAGCAGAGTGGTAGACTGTGGTACGAACAATTGGGAGCTGCCTTAGAAGGCATGGGATTCAAACGCCTCCAATCCGACCAGAGTGTTTATTTATGGATGACCGATGAGACAAAAGTCATAATCCCTGTTTTTGTTGACGACCTCACTCTAGTATCAGATTCTAAGCAGGAACTGGATAGAGTGAAGGACGAACAGAGCAAAATCTTCAAGTTGAAGGATCTAGGGCCAACGACATCACTACTGGGGGTAGAAGTGAAGTATGATCGCTCACAGAAGACACTGAAATTATGGCAGAAGCAATATATTCATGAAATCTTAGAACAATTCCAAATGTCGGATTGCCGACCCGTATTCACACCTATGACCCTGGACCTGCACCTAAACTCTAGTATGGGACCTTCAACTCCAGAAGAGATAGAAGAAATGCAGAACGTACCATAGCTGAATGCGGTCGGAGCGCTGAATTACCTAGCAGTCGCAACGTGCCCCGATATTGCATATGCAGTCGGTCACCTTGCCCGTTTCAACTCGAACCCGGGACCGATGCATTGGGCAGCAGTGTTTCCTATGACGACCCAGCTGCGACCCTCTATCCCTGCAGGGTGCACCAAACTCACGTGACCTGGCGCGCTGCCCTCATTCGCTGTTCCTTGTTCCGGTAGTATTACTCACGGTATGCCGCGCCTCAGCCAGGCCCCACTGGTTCATCGCCCACGGCAAGTCATGCGAGACACGTCAGCGTCCATGTCATGCGTGTCTCAGCACCCAGCCTGTGTCGCGTCGCCCTTCACTGCTTGCCTGTGTCTTTTCCCTGGCGTGCTTGGCATGCAGGTGGTTGACGGCATCATGTCACGCATGTAATACAGAGCTAGTGTCTTCCAGGCTCGGGCTCGTCAAATTCTAAGCCCTGCCCTGAGCCCAAGCCCGACCAGGGCTCAGGCCAGGCTCGGGCTTAAGCCCAGGCCTGTGGGTGTGGGATCCGGGAAGTCATTGAAGGGGATGCTGCACATGCATGTATTTATTACTTGAACTTAGTATCATAATAAATTCAACTACTAGACAACCTCCTCATCCAGGAGGTTGTCTAGTTCTCTCACAGTCACTGTCCAAAATGCGTAGTCAGTAACTGTTCTGTGCAAGCTTGGCTTGCTTAATCACATTTGGCAGTTTGTATAGTAAACCCAGTCTTATAACACCACTCCTCATATTGTGTAGTTAAATATCTAATGAGAAGGTTTGATGGACTAAAAAATCACCTCATGCATCGACTGGAGGTGGTGTCGCAAGGTACTGACATTGTTCACAAAACTGACCTTATACCATTCACGTTTTCTAGGTTCGGACAAATCAGCGATGATGAAATTCCTGGAGGCTGCCACACGCACCGACACAGGTTGCAGTCCATGATTTTCTTGACTTCTTCCTGGTGTAAGGGCAACCCTGACTGGTTGTGGAGATCACACTACCACACAACTGACAAGGGGAAATCCAAAGTATGTATAAATGAATAGAGTATACAAGAGAGGGGATTCTCACCTGACAAGGGGAAATCCAAAGAGAAAAGTCTAAGGACCCCCAATGTCAGCAAGCCCGTATTATACTACGCTGCGCAGCCAGGGACAACACTTGGCACCCGCCATCAACCCTGCATCCCCCTGACCTCCCTGACACTTGATCAACCCTTGATACCACCTATTATGCGAGTCGCTTGATTTCCGACACTGTGCGGCACCAATACCGAGGATGCGTGAAAAGAAATTATTAATTTAAAGGTCTGAACATGTTGAGTGGGACGACTTGGAAGGGCGCAAAGCCGAGGATAGGAGAGGCTAGGCTGGACTATACACAGCGGTGAGCCGGCCTTGTGCTCTGCATTAATCCCCCGGGGCCTTAAGGGTGTTTTCTAAGCCTGGCGAATGAGAGAAAACGACCGGCGAAAGGGAAGGAAGAGCGGCACCTGAAGCGACGACGACTTCTCCGTGGCGTGCACCGTGTCCATGCAGGAGACACGTCCGTTGTCAGCCTCAAAAACCACACCCTGCACCCGGTATGTACTTCAAAATATCTACACCTGCTCCCGCTACATCCTACATCAGGCGTGGCACAAAACCTCCCTCGCACACGTTATGTGGCCGATGAAAATGCGCCCCGCGCGCCCGCTACTCGACAAAGCCTGGACGCCAAAAACAAGAAGCGGGAGAAGCTGTGTGCGCTCGCTGTTCCGACACAGGAACGTGCGCGCGTGATTGATACGTGCGTGTACGGCGCCGTGCATTTGCGCGAACACATGCTCGAGGCGGTCGTCGCGGTGCAGCCAGCGCAAGGGCCCCGGCGCACGCGCGCTCTGCATCGCCGTCCTCGCGCGCAAGTGTGCAGAGTGTCCCCCAGGAAGACGGCCGCCAGGGTTCGAAAGCGACGGGGGCTACCGGTGGCGAGGAGAGCAGGGCCATGCCCGACTTGCAGGAGGAGAAGGCGCGCGATCCTGAGCTCATGATGACAATGTTCGGAGACGACGAGCGCGAGTGGGCCTGTGCGGAATCGGCAGAGGATGAGGTTACCGACGTCCCCACCGGGCTAGACGAATCATCTGTTTCAGCAGAACGCGCAGATCATGCACAAATGAATCAACAAAATGCCCAAACGAATCAACAGCTAGCTCGAATAAACGAAACACTTGTTCAGATTAACCAACGATTGCAAACCATGTAAGACCGTTTAATTTTCGGTCACGATTCACTTCAGGTTCTCAGAGGATATCTGATGGGGCTATCGAGAGAAGCAGCGGTGTTATATAACCGGATCGGAAGCTCCCCCAATGCGCTTACACAATACCGCTGCTTCTCTCGATAGCCCCATCTGATATCCTCCTGCAATTGTTCTAGATCCTCCTCTCCGTCCAAACGGAGGTGACGCCAGCGCTAGAAGCAACGGATGCACTCGCCGCACGCGCGACGCCGCGAAAAGCAATGTCGCTGAAAGACCTGTTTCGACTCGGCGAGGAAGAAGGTGGGTCCGCCGTGTTGTGTGTCGTGCGGTATAGACATCTGGTGACACTTCTCTCTGTCCGGGGAGGCGGCGGGGGCGATGGTGTGGGCGTAGGGCTTCTTGCGCGGCGATCAGTATCCGAAGTAGGGTGGTGCACATGCACGTGCACAGGCAGTGGGGGACGCGTCGGCTTACGAGAAGAACACGACGTCGGCGTGTTGGATGAGCTGGGCGGCGGCACGGTGGGCGGGGTCAGCGTCCGTGATGACAGGGGATGGGGGAGACCACACACCGGCTCGACGCCCGCGCGGGTGACTCCGAGACTAATACACAGCGGACTTGCCAGCCTTGCTCGCGCGCCAGCCCGTCGAGGCTCGCGATGTTCGCAGCTTACGAAGATTGTGAGCCCGAAGGGCTGGCGGGTCATTTGGGGGTCATTTGGGCGGCGCAGCACTCAAGGTGCATCCAATCGAGGAGCGGCATGTCGGGGCCGGGGCACTGGGGACAGGGAGCACCGGCTGGCGAGGCGAGGGTCGGAAGGGAAGGCGCGGACACAGGGGGAAGCGGCAGGCTGAACGGTGCGTAGGTCTCCGGGGCGAGGACAGGCCCGAGGCAGGCGACAAATTCGTCGTGGGTCATATCCGGAAGCAGGTTATGATTACTATAAGCAGGGCGCGGTGCACGGGGTGGCGGCGCCACGCACGTGACGGTCTTGGTGCCCTATCCTGGACAAACGTAAGGGTCAGCGGGGCACGGGCGGGTGTCGAGGGAGACTGACCTGACTCGATTACCCATGCGGCGGGGACGCCCTTGCGGCCCCTCACGACGGAGAAGGCGGTGGCGACACCCACGGCCTCGAGCTCGCTGACGACACGTGCGCCCTCGTCGTTCCCCGCACGGTGGGGCTCTGCGCGGGTTGCGCCGCCTGGTTCTGGGTCGGCCGCGTTCGTCGTGCGCAGGATGAGCATGGGGGCAAGCTTCGGGGAGAGAGCGAGAGAGAAAGAGAGAGCAATTATAGTGCCCGAAGCGCTTGGCGCTTATAGTGCACTTCTACTCAAGAGTACATTGGCTTCCCTAAGATAGCCGAGAGTTCCTAAAGTGAAGGGGCAATGAATTAATGAAGGAAGCTTTGCGCGCTCCGGGGAAGCGACATTCTGACGTCACACGCGCGCATTTGGGTCAGGCTTACCTCGGAACAGCGAGCCGGGAGCTAGCCGGTGACAGGGAAGCACATTAAAGCTCCGCCCGATCCCTAACCGATGATCGACCCGTGACGCATCGATCATCAGTGGATCGGGCGATCAGGGCCGTTAGAAAATGGTCTGCCATTTAAAATCGGGATTATATTATGCTTCTGTGGGAAGCTGAGCTAATTCAATACAGTAATATCGTGGGCAATGTTCCCACACTCATCATTTACAGAAGCAGCCCATCCTTCCTGATGCAGCGATGCTACTGCTTGTCCCGACCGCAGACGTGGCTCGGAAGGTTTTGGAGTCTCAGATCTCAATGGCTTACAGGGAAACAACAAACGCAGATCAGGAGTATAACTATGCATAATTTGGGTACGACGCTGGTATACAAGCAGGTGCAGCGGGATGATTCGACAGCGCCGCTTCTTGTGTACTATTGGGACAGACCGCCACGATAGTGAGGATACAACACTGACAGACAACTATAGAAGATGCTCACGCTATGAAAATGAGACTTTGTCATTGGCTGCGTTTATTGTGTCATGACCTACTGACATACGGCGAGATTGCATGATGGAATTACAGGACCATTCGTAAAGTACGGGTCTTCCTAGGAGTAACTCTCTTCTTCCTCTTCGAAACAGGGGAAGCGCCAGGGGGTGCCAAAAGTCCAAGCGTCTGGGGATCCTCCCGAATCGGCGTGTTAGCCTCTGATCTAGAAAGCTGACGCACCTTTGCAGTTTTCTTAAGTAACGTGCGACCAGCTTTCTCAGCATCATAATCTGAGATGGGGGGGATCACGCCAGTATGAAGGTGCTCGGACTGGACGACGATGTTGGGGGTACAAGGGGGTGGCATGGTGAGCACCCTAACGTTCGAGGAATTGTCCTCGGAGAACATGGGCGGTGTGGCTGACGAGGTGGTGAAGGAGGAACAGGGCGGAAAGTCCAAGCTCTTACTGATCCATGCCGAGCTACCGGGAGCCCTGCTAGCGTTTAGCTATGCTGCCTGCAAGCGAAGCCGCAGGCCGCTGCGGCCGACAGAGCGCCGCTGGGCCGACCACAACCTTTGCACCTACCGCGGGCAGCCATCTCCTAAGATTGGGCTTCCTGCCAGGTAGGGAAGAGGGTTGCTAGGGGAGACGGGTGTGCAGCGGTTTCGAGCCGACGAAAGCTCTCTTCAAGTTCTGTTTAGGAGTCACTACTTCTGAGCCTATGCCTAGTGGGAGTGAACGGTCCGTGCGCGTGAACGGTGCCTTTAGCCATCCGCTCAGAGGCCGCTACAGTACTCGTGACCCACCAGCGGGAAGTGTTACGGTTGGGTGGTGAGGTTAGTCAGGAGACGGAGGCTTCGTCCCAAGCCTTTAGCTCGAGCTGATTAACCCAGGTACTGCGGACGGTAGTTTCCATCCGGCGACAGATTTTTCGTGTCCATGCAGCAAGACAATGTTGGAACGAGCTTCTCATCAGTGCGCTGAAAAGGCCATACCATGGTATCAAGCGCGAGCCGCGGAGCACTCGTCACGTCCTTCTGGAGCTCGACGATGTGTCCCTCGACGCTGGGCAGCTTCACGTCCCTGTGCCTCGCGACGCCACGAATGACGGCCTGCTTCATGACGACAAGAATTCGGGAGAGTCGAAGCATTTTATGTAAATGGCTAAAAAATTGTGAACGTGGAAGATATACGAGAAAGAAGTGCTTCGGAAAGCGCTTGGGGGGTCTTAGCTTCGAGTGATAGAGGAAATATTTATACAATTCTTTCCAGCAGGGCTGACGCTGTGCTTTCTCGTGACGTGTAGATCGTCCGAGACAGGCTTGGACGTGCTACCGCACACCAGACACACCAGCTGGAGTCGCGCGTGGCTGGTAACACCCGTCCGGCTCAGTGTGTCGCGAATGTTGCCATACCAAGTCGGGGTGGCTGGCCAGGTCTGACTCACTGCTGCAGTAGCGAGTCAGACGTAGCCACCCACACGGTACCCGTCTCGCTATTGGAGACAGTCAGGCTAGACGGATGGAGGAGCTAGTGGGCGGTCGCTGCGATGTTTCAGGCTAGATGCCGTCCTGCTGTACTGCAACGACACAGATGTGGCCGGCCACACGCGACTCACAGCTGGGATAAGGCCTGTTGCTAACGTAGGTCAGTGGAATGCACCTATATCGGGAGTTTTGGATTAGGATGTTAATTGGTGCCTTTTAACAAATAAAATCTATTGCTCAGTGGTTGGAACCACTGTGTTTGCCTCTCTTCTGTGTGCTGACTAAGCCTTTCGAGGCGCGTCCGGCACTGATGGATGAGAGTCACGTGACTGTTAGCGTTAGTGTTAGTAAGCAGAGAACGCACGGACCATGTTGCTATTATATAAGCTCGGTAGAACATCGTCTCACCTCAGTGAAATAGCCGTTCACTGAGGTGAGACTTGCCTGTCGTTGAACAGACAGTTTACTTACAATATCCCCATAGATAACTGTCTTTAGGTACTTAACTATATACTCAGTGAAATAGCCGTTCACTGAGATAACTGTCTTTAGCCCAAAGACATTTTCAGGTTATGGGCCCCGCTGATAGTATAGTACCTACCAGCGGCGCAAAGTCCTTCGCAGTTCCCAAGCTCGCCCGGGATGGGTCGAACTGGGTAACGTGGAAGATACAGACGAGGGCTACCCTCGCGGCAAACAAGGGTGTGCTACGACACCTCGATGGCACAGCTCGGATACCAGCCCCGATCCCAACGTACCCTCCGAACCAGGTCCTGGATGAGGACGATGAGCAGGCACTCGAGAGGGCAGAGAAGCGTTGGGATGAATATCACCAACGTGAGGCCTTAATTACTGCACAGATCTTCACGACAATACCGGACTCACTCTTAATAGAGGTTCGGAAGCTCAGTTCAGCGAAGGAAATCTGGGAGGCGATATGTGCAAAGCACGAGAGTAGAGCTCTCACGGTCAAGGTCGATATACGGCGCAGGATGTACGAGATGAAGTGTGAGGACGAGTCGAATGTTCGCACCCACCTCGAAGCTCTCATGAAAATGCAAGAGCAGTTAGCTGGAATGGATGCAGGCCTTACCGACGACGACCTTGTCACTGTGATTCTAGGATCGTTGCCAAAAGGGTACCGACCACTCATCAACGCTATCTCGTTGTCAGCTACGCACGCGCAAGTCACACTCACACCCGATACGGTCGTTCAGAGTCTACTGGATGAATTCGAGCGGCTCAAGATCGAGGAACAGCAGCTCAAGGCTACCGAGAGCGCACTCACAGCTGCGAAGGGTCGTGGAAAAGGCAGATGCACCGACAGCTCTAACAATGCCGGGAAGTCTGATATTGAGTGCTGGAAATGCGGAAAAAAGGGGCATATAAAAGCTGATTGTAGATCAAAAGGGAAAAAGGAGAGGGACAGTGATAAAAAGAAGGGGAGCGAGTCAGTAAATGCCGTGACCGAAGACAGCGAGTGGGCCTTCACCACCACATTCGCCGGTCACATACTCTCTCGGGAGAGTAGCAAGCACAAAGGAACCGAAGTCGATGTCTACGACTCGGGAGCCTCGACTCACATGTCCCCAGATCGCCATCGGTTCACCACCTTCAAAGAGATCCCACCCCGTAGAATTGCCGCAGCCGAACAGACGATCTTCACCGTGACCGGCATTGGAGACATGCGTGTGGTCATCCCGAATGGGAAAACAATGACGCACATAACGCTGAAGGACGTACTTTACTGCCAGGACTTGGCATTCACATTGATATCGCTAGTGCGATGTGATAAAGCCGGATTCGCCGTATTGCTACGCGATCAACACTGCACAATCCGAGACGCGAAAGGCACAACTGTGGGCAAGATACCGCTCAGAGATGGACTGTACAAGGTGGAACACGCACCACCTACAGAATCGGCTAACGCCGTGCAGAAGGTCCTCACCATCGACGAGCTCCATCGCCGGATGGGTCACATCTCCCCATGCGCTATAAAAAGCCTCGTGGTTAAAGGCGTTATCACCGGCATCGAAGTAGACAAGAAGAGCGTACCTACGTTCTGCACGTCATGCGCGCAAGGGAAAATGACGCGCAAACCGATTCCTAGGGAAAGGATAGGGCCGCGAGCTACAAAGCTCGGTGAAAAGATACACAGCGATGTATGGGGACCTACCACACCTCAGAGCTACGACGGGAGGGAATACTTTGTCAGTTTTACTGACGACTTCACTCGTTGGTCACGCATCGAACCAATGAAAAGAAAAAGTGAAGTACTCACTTGCTACAAGCAGTACGAGGCGTGGATAGAGACACAGCATGGCGGGAAAGTCAAACGACTTCAAAGTGACCGAGGGGGAGAATATCTATCCGAGGAGTTCGATCAGCATTTGAAGTCGAAAGGTATAATACGAAGCCTTACTGTCCATGATACGCCCGAACAGAACGGCGTAGCGGAACGCCTGAACCGCACATTGATCGAGCATGCACGCGCCATGCACTACGCAGCCGACTTACCCAAATTTCTATGGCCAGAGTCCGTTCAGCACGCGGTTTGGCTCAAAAACCGCACATCCACGTACCAATTGGATGGGAAAACCCCCTATGAGCTCATGTTCAGCAAAAAACCGGATTTGTCTAACTTACCGGAATGGGGCGCCAAGGTCTGGGTGCTGAAGGAGGATCGCGGGAAAATTGACGCGAAGGTGGACGAAGGACGCTGGGTTGGGTATAGCAGGCAAAGTCTAGCTCACCGAGTCTATTGGCCGGGGAAACAACGAGTGACAGACAAACGCAATATTGTGTTCGATAATAACGTCACCGTTGGTCCGAGTGATGTATCGGCCGAGAACGAGGGGGAGAGCACACAGCACAGTCAGCGTGTTGCTCCAAACCAAAGTCATGACTTACCGCAAGAAGGTACCAGCGAAGAGCTACCTCTGCACCCGCAAACACCCCAAGCAGACCCGCTCGAAGGTTTCGAGGCGCCTGAACCTGCAACGGAACCCGAGCAAGGGTGCGGACATATAATACGCAAACCGTCAGCGTATGTCCGCGATATCGCTCAGGGCCAGGGCACAAGCTCCGGACGTGTGAACGCACCTGCGTATCCGCGTGGCATGCCAATCCCACCCCAAGACTCCAGAGAGAACGCTGCCATCGCAGCCCTCCATGATTCCGAGTGCACCGTCGATTCGGACTGTGACGACGCTGAGCTCGAGGGGGAGTATATGGAGTATGCAATGATGGCAGCACAGAGCGCAGGAAACGACACCAAGAACGTCGAAGAAGCTAGAAAACTCGACGATTGGCTAGAATGGGACGCGTCAATAAAAAAGGAGCTGAAACAGCACGAAGAGGTTGGCACCTGGGTACTGGTAGAGCCACCTAAGGACGCGAACATCGTTGGAAGTCGAATTGTCCTCCACTATAAACACGACGCGAGCGGCAACCTTGTCAACCGCAAAAGTAGAGGGGTTCACGCAAGTCGAAGGCATAGACTACAATGAGACCTTCGCGCCGACAGCGAAGCTCTCAGCAATCCGGATCATCGCGGCTCTGGCGGTCAGAAATGATTGGGAATTGGAGCAGACAGATGTGGAAGGAGCCTACCTCAATGCACGGCTGAGGGAAACCATCTACATGCGCCAGCCCAGAGGATACGAGGTTCAAGGCAAAGAGAACCACATATGCCTCCTAAAACGAGCGATCTACGGACTGAGACAGTCCAGGCACGAGTGGTACGACCACCTGTGTGCGATCATGTTCAAACTCCGGTTTAGGAGATGCCGGGTTGAACATGCCGTATTCCTTAAGCAGGAAGACAATAGCACGCTACTCGTCGCTGCAGACGTCGATGACATGACTATTGCCGGAAGCACGAGAGAAATAATCCGCAAGTTTAAGTGGGAGCTTAGCCAGGAGCTCAAAATCAAAGATCTAGGCGACCTACATTGGATGCTAGGCATCGAAGTAGCAAGGGACAGGAAGGCTCGAACAATATCATTTTCGCAGCACGCGTATATCACAAAGATACTTGAAAGATTTGGACTACAAGATGCAAAGGGCCTGTCGACCCTACTCGACCCGCATCACAAGTTGAGCCTAGCCCAATGCCCTGTAACGCCGCGCCACTACGAAGCCGTCCCGGGAGTCCCATACCGAGAAGCCATCGGATCCCTAATGTACACAGCTCTAGGGAGGAGGCCGGACATAATGTTTGCCATCATGTTTCTGTCGCAGTTCATGCAGAATCCGGGACGGCCTCATTGGGAAGAGGTGAAGCGAGTCTTTCGTTACCTGAAAGGAACGATCGACCAGAAGCTGGTGATCGGTGTCAGGAATCGGTGGACATGGGCGAAACCAGGAAAACAAGAACACACCGGACTCGAAGGGTTTTCGGATGCCGATGGAGCCTCACAGCACCATCGATATTCGATATCCGGCTACCTGTTCACCATAGACGGAGGTGCCGTTTCCTGGAGCTCGAAGAAGCAGTCAGTCGTCGCGTTATCCACAATGGAAGCAGAATACATAGCCGCCACTCACGCAACGAAAGAAAGCCTGTGGATTCGCATGTTCATCGCTGAAATTGCCTGTCCTCTCACACAGCCCGTCACCATGTACTGCGATAACCAGTCAGCGATATCAGTCTCGAAAAATGATCAGTTCAAGGCACGCACCAAACATATCGACGTACGATACCATTTCATACGCGATGTGGTCAAACACGGCCTGATCTCCATCGACTACTGCCCTACCGCTGACATGCCGGCGGACATGCTCACCAAGGCCCTGCCGGCTCCACAGCTCGCTCGCCTTCGAATGTCCGTTGGAGTGCGTTCAGCTTAAGGGGGAGTGTTAGCGTTAGTGTTAGTAAGCAGAGAACGCACGGACCATGTTGCTATTATATAAGCTCGGTAGAACATCGTCTCACCTCAGTGAAATAGCCGTTCACTGAGGTGAGACTTGCCTGTCGTTGAACAGACAGTTTACTTACAATATCCCCATAGATAACTGTCTTTAGGTACTTAACTATATACTCAGTGAAATAGCCGTTCACTGAGATAACTGTCTTTAGCCCAAAGACATTTTCAGTGACCGTGTTGACAGAAGGATGGTGTCGATCCAAGGGATAACCAAATCAAAAGCATTCGCTTTTAAGGTAGTATAGAGTAACTGTTAGTAATCGGGACGATAACACCGCCGAGGCAGAGCCGGCACGCATTTAGCCGGAGGTTCGAGATCGCTCTCGACCCCGGGTTGCTGGTGCGCCGGCATCGCATCGGCACAGCAGCTCGAAGGGATTGGTAATATAATGGACATTATAATTTGTATATAAAGGAACGATCTACTTGAGATCAAGGTAGAATATCAGATCATATTTACTCCTTCGTTCTACAGGTTATGGGCCCCGCGCATAACTAAACTACCACAAATCTAGCTTACTCCAACTACACCCTATACTCCACCAACTCAATACCGATCAACGATGTCGAGTAGCAATAACACGTACAAGATCGATCCCTTGAACGGGGACAATTACGCGGCATGGCGCCGGCGGCTCGAGTGGATACTCGATGACTCAGATCTGTGGGACGTGGCTATCGGCAGGGAGACGGAACCGAGACCGGCAGATGCCGACAACGTCACTGCGACCGAACAGCAGGAGATCGACGATTGGAGAAAGAAGGACAAGAAGGCTAGAAAAGAGATTTGCCTCAGAGTTGCCGATGAACAACTAGTTTACATCAATCAGACGATGTCTGCGTTTGCTGTATGGACTAGTCTACAAGCTATATTCGAATCTAAGGGAGCAGTGGGGATTGTAAATCTCCGAAGAGATTTCTTCCGGACGCTTGCCGAGGACGGCGCGAACATGGAGGAGCACGTACGCAAGCTCCGCGGCATTCAACAGGAATTGAATGCGCGGGGGCATTACATCAGTGACACCGAGTTCTCGAACACGTTGCTGACGTCATTACCAGATTCTTGGTCGGCGTTTATTACGGCAGTAAACGCCAGTGGAGCCGGGACAACAGCTGATATATTAATAGCTCGGGTCCTCGATGAGGATCGAGCACGGAAAGCTGGATCGGCACGGCAGACGGCGCTTAAGGCGCAGCAACGTCACAGGACCAGGAAAGATGACTCAGGAGCAACAAAGGGAAAGTGCCGAAATTGCGGCAAGAAGGGTCATTACGTGAAGGACTGTTGGGCGAAAGGTGGCGGCAAGGAAGGCCAAGCACCGAAATGGTTCAAATCAGGGAACAAAGAAACAGTCAAACAAGCAGAAGAAAAAGACTTCGCATTTGTATCTAAGGAGGTAGCATACAGTGCTATATCTGCATCCGACTGGCTAGCCGATTCAGCGGCAACAACACATATAGCTCGAAGCCGAAATGATTTCGCTAGCTATGCCGAGGAACCATCGGAAATCGAAGGAATTTCACCCGGCGCGGTACTACATACACAAGGCCGAGGCACTATATACATGGAATTCAAGATCGGTGCCAAGACGAACACGATCGAACTACGTGACGTCAAGCATGCACCGGATGCGCCGAACAACCTTATCAGCGTAGGGCGTCTGACTGATAAGGGCAACACAGCCACTTTTTCAGGCACCGGCGTCGAATTCAAATCACGCGCCGGAGTTACCTTTGCACAGGGACAGAAGCGCGGGCGGCTGTTCTGTATGAAGGCACGGGTCACTCGATCAGTCGAGGCACGGGACTTTGCCGCAGCGGCAAAGGGACGGTCATGGGATAAATGGCACAGGATACTAGGGCACGTCAACATAAACTCCATAAAATTGTTGAAATCTAACGACCTAGTTACTGGACTCGAGATCGACGAGTCAAACGAGCCGAGCCAGTGCAAGGCATGCATACAAGGCAAACGGCATGTGGAGCCATTCCCCAAAAGAGCCGAGGACACTGTAGAACAGGTCGGTGACCTGACAGTATCCGATGTATGGGGACCTGCCCAGACCGAGGGACCATCACGTGAAAAGTATTTTTATTCTTTCACGGACATCAAATCCAGGTACACGGTCATCTATTTTGGGAGCACCAAAGACGAAGCGCTCAAACACTTCGAGACGTACAAGGCATTCCTCGAGACCCAAACAGGTCAGAAACTGAAGAGGTTTCGCTCAGATAATGGAGGGGAATATGTCAATAAGAATTTCAAGGAATTTTGTGCAAAATATGGCATTATCATGGAGACCACAGCTCCATACTCCCCAGCCCAGAATGGAATCGCCGAACGACTCAACCGAACCTTACTCGAGCACGCACGGGCAATGATATTTGCCAAGAACCTGCCTAAAATACTCTGGCCCGAGGCCGTGGCTTACGCGTGTTACATCAAAAACCGATCACCCACGCGAGCGCTTGGAGATGACGCAACGCCGTTCCAGGCACTATTCGGCAAGAAGCCGAACATAGCACGTCTAGAGGAATTCGGGACAAATTGTTGGGTTATGGTGCCGGATCAACGACGAGCTAAACTTGATCCAAAGGCAGAAGAACACATCTTCGTCGGAGTAGCAGAACATGCAAAAGCATGGAGGTATTACAATAAAGCCTCAAAACATGTTCAAATTTCGAGAAATATCACATTCGACGAAAATGACAACCGACTCTACCCTATCCCAGACAACGACGATGATGACACGGCACCGCTCGAGGGGGAGAACTCACCGCGCGAGCATGTGCCGGACCCGATCACATCTACCCCACAGACGTCATCACCCCACACGACACCCGTTCCTGATCCACCTGAACAAGCGCCAGCTCCAGAGATCCGACGGAGCGCGCGTATCACTCAAAGGCCGGATTACCGGAAACTGAATAATTCAGGACGCACCGAGCAGGTTTACATAACGAGAGAAATCGTCACTGAACCTGAGAATTACAGAGCGGCGGTATCACGTGATGATGCGCCGATCTGGGAGAAAGCGATGGAAATTGAGATGGAACAACACAAAACGTTAAGAACATGGGAATTAACAGAACTACCACCCGGACGAATAGCTATCGGTTGCCGATGGGTATACGCCGTCAAAACGCAACCGGATGGACAATTTGATAAGGCTAAAGCAAGGGTCGTGGCTCAAGGATTCACACAGAGGCCAGGAATGGACTACTACGAGATAACTTCACCCGTGGTCAAATTCGATTCACTACGTGTTCTATTGGCGATCGCAAACACACTCGATTGGGAAATCGAAATGATGGATGTCAAAGGCGCCTACCTCAATTCAACTATAGATGAGGAGATCTACATGCGCCAGCCCGACGGATTTGATGATGGATCTGGACGCGTTCTAAGAATATACAGAGCGCTCTACGGACTCAAACAATCGGGACGAGCTTGGCATCAGCGCTTACGCAAATTATTACTCGACCTCGGCTTTCATCAAAGTACAGCCGATGAATGCGTCTACATCAGACAAGATAAGGACTCAATCGAAGTCATATCAGTATATGTGGACGACTTTGGACTATTTGCTGACTCCAAAGGAGGGATGATTAAGCTCAAGGGGGAGCTTCATGGGAAATTCCCCTTAACAGATTTAGGAGAAATGAAGAAAATCTTGGGAATTAGAGTTGAGAGGAATAGGGATGAGGGAACGCTAATCATGTCTCAAGGACATTACATCGACATCATACTCGATCGATTCAACATGACAACGGCTCATTCGGTATCTACACCCCTGCATAAAATGATCAAACTCACGACACCCATGGACTCAACAGGTCCAACTGCCGAAGTACCCTATGCCAAAGCGATCGGATCACTCATGTATGCAGCACTCAGCACGCGACCTGATTTGGCTTTTACCGTACAACACTTGAGCCAATTCACTACTACTTATGGACCCGAGCACTGGACGGCGATCAAACACGCGCTCAGGTACCTCAAAGGGTCACGTGACGACGGCATAACATTCCGACGAGACGCTGGTCTCGACCTCGAAATATTTGTCGACTCAGATTATGCTAATAGAAACGACGCACTATCTATTAGTGGCTATGTAGCTATGCTAGGAGGAGGAACCATTGCATGGAGCTCGAAGAAGCAGCGAACGATCGCGCTATCTACCACGGAGGCCGAATACATGGCACTTACCGAGGGCGCCAAGCAATTAATCTGGCTGAGACGTTTCATCGAGGAACTTGGAATCGATCAAACCCAGCCCACGTCACTTCGATCAGACAATCTAGGCGCCATTACACTATCGCATGACGCAACGTATCATGCGCGTACCAAACACATCAATGTCGCATATCATTTTATCCGTGAGAAAGTGGCCTCTCACGAGGCATCACTTACATACGTACCAACGAAGGAGAACATAGCGGACATATTTACAAAGGGATTAGACATGCACCAACATAGGTATCTATTAGGGAAATTGGGATTTTACCGAAGGGACTTCTCGCTGAGGGGGAGTGTTAGTAATCGGGACGATAACACCGCCGAGGCAGAGCCGGCACGCATTTAGCCGGAGGTTCGAGATCGCTCTCGACCCCGGGTTGCTGGTGCGCCGGCATCGCATCGGCACAGCAGCTCGAAGGGATTGGTAATATAATGGACATTATAATTTGTATATAAAGGAACGATCTACTTGAGATCAAGGTAGAATATCAGATCATATTTACTCCTTCGTTCTACAGTAACCAGTGATAGTGAACCCTCAACGAAGATTTGGAATAAACTATCAAGATTTGGACTCTGTAGCTATCAAACAAGACCACAGTAGTTTCAGGGGGTAGAATAATCGATTCTCGATTATTTCGTTCATACATTTGTACTAGCTATTTATACTATGTTGATAGTAACTACTAGTGTTCAAGATATTGGACAGATGGGTCGAAAAGCTACTTTTAACTAAGGGGTGACTAATTTATAGTCATAAAGTCATGGGGTGATGGAGATAGTATCAGGATTACTTAGGCTTTGAAATAGAGATCTGTACTTAGCATACAAAGCCCCTGTCCACATGATGTTAGGATAATAGTCAGCCAATGGTGTCATGGAATTCAAATAGAAAAATGGAGTTAAATCTGCCCTGCCTAGCATAAATGCTAGGCTTGGTGATGGGGCTGCTGTCTCTGTGCCTCTTCTGTGGGGCAGCTAATTGAGTGTGTGTACTGTGGATGATATTCTCAAATCACTCCACAGTACCTGTGCTCCTGCGCAGTCTATTACTCTCTGTGGCGTTTGGTGCCTGCACCCTCTCGGTGCCTGTGGCCTGGCGCCTGTCGACGTCATGGCCGATGCCATCACTCGATAGGCGCGCTATCCCTGATCGACCGCACGTGGTCGATGCCCGAACTTCTGTACCATACCCGATCTGTGGGTAAAGTAGCAAGCCATAAATTCATGTGTTCATCGTTGTCATGATTCGTTTATTGTGTGGATCTTCCCTCAACACACAGCGAATGGCCCCCTCAACCAGTGAACGGCTTCCCGACCCAGCGAATATCTTGCCAAAATATTCATCGCCATACTACTTTCACATTCGCTATTCGCATCATTCCTGCCAGTACGCCAGGTGTTGGAGCCCTCATCCATCATAGAACCCATCATCTGTTAAACTCCCACTCCATGACAGACCCACATGCTCAGGGTGCATTCGGATAGTGTCAGTTGCAGCCTCCGTGCAGGTTGGACTCAATGGGACTCATACCACTGCAGGGCAGGACGAATTAGCTTCGCTGAAGTTTTCACCACACAGTTGTCATGACCCATTCATTTCTTGTATCAAGCTATCCCTGTTTTCCCTTTCACCACTCTTCCATGTTCGCTCGGCTTCGCTCCATTCACCCCTTGCTCAAGTCACTATTCGCCACATTCGCCAAATGGCCATTCGCTACTTGCATCATTCGCCAGTAGCCATGCCATCAAACATGATCGACATCCTTTACATGGATTGATGGTTCATCACTGGTCCTATCATGAATTGCAAGGAGGTGCAGGCTGTCACGACTCATTCTTTTCTTGTACCCAGCTATCCCTGTTGTCCCTTTCACCACTCTTCCATGTTTGCTCGTCTTCGCTCCATTCACTCCTCGCTCCATTCGCTATTTGCAACATTCACCATATGGCCATTCACTACTCGTATCATTCGCCAGCAGGCACGCCATCAAACACGATCGACATCCTTTACCCGGATTGATGGTTCATCACTGGTCCCAACATCTTCTCAACTCAACCCCCTTTGGGTGTTCCTATGGCCAGAATGCATTCACGGGGCATCCTACCCGTAGGTCATGTGGGATCAACCCAGCAGATGAAGAGTCCATGCAGGGTGGTGTATATGCAGGTCCCAAGGCGTGTTTTCGTACATAGGGGCCTTCACCCTCTTTCCTCTCCATTGTTTCATGTTCGCACCCCTCTTCCATTCTATTGTATGTCTATTTCATCTATTATGTATCCTGACCGCGCACCCCTATCCAACCCTGACTCCAGATGGCCTCTTTCCTATTCGCTAGCACCATATGAGCATTCGGTATAAGTAGTCTACATTCGCATGTATATTCTCCAGTTTAATTATCATACGTCCATCTTGTGCAAACTTGACCTCGCTGTGACCATCTTCTTGAGCCTTCTCCTGTAGATTTTTATCTTCGACCAGAAGAGGACTTAGGCATCACTGGTGAGTTCTCATACTTCATCTTTGTTACCTTAGCCTTCGAGTTATTTTCTGTGCTGTCAGCGAAGGGCTCCAAAGGAGTGCCTTTGCCGACGAAAGGATTGTCGCTACTTAGACAACCTTTCCGTGACACCTTGCACGTTACATCATCAAGTGCCATGGGCTATTTCGCTATGACTGTAGATCAGGGCGAATTCCTTTCGAGTAACCCTCTTACTTCTTAACCCTTACCTCTCCGGTACTGTTCGCTGGGCGATTCGCTAGATCGCGCACGCTATTCGGCCCCTATTTTCCCTTTCATCCTTCCATCTCTATGTTCATTCCATTCGCCACTGACTGGATTTGCTGAATGACCATTCACTACTCACATCATTCGCCACAATTGACATCCTGTAACTGGTATGATGGTTCATCACTGGCCCCATGACCTTCCCAATTCGACCCCTTATTTTGCTTCGACTATAGACAGGGCAAGCTCCATTTGAGAAGCCCCCTTACTTCATAATCTTTATTGGCTTTACCTTATTCGCTGAACTACATACCTTATCGCACAAGCCATTTGGGCATTCGCCGTGTTCACTAATACGCGATATTAATGCCCAAATCCAATGTTGACAGTATAATTGAACCAACAGCTACAGTCAAAGCATTCTTTTACCTACTTCTCATGTCATCTATGCAACAAGAACAACCAGTTGTTCATAGGACTCACTCAACAGGTCCAGTTTCTACCCCAGCACCACTTCTGAGGTGAACAGTTTCCACCTCATTCCCTTCGCAAGACCCTGCTGAAGATATCATCCCTTTCTCTCGCTTGGGAGATGGTTGTAACTCTCATATATATGTATATATAACTTAGCTCACCTATATTTCATAAAATATATCACAATTGAGACAGTTGCCAGCATTTGTAAGGCATGCTTAATCCTGGTCCTAAAGTTCTTTCTCACAGTCTGCTGCTCCCCCAGGAAAAGGTGTATACCCCATTGTCTAAACATCAATAGTTACATATCTTTGTACTATACATGCATATTATTTTAAACATACCTTCTAATCAGATCTCTCAACCATATATAATAATATAGTACAGGTATTGTCCATACTTGCTTCTATATTCTGTGATTGTACCTCTAACATGTTTCAGGGGCGCACATAATTTCGCGACCCCGCGCGAGTCACTGGTAGCGAGCATGCCCTCTTCCTGGCTCAGGTCGACAGAAAGAACTAGAGGTAGGTGCATACATGCACACATTGAGCAATGAGAAATTCGGAGTCGCACGCACACATGATACAAATGGGCTGGGACGTACCGGAATCCTTGTGTCCATGCAGTATGAGTAGCGCTTCCCTGGTGCGCAGGTCCCAGAACCGCACGCTCCAGTCATCTGAACCTGATACGACCCACTGGTTGTCATGGGATACGGCGATGGAGAGCACCACACCCTGTATTCACAATAATGAGTATCATCATGGAAGAGTGAAGATTTACAAGCGCCGAAAGTGCGCAAAGGAGGGTAAAAAGAAGCGCAGGTGGAGTGGCCTGCCACGCACCGTATGTCCCGTAAAATTGACCGTACAGACGCACACTCCTTCATTCTGGCTGCCCTCTACACCCACTTCACCCAGATGCGTCGATGCCCTTCTCTGCATATTCCTTAGCAATGGCCTCAAATCCCAATGCTTCAGTGTCTGATCACTGCTCCCACTGACAAGACCCTTTCCATCAGCTGTGAACACCACACTGAGCACCCTGTCAGTGTGACCCACGAGGCACTGGACAAGTTGCTCGGTTTGGACATCCCAGAGGCGCACAATAGCGTCGTGGTAGCCCGCGGCGACTAGGCGCCCATCGGGAGAGGAGGCAACAGAGAATACACTGGCGCTGAGCTACATATTGCCAGCCAAAACCAACACAAAACAGACCATACCCAGGTGTCAACACACGGCATAAGCACAACAATGTGCATCAGCATGCCACACGCGATGACAAGGGATGATAACACGCACATCCACTGGTACTGTGATCGACAACGTCTTATGATGCCACCTGGTCTTCATGTCCCAGATGCACACGGTGTTGTCCAGGGAGCCGGAAACGAGGAGGTCACCATCACATGAGAAGTCAAGGGAGGTAGCTTGATGCTTATGACACTTGCAGGTGGAGATGATGCACTCGGCCGCAATGTCCCATATCTGACAGTGGCATGGTGATGGGATATGCAGGGGTGAGGGATAAATGTGCAGGTGAAGGAAACACATAGGCCATGGATGAGTGTGGAATTGTGTGAATAAGTAGACAAAGGGGTCAGTGAAGAATCAGTGCACAACAACATGTGAAAACACGCACCCTAACCTCGTTGTCTGCTAGGCCCGTTGCGAGGTGGTGCCCGTCCGTGCTAAAGCGCACAGTCCTGACATGGATATGGGACATACCATCAGGGAGGTGATGGTCATCATGGAAGAGCACACTATGTTCAAGTGTGGACAATGTGCAGGGGGACAAAGCGAAAGACAAGGCAATCACTCACCATGTCCTTTCCCCAGTGACCGTGTCATATATCTCTGCCGTGTCTCGTTCGGTCCCAGCCACGAGGTAGTGCCCATCAGCTGAGAAGTGGACGGAGTATATGTTGCTAGATGGTGTGAGGTTAGTATGGAACTGCTATACAGACAGGAAACAAGTGAGATGAATCAAATCAAAGCTTATTCCAGCCACTGATCAAGCTCCACAAGAACAAACTCAGCTACCCCAACTCACCGGTAAAAACGATCTTTTATTAGTGTATCCATCAAATCCACATCTACTCTGCTGAAAGTGGCTACCCATCCTGATCTCTGTTATCAAAGAGGGCAGTGAGCCCATGTAGGGATGAAGCAGGGCCAGCAACGCACCAACTTCAACGCTGGCAACACTGTACCTGGGTTCACATGAGGGGCCGCTGCAGCCATCTCAAGCAGCAATGAGGCAATCACATTGTGACCTTTCACAGCTGCTAGCTGCAGTGCACAAGCATACTTTCCTCCTTGAGCATTGACATTGGCGCCATTATCTATGAGCAGCCGAACAGTTGCCTCATGACCCTGACATGCCACCTCCTGCAGTGCACTCCCATGGTGTCCTCCCAGAGCATTCACATCTGCACCCTTCTGTATGAGTAACTGGACAGTTGTATCATCACCCCATGATGCCGCTTCCTGCAGTGCAGTACTCCCATAGCGTCCTCCTTGGGCATTGACATCTGCGCCCTTCCCTAGGAGCAACTGGATGATCATATCATGACCCCCTGTAAGAACCCGGCCTTTGGCCGGTTACTGACCGGTATAACCTTTCTTCCGAGCCTGAGCCTTGTGATACTCGTGCCCAAGTACTTGTGATTCTAATCCTGCGCCCGAGCCCGAGCTAGAGCTTTTTAGGAATAATAGATCAGATATATCAGAATTGATATATTTGATGACTCAGGGAGTGGGGACTCTTCATGCACCCCTGTGCACGGTATATGTGTGAGCTGACTAAGCTCTGTGGGGCGAGTGCGTCACTGATTGATGTAGGTCACGTGACTGAGTCGAGGAAGAAACAGGTGAGAACAGAGGAACTAGGGGTCCGAAGCTCTCGCTTTCGGAACAGTATAGTGTAGCCAGTTATAGTAGACTCTCAACAAAGAATTAGAGAAATCTATCAAGAAATAAGCTCTGTAGCTATCAAACAAGTCTACAGTTACTTCAGGAGGTGAAACAACAATTCTGGATTGTTCTGGATAATATTCTGGATGTTTTGTTTGTAAATTTATGGTAGCTACTTATACTAAAATAGTAGTGACTACCAGTGTTCAAGATAGTGATAGAATGGGTCAGGATAATGTGGAAATGCTCCACAGGCTGCATACAGCTGTGGAGCAGGAACAATGATGGGGATACTTGTCCTACTGACAAGTATCTAAGCTGGGACCTTGCAGCAATGTACAAAGCCCCTTTCAACATGTAATACAGCTTGTAATCAGTGGAGCTGGTCAGGGGAATAGAATAGAATAGAAAACTTGTGTGTCCTGTGCTGTGTGCCTACAGCAGCCTTGGCAAGGCATTTGCCATCTCTGTACCTCTCTCCTGAGGTAGCTATTCAGTACGTCCATAGATAGGACTGTATACTGTAATCTCCATCGTTTCCGATGTCCCTGTATGGGACTATTCGTCCCATAGCAATATTTCTTCTGACCAGGGCCCAGGTGCCTGCTTTCCAGGGCAAGCACTGTGACTGGTGCATGGATTATTTCTCCCAGATGTTAGCTCAGTTATACGATTGTATAGACCTTAGAATAATGTTTGATATAGCTATCCATTTATTCTAACAGAGCTAGAGCTCATATCCGACCTTGATCCCATGCCCGAATCCCCTTAGTTACTGATTCTGCTCTATCACACATCATCCATATATTACCTCACCCTGACCTCGCCCTGACCTTCCCCCACATTTGCTCGCGCCTTATTCGTACCCTCGCTCGTATATAAACCCCCTTGTATGCATTCCTACTCCTCAGTCTGAAAATCAACTATCGTATACTTTGATTCCTAGTTAGTTTCTAAGCCTCGCCTCTTAAGCCAAACATCGCCTCTTATTTGTTTGCCTCCGAAGTTGGGACTCGTGCGTAGGGTCGGCACAGCACATAAGCTGAAGCCTAGTCCCTCTCCAACTTCCCCATCAGAACCTCGCCCCATAACCTCGGACCTTACCTCGGGTTTCGCCCCCGAGCTTGGTCAACCTTACGAAGGATCGTATTGTAACACCCCCTGATGCTGCGGCCTCCAGCATACACCCATAGTGTTTTCCCTGAGCATTCACGTCTGCACCCTTGTCTAGGAGCAAGTGGACAATTGTGTCATGACCTCGTGATGCAGCTGCCTCCAGTGCACTCATATTGCTTTCTCCCTGCACATTCATGTCTGCACCCTCCTCCAGGAGCAAGCAGACGATTGTATCATAACCCCAGAATGCTGCCACCTCCAGCGCACTCTTACCATGTGCTCCCTGGGAATTCACATCTGCACCCTTCTCTAGGAGCAACCGGGCAATTTTAGCATAACCCAGTGACACTGCCACCTGCTGTTTTGGAACCCTTCAAGACTTTGGTGTTATTGCTAACACTTCAATCTATCAGAACGTGTCGTTTATGAGACTCAAAGAATATTAAACAATGCTGCAGCACAACTCCGGAAATAATTTAATATTTGTACCTTGGTTGCAATCCACGTAAAAACTAGTCCAAGTTAATACGGATGGAAGGCAATGTGTTTCTTAGCAGCACTGAACAATAAACTAAAAGACTGTAGGTTCAAGGACACTATCGGGGTCCAAGCGTATTCCAAAATATAAAGGAATGTACTTAGCAGGCGAGTTTATAAATGGATTGCCCTGATAATCTACCAGTGCACAGCAATAAAACGAGAGGCAAAGAATAGAATCTAAAGCGGCTTTTACAAGTAACAGGAATTGACTTGTGAAAGATATTAACCAGGAAAATCAACTGATCAACTCTCTCGGGTATTGGATTGCGAATGGCAAGACTATCAATTGACAGACTCACTCTGTAGAATTACACCCGGAGGATTAGTCTAGGTGGCTAAGCAGAAAAGTATCTACTTAACAAGGAATTAGACACTAAAGTAAGTGAATAACCCTAGCTGGGTTAGCAGCTTAGTAAGATGCAAATCACACGAGTCACGTGTAGGATAGAAGCAGTAGATTGCTAGATTGGATGATTCTCCTAGGGGGTCAGAATGGCCTCCTTTTATATTGTAAATTACACAGGATTATGTAAAATGGGGAGCTTCTATCTATTAGGCGAGTGATGTCATAAGTAAATATTTGCGCAGCTAAAACACACCCTCGTAACTATAGTGGTGTGTTTGTGCAAGGAAATTAAGAATAGATAGCCAATCACCTTCCCTGATTTGCACTGCCCAGCATAGCCTTACACAGCCCTGCATAGCCTTGCATAGCCCTGCATAGCCCTGCACAGCCCTATGATGTCAAGGGTCCTATTTCAGGGGTTGTGGCACTAAGCTTGGAGGCTCAGCATCCAATAAGATTGCTTGATTATGCACCCTAGTTTTGGCTCTGCATATCATTGGGCAGTCTTGCACACAGCCTTACACAGCCATGGTTGCTATGAGGCAAGTCATGTGCCTGCTGGGTTTGAACTATATTTAAGTGTACAAGCTTGTGTAAGCTGCGCCGGATATTCCCAATCTCACCAGCTGAGATTGAAAGAGCCAAAGTGTCAGAGTTGTGGGTGTTTGAGGACGTGCGGCTCTGAATAAGCGCGTTCGAGGATCGCTCCGGTCGGAGTTTGAAATTGAGCGCCGATGACAAAGTTATGGACTCTCATGGGTTCATAGCCTTTGTCAAACACAATAAAGCAGTTTTGAGCCAAGGAGGTCAGGACAATTGGCGAATAAATGCAAGAAAATTCAAGGAATATTCTAAAAACAGTTCCCCATCAAAGCTGCGTGTATTGGCTGATGTTAAGATGGGAAAAAGGTTTTTACAGACTTTTTAATGCTTTTTTTGAGATTTTTAAACTAGAAAGCTGGTTCCTACACAGTTATCCCCCCTTAGAATATTCCTGCACCTACTCATACTTAGTAAACTCGGTGACTTTCGAGTTGTAGACGAAACCGGCCCCGAGAGGCACAGTCATGGCGCGAGATAGTTGGAGACGCGGGTCACGAGTCGGAGCAGGAGTTGTA
Source organism: Gautieria morchelliformis (assembly GCA_015179125.1). Taxonomy (NCBI): domain Eukaryota; kingdom Fungi; phylum Basidiomycota; class Agaricomycetes; order Gomphales; family Gomphaceae; genus Gautieria; species Gautieria morchelliformis. The sequence continues at coordinate 65,310 of WHVA01000350.1, read as the reverse complement.
GAGAGAGTGGTATGGAAGGATCGCGCATTGAAGACCGGGCGCGGAGGAGGAGCTGAGGAAGAGGTAGCGCAGTAGGACTCCACTTTGCCACACTCAAGTGCACGCCGCTCCTCTATGCGTTGAGCAGTGGTCGGCTGCCACAATACCACCTGCTTTTTGTTGGCTTCGAGTCCGTCACAGACCGAGTCCTCAGGTGAAGAATCGCGTGACCTTTTGAGGTCCTCGTGGTCGGCGATGCTGTTGAAGGCTCGAGCAACGCGCGCTGCAGGAGATGAGACGTTGGAGAAGGATGTATGCATTGAGGACGGCTTACTAGAGGGCTCAGCAGACTCAGTGAGAACCGTGTCTTCCTCTAAAGAATTGGGTTCCTACTCTTCCGAGCTTGCCTCAGTTACTCGGTCACTGGCCGTGGTGTCGCGATTGCAGATAGAGTGATCGCTCGAAGGAGAAGTGGGCCAGGTCCACGAGCAATTGGGAGTGATCGCAGATTGGAGCTGAGCTTTGCAGATCCAGGCTGCGAGCTGGCGGGAATTGTTTTGCCACATCGCCAGACGCTTGCCAATGACTTCCGGCGTTTCTGGGAGAAGAAGGAAATTATGAGAAAGCTGCTGGAATGGAGGGAAAGGTGGGTGGATGATTCCGATTTCGGATAGCTTTTTGGTAGGGATGGTAGTAGGGAGCGGATGTTCTTCTGAGTCACCTTTCCACCCGTGAGTGGCGGCCATGATGTATCGGGTTTTCCTTTTCAAAGACTCCCAGCACGCGCTGGCAAGATTATTTCGCATTACTGCCATCCCTTCATGAGGAGGATTTAAGAAGCAAAAGTCGAATTTATTGGGCTTGTAGTAATCGAAATTGGCAGTGAACTGGAATGGATAAGACGGCGCTGGAACTGGTCCTTGAACGAGATGATTTTCGAGAAGAATGGTGTGGAAATCAATAGAAGAGATTTTAGGAAAAGTGGACATAGTAAGAGCTGATTTTTTCGAGAGTGAGCAATGGGAGGTAGGATTGGGAAAAGGAACTACGTGTGATTCTTTGAGAAAGGTTTAGAGTAGGTTGTGGATGAATGGAATGTAGAGAGATACGACAGTGAAACTAGGGCATACTATGAGACAGTGGGAACGATTAGGTATGACACGATGCCAAGCAGATCAGACAGCTCGTGGGATCGGCGACGCGAGTCCCAATCCTTGAGGATGTCCGGAGCGTTTTTGAGCTGCCGTCGGGTTAACCACTCGTCAAAGGAGGCATCGTAACCCACGAACCTGACGAGGAGTTCCTGCGTCCATCGACCCTTTCGCAATTTCCGCCAGCGCTCTTGAGTGATTGACTCTACTTCGAATTCGGGGATCACTTCAAAATCGGCGTGGTTCAATGATTTAGTGCGACGCATACCAAATTCTGAATCAGAGGAAGTGTACATTTCGAGGTGAGCGATGTTGAGCACGGGGTGCATGCCATAGGAAGCGGGCATGCGAAGCCGAGATGTGGCAGGGCCTAATTTTTGTGAGACTTCGAAGGGTCCATCATATTTCATTAGTAACTTCTTACCTCGTCCCCTTTCTGAGCTGAGGAGGCGGAGGGAATGAGGATTAATGAGAACCTTGTCGCCCACGTCGTACTCAAAATTCAGGCATCCCTGATTGTAGGTCTTCTGTTGCGCAATCTGTGTGAACTGAAGCGCGAGCTTGGCCTGGTCTCTGTAGGCCTGGAAACCCTGAACCAGATGAGATGCGTCAGGGTCTTCAGTGGCGTCAGAGAGAGGTTCGGTCATGTGATTCTTCGCCGTCCTCTGTCCCGAGATAGTGGCGTTACCCCGCACACCGTTTTGGGATGCCACCGGTACTGATGTCATCGGTCTTGGCACTCCGTCGACTTCTGGATGCAGGAGCATCCCATTGGTAGTGGGGGTAAAGCCAAAGAGGAGGAAGGAAGGAGAGAATGTTGTAGCAGAGTGGGGAGTAGTGTTATATGACAGACTAAAAGGGTGTAACAAAGAGAACCAGTCGTTCCGAAGAGGATTAATGTACGATCGAAGGGCCGTTTCAAGTATTTGATTCATGATCTCAGTCTGACCATCAGCCTGAGGATGATATGCCGTTGTGAGGGCTCGTCGCATGTTCATTAATCTGCACACTTCCTTCCAGAACGTCCCTGTCCATCTGGAGTCTCTGTCAGAGACTATCTGCCTAGGTATTCCATATTTTGACACTATGTGCTCAAAGAATAACTTGGCAGTAGTTTCTTCATTCACAGAGCTGTGAGTGGGGATGAAGGTGGCATATTTCGTGAGTTTGTCTACAATGACTAGGATGGAGTCGTAGCCATTGCTTTCAGGAAGTTCAGTGATGAAATCCATAGTGACAACTTCAAATGGTTTTTCTGGAATAGGTAGAGGCTGCAGCAGACCAATTGGTGCATGCCTTAGAGGTTTGGCCTTTTGGCAGATGTCACAGCTTACTACAAATCTCTTGACATCCCTACTCATCCTGGGCCAGCATTAGGTGGAGGATAATTTGTTGTAAGTCCTGTGGTATCCGGCGTGAGCTCCTTCAGTGATTTCGTCATGGATTTCACTAAGAAGCCTTGCTGGCTCACTCCTGGGAATGCATAATCTGTTATTCCCATTCCAATCTTCGAAGTAAAGTAAGCCAGTCTCACTTTCAAAGAACAAGGGTTGTTTTGGATTGCTCCAATTTGACTCATTCCTTAATTCTGACAGTACTTTACTGAAGTAAGGGTCTGAGGTATAACCGTCTATGATTTTTTGGATTTCTTCCTGAGATAAGCTCATAACCAGATTGAAGCTTTTGGCAGCTGTGAACGGGAGAGTGATTGAGTCTGCCAAGTTGGTGTGAGCTTGTACCGCAGTAGAATATGTTTCGGGCAAGATTCTCGAGCTCTCCTCTTCGAAGTCAGCCATTAGACGTAAGGTTTTGGCTTCAAATTCAGGAGAGATCTCTGAATAGAATTCGGAAAGAGACTCCTGCTCGGAATCCAGGATAGTAGGAATGGAATCATCAGAAGAAGGTCCATCTTGAAAAGGGACATTCCTTCTGAGTCGAGAAATAGGATCCACATTAGAATGCACACGTCCAGCTCTGTGCACAATTTTTAAGTCTGGGTAGGCTGCAAAAACTGTGCCCCAGGTCAATAGTCTCTGATTGACGTTCTGGAAGGTACAACTCCAAATGAGGGCAGCATGATCAGTAATGGCTATCACCTTTTCCCCTTCAATATAGGGTTGAAATTTGATGAGACCGTCACGTAATGCTAGGGCTTCCCTTTCGGTGGGAGAATAGTTACGTTCTGCTGGCTTCAGAGTTCTGGACCAGTATGCAATTGCTCTTTCCACGGAAACGGTAGTGTTTTCAAAGTCCTTGTCCCAGATACCAGGGGTAGGAAGTGGCTCATCCTTAGACACTGAGATAACCAGTTGCATAACAGGTTGTCCATTGTCAAAAGCGGTTTTGAGCTTATCATATGCCTTGGTACCTTTAAGGTCTCTGATTTTGATTGGTTGGACCTGCTGAAGTATAGCAGCTATGCTGACATCACAGGCATCGGAGTACACTCTGTAACCGAGTTCTGGGATGGCATAAGCTTTGACAGGTGCACTGACTAAAGCTGTTTTAGCCAGCTCAAAGGCTTCTTGTTGTGTGTTACCCCAGCTCCAGGTGGAACCTTTCTTTAAAAGTTCGAATAGAGGAGCCACCATCCAGGCATAAAACGGAGTGTATGAGGAAAAGTAAACCATCATGCCAAGGAATGTTTGCAACTCATGAACATTCTTAGGTTCGGCCAGTTCTAGGATAGCATCAACCTTTTCCTTGTGAGTGGATAAACCCAGCCGTGATACCTTCTGTCCTAACAGCATAAGTGACTGGTAGGCAAGATGGCACTTAGCTGGTGACAGCGTGATTCCTGACCTTTCAATGGCACCAAAAACCTTATCAAGGTGAGTTAAGTGTTCTTTGAAGGTTTTGGAATAAATGACGATGTCATCAATGTACACCAGTGCAAAGATCCAGAGAAAAGGTGCTAGGACACCCTGCATGACTCTTTGGAAAACTGCTGGCCCGTTTCTATACCCAAAAGGCAGACGCCTGAAGTGGTACAGTCCTCGGTGAGTCCGGAACGCAGTTTTCTCCTTGGCATTGTCAGCCATTTGCAGTTGCGTAAATCCTGCCAATGCATCCAAGGTTGAGAGCCAACGGGATCCTGTAAGTACCTGTAATATAGCATCTTGCCTAGGCAGAGGGAACTCATCAGGCACGACTACTTCGTTAAGTTTTCTGTAGTCGATGCACATTCTAGGTTTTCCATTACGATAGGATATCAATGCTGGAAAACCCCAAGGGCTTTTGGATGGCTCGATAACTCCGAGGTTAATCCATGCATCCATCTGCTTGTCAATGAGTTCTCTCTTAGCGGGAGAGGCATTATACGGAGGGAGAGAAATTTCCTTAGTATCAGGACGTAAACTAATTTCGACCTTCGCATTATAGTGTCCAAGCCTGCCATCTAGACCAAATGCATCTTTGTGGGAGCGAATGACGTTCTGAAGTGCTTTCTTATTAGACTGATCGAGTTCTGGAGAGAAGTCAATTTCATCTAACACTGTTCCGGAACGTCCTCCATAGGTGCTTCTTGTGTCTTAGGACCTCCCTGAACCACTTCGCCTGCAGCTTCCGAAGCAGTGCTTGCTGAAGGGTTACCTGGCTCAGAGTTGTATTGAGCTAGGGCCCGTATGTGTCTAGCATGAGACAAGCAAGACTCTAACTGCTCTGGATCCATATTTGCAACTTTATCAAGCCAACTAGTAGGATTTCTAGCATGACCTAAGAGTTGTCCTTGATGAATGGTAACAGGTTGAGAAGAAAAGTTACACACATGTAACCATGGGCTATTACGAGATACAATAGCATCTGTAATTCCATAAAAATCTTCTGGACCTCGGTTGGAATGAAGTATCTTTTCGACAAAGACTTCGCTACCATTACCAGGGAAGTATATGGAGACAGGTACGAGAGATGCTGATTCAGGAGGAATCGTGATCAGATACAGGGCTCTTACGCTTGAGTTGGCTATAAGAGCTCTTTGCCTTTTCCTAGATTATCTGTGTAATAACTAGTCCAAGTTATTACAGCTGGAAGGCAATGCGTTTCTTAGCTGCACTGAACAATAAACTAAAAGAGTGTGTAGGTTCAAGGACACTATCGGGGTCCAAGAGTATTCCTTTTAATAAAGAGGGAATAGGCTCCGCAGGAGAGTTTGTAAGTGGATTGGGTCGACCAACGTCAATGCACTGCAATAACGAGAGAGTAATGTCAAGTGGCTTTCGCGCACAACTTGACTTGACTTGTGAAAGTCACTGAACAGGAAAATCAACTGAACAGCTCGTCTCAGGTATTGGAGTGCTAATTGACAAGAAAATCGATTGCCAACCTCACTCTGTAGAGTTTCACCCAGCGTGTTAGGCTAAGTGGCTAAGCAGTAAAGCAACTACTTAACTAAGAATAGTTACTCTAAGCAAGAGTAGTATTCTAGTTCGGGTTAGGAACTTAGGTAAGATGTGCAAGTCACACAAGCTGTGTAGGATAGAAGATGGGTAGATTGATTGCTCAAAGGACAGGCAAAGGGCCTCCTTTTATATTGTAATGTACAGGAGCTTAGTAAGCAGGTAGAACCTTCTATCTATTAATGGAATGGGGGAAGAAGCTTGTGGAAGATGGAAGAAAGGGTTGGAAGAAACTGGCTGTTTCCAGGGGACTCTACCATGCTTCCTACCAATCAGAGCTTGATTTGTCAGGAATGATGCACTGAAAAGGGTCATGTGCCATATCACAGCTTGGCTGAGTCATGTACTCCTGACTCACCAAGTTGTGCCTGGATTGGTTGAGTCATTGAGGCTGTATCTCCAGATAACCATGTATTTGGCACTCAGAAGCTGAGTAAGCAGTTCTGAGCCAATTAGGGCTCTGTAGCCATAATTACTAAGAGCACTGCTTAGCACAGCTGGGCATAGCCTGGTACAGCCTTGTTGTCATGACTGACCATGATCCCCATTGTTTGGTGAAGCCAAACAGGCTGCACAGTTGCTATGGCTGCAGATAGCAACTGTTTGGGACTCAGCTGGAAATACTGAGAGAGCCATCCTGCCGGACTTGTGGGTGCTTGGGTGACCATAAGTCCGAAAATGCGGCCACCGCCGAGGTGTCCGGCGGAGTTTGAAATAGAGCACCAAGAACAGAGTTGTGGGTGCTAGAGGATCCACAACTCTGTAATGACAGAAAAATGGTAGTTTGAGCCATGGAGACTTTGGAAAAATAAGGAAAAATATGAGATAACTAGAGGAATGTTTGAAAAGCCTTTCCCCAGTTATATTGACAGTATACAGATACTGTTAATTCCTCAAATGTGTTTTTACATGTTGTCAAGATGTTACGTATCGAGATTTCCACTAAGTCGGAACTGGAAAGGACAGCGGCTTCAACTTATAGGTTGCGCCCCCAATGAACTATCGTCCTAGGTATTTCGGAAATGAGCCGGAAGTCGGAAAGTACTGGACCAGAGGTTTGGTCGGAACTTGAGTCGGAACTGAGGCGGAAGGCGGAAGACGGAAGACTGAGGGAGAGACTGAGATCTTGCTAGACTCGCTGTGCTAAGAACAGGAGATGGAGCGAAGGAAATCAAGTATCGAAGGTGATTATCTGATTGCAGAATAACAGACATACATGAGGGGGGTTTTATACAAAGCGCAGAGCAACAAGTAATGGTGTTGTACTAAGCAAATTCCGGAGGAAGCGGAAGTCGAGTACAATGTGTGGGAACTAACTAACTGGGAACAATGGGACTACAAGGGGGGTTCAGGGTAAGGTAGAACAAATGGCAAAGAACAAGGGGTCGGGAAAACATATCTGACAACGAACTACAAGGGTGACCGGATATATGGTTTTGATGAATGGCGAGGTAGATCCGGTGGGTCCGAGTAATAGAGTCGAAAGAACAAGGGAAATGTACAAGGGGCGGAATGGCGGAAATGTCGGAGGGGCGGAACGTGTGGCGGAACTATTGGAGAGGCGGAATGTATGGCGGAACTGAGGGTCGGAAGTCGGAAATGAACGGTCGTAACAGTATCTCCCTTCTAAGGTCGAGCCCCGCGAGACCACAAGTCGGAATCACGTGACCTGTGAACAAACGCGTCGGAGTTTGAAATATAGGCTGAAAGACAAACGCGTCTTCTCTCTATTCCATCATGAGTGCCCCAGTAGATTTCTCTAAGATGTCCAGCGCGGAGATGAAACAGCACTTCGCTGATATGCTCGTGCAAAAGGAAATGGCCGAGAAACGCGAGGCTGAGGAAGCTGCGCGGAAAGAGAAAGAACGTCGGGAGAAGGAGCGGAAGGAGCAGGAGAGGAAAGAGCGCGAACGCCGCGAGGAGGAGGAGCGTGTCCGTGAAGAGAAACGGAAACGAGGGAAAGGGTGGAAATGGAGTTGGTGAGTGTCGAGGTAGGGGAGGCGGAAAAAGAGCCGGAAGCGGAAAAAGAGGTCGAGGCGGAGACAATGGGGGAGGAGTAGGGGTATCAAGGACTTGTAGATAATTTCTTGAAGTGTCGGAAAATAGAGTAACGGGAAATTAATCGGATTTTGACAAATGACTTGAGAACTGTAAGAATCAATGGGCGTCGGAAATGAGGTCGGAAATGACTAGGGCGTGGAAATGGGGCCAGGCTTGTCAGGATATGACTTGTGGAAATCAGAGACGAGGTCAGAGGCGTGGTCAAGTTCCGTGGCGGAAATCCACGAAGTCTCTTCGTCAGTGTTTTCATAGCCTGCCCACTTGACTAGGTACTGGAGTTGGCAGCGGTATCTTCTGTCGAGCTTGGAGTTGAGAATTTCCGAAATCTCATATTCCGGTTCTCCGTCGATGACGACTGGCGGAGGCGGAGGTTGTTCTCGATTCGGAATTGTATTCGGAACTGCGGGTTCAAGCATGGAGACATGGAATACCGGATGTACTGCGCGCATATTGTCAGGAAGTCTGAGGGTGAAAGAACGACTGCCGGCCTTAGCGATGATCTCGTAAGGACCGAGGTATTTCTCAGAGAGCTTCTTCGAGGGGCGAGTGGTGCGGAAGTTTTCCGCTTTGACAAAGGCTTTGTCGCCTATCTCGAATGCCGGTTGCGGAAGGCGTTTCCGATCGGCGGAAGTTTGGTATCTCTTCTGGGCAGCGGTAATGTTCTCTCGGAGGTGCTGGTGAAGGTCGTCAAGTTCCACAACGAAATCTCGGGCTCTTGCAGAGGCGAGGTCGCGTTCAGGGTGGATGGCGAGATTCGGGTGGTAGCCCTTGTTGGCATAAAAGGGTGAAATTCCGGTGGTAGCGGAAGGCGCGTTGTTGTAGGCAAATTCCGCGAGCGGAAGAAGGTCGGACCAATTGCTATGTTGGTAGTTGCAATAGACTTGGAGATACTGCTCAAGGGTCTGATTAGTACGTTCCGTTTGTCCGTCTCCTTCGGGGTGATAACCGGAAGTGAAGTGGAGCTTCATGTCGAGAGCCTTGCCGAGTGTGCGGAAAAAGGAGGACACGAATTCGGATCCACGGTCGGAAGTGACATGGGAAGGGATTCCGTGCTTGGAAAAGACGTGGAGCACAAAGAGCTGTGCGAGCTGGGCGGAAGTTATGGTGTCATAGGTCGGAATAAAGATGGACTGCTTTGTAAGGCGGTCAACGATCACTAGAATGGTATCATAGCCGGATGACTTAGGAAGTTTCTCAATGAAATCCATGGATATCGAATTCCAGGGTTGATCCGGGATCGGAAGTTGCTTCAGGAGGCCGTAGGGTTTGTGACGTTGAGGCTTGGCTCGCATACAGGTGGTGCATGACTTGCAGTAGTCTTGGACCATCGTGCGGAGGAGAGGCCAAGTATAGGTGCGTCGGATTATGTCGAGGGTCTTGTTCTGGCCTTGGTGTCCTGAGAGCGGATGATCGTGGCTTTGCTGGAGCACGCGAAGTCGTAGATCGTTGGTGTCCGGAACGTAAATCCGGGACTTGTACCGGAGAAATCCGTCAGAATCGAGGGACCATCCAGGACTGGTGCGGTCATCGAGGTGGGCTGCGGAGGTGGGGTCGGAACGGAGTGCGGAACGGATGTCGGAACGGAGAGACTCGGTGTCCATAATAATTGAGGCGCGGAGTAGTGGAAACTGCAATGCTGTGGCACGCAGGGACGATGCCAGTTGCTCAGTGGAGAATACTGGGCGGAAATTGTGCGGATTAACACTGGCATAGTCGCTACTTCCCTCTTTTGGGTAGACGTCCCAACGTCTAGTGAGCGCGTCGGGTTTTGCTCCGAGCTTTCCGGGGCGGAAACGGATCACCATGTTGAACTGTGAGAGGTATTCAGACCAGCGGACTTGACGGCGAGTCAAAATCTTAGTGGTTGCAAAATACTCAAGGTTCTTATGATCCGTTACAACGTCGATCGGATAAGTTGGACCTTCGAGGTAATGTCTCCAGATTTTGAAGGCTTCGAAAATCGCAAGTAGTTCCTTATCGTGGACGTCGTAGTTGAGTTCCGGGGCGGAAAAGGTGCGGGAATGAAAGGCGATCGGATGAATTTCTCCGTCGTCGGGTGAAATGATGGAAAGAATGGCGGCTAGCGCGTAGTCAGAAGCGTCGGTTTCGAGTACAAGTTGGGCATCAGGAATCCAGAAACCGAGTATGGGAGCCGTGGTGAAGGCCGATTTGAGGGCTTCAAATGCGGAACGGCATTCCGGTGTGAAATTCCATGGGGCACCCTTCCTGGTGAGACGCATGAGTGGAACAGTAATGTCGGAAAAATTATAAATGAAACGCCGGTAAAAGTTGGCGAAGCCAAGGAAAGACTGCACATCCTTAACACGTCGGGGTTCCGGCCATTCTTGAATTGCCTTGACCTTGTCCTCTGCCATGGTAAGACCTGTTGGAGAGAGGATGTAGCCGAGGTATTCGACTGTGTCGCGATGCCATTCGCATTTCTCTGCTTTTGCGTAGAGATGGTGTTTGCGTAGGCGGCGGAGTACTTCGCGGACATGTTCCCGATGTTTTTCCGGTGTGTCGGAATAGATGAGGATGTCGTCAATGTAGACTAGAACGCATACGTCGAGGAGGTCGGAAAATACGTCGTTCATGAATCGCTGAAAAGCGGCGGGAGCGTTGGTTAGACCAAAAGGCATGACAGTCCACTCAAAGGCACCGTAGCGGGTGCGGAAGGTGGTTTTCCACTCGTCACCTTCCCGGATGCGGACAAGGTGATAAGCGTGCCGGAGGTCAATTTTGGTGTAGATCTTCGCCCTGCGGGGAGTGTCGAGTAAGTCGGAAATGCGCGGAAGCGGATATTTGTCCTTTTTAGTGAGGGCATTGAGTCCGCGGAAATCGACGCAGAGGCGGAGAGATCCATCCTTCTTCTTGACGAAGAGGACCGGAGCGCCGTGCGGAGACAGCGAAGGGCGGATAAAGCCCATGTTGAGATGTTCATCGACGAACTCTCGGAGAGTTAGGAGTTCACTTTGCGAAAGAGAGTAGATCGGTCCAAGGGGCGGAGATGCTCCTTCTTCCAAATCTATCTTCAAGTCGTAAGGTCGATGTTCAGCAGGTTTGTCGGCTTTGGCCTTATTGAACACGTCCGGGAAGTCACGATATTCGTCCGGAACTGAGCTCATGTCGACCGGAGCGGAAGTCGAGGCGGAACGAGCCTTGACTGAAGCCGAATCGGAGAGGTGAAGCTGGAAGACGGTCGTATCATCTTGCCGTTGCAATACGCGGAAAGCGGTGGCGGAAACGAGCGCAATTCGAGGAGCTTCGAGGGGCGGAGGTGCTAAAGCGGGACCGGAGTGCGGAACTGAATCCACGAGCGGAGTTGCAGAAGAGGCCTGAGCCATCTTTGCGGACGACGTCGGAATAGACGGAAGTTGATCCGGGGTACGGAACTGTATTTGACCCAATGCCCAGTTAATCGACGGATTATATCGGGTGAGCCAATTGTGTCCTAGTACAACGGAGCAGCTAGCATCTAGCGGAGTAACGTAAAACGTAACTTCATGGTTGTCCCCAGTAGCGAAACGGATAGACAGATCCACAACTTGGGAAATTCCCGTGTTGGAAGACCCGTCGAAAAGTCGGAGCGGAATAGTCGGAATGTTGCGGGTCGGAAGTTTATGTTTCAAAACAAAGTCGGAATCGAGGAAACAATGAGTCGAACCGGAGTCGACCAGTGCTGTGAACGGGGGTGCGGAAATGGTGTCGGAAGTGAGCGGAACAGAGAGGGAGTCGGAGGACGAAAGAGCGGATGCGTTGAGTTTAACCTCGTTTGTCGCACGAATGGGGTCAACACAGCCCTCAGCTCGTGCGGAGGCCGGAGGACTGCTGACTATTTTTTTGAATCCGCAGCGGGAACCGCTTCGGATTTCTCTTCCGTCTTTGCTGCGCGGCCCTTGGCCTTAGCAGCGGAGGCGGAAGCGCGAGTGCAGTCGCGAGCGACGTGACCTCCTTTGCCGCAGAAGAGGCAAAGGTTGTTGTCCATGCGACGCTGGCGTTCTACAGGGGTTAGTTTTCCGTCTTTCCCAAGTTTGTCGGAAAGATCCGGGGTGCTCTTCCGGGCGTTGGTGTTAGGACCAGAGGCCTGGTTGTTCCGAGGGGTGTTGTTGTTGTTCCGGTTGCCGGAGTTGGATCCGGAACTGTTGTTGTTGTTGTTTCCGGAGTTGGTGTTTCCGGAATTGGTCTTCTTCTTGTCTTTATCAGACTTCTTGTCGGAAGACTTGTCGTTCTTGCTCTGGGCGGAAGTTTCACGAGCAATCTCGGAGTGTCTTTCCCAGTAGCGCGAATCGATGGATTGGGCGAGGTTGCGGAGGTCGGTAAGGGTGGCGGGTTTTCCGACGCGGGCAATTTCATCCTTGATGCGGGATGGCAAGCCCATGTAAAACTGGTGTCGGAGTGCGGCTTCTCCCCATTGGACTCGAGGAGCGAGCTGCTGAAACGTGACGATATATTTAGCTATCTTATGAGTGTCTTTCATGCGAAGCTTATCGAGTTCGTTTTCCGCATCGGCTTCCATATCAAATGGTCCGAAGTTGCTGCGGAGTTCGGAAATGAAATTGGGGTAATCGTCGGCCCAGTCGACGAGAGCGAACGGATCCATGAGGGCGGGTTCGAAATAGTCGAGCGCCGTGCCTCGGAGATAGGAAAGGGCATAATTGACCTTTCGTTCGTCGTCGGGAAAGGCGTCGGGACGATCACGGAAATTGAGTTGAAGCTGAACCAGAAATGGCTGGAGCTTCTTGGGGTCGGAACCGTCGAACTGATCTGGTTCGCGGACCTTTGTCTTGGGGCGTGGTGGTGCTTGGGCCGGGCGCTGGAGTTGTCCGGCTAGCATGGCGATGGCTTGTGCAAGATCCGGAACTGGCGCGGGCGGAACTGGGTTGGCGGGAATCTGAGGTGGAATTGGAGGTGGAGGACCACCGGGAGGACCGCCTGGGGGACCGCCGGGTGGGCCGCCATGAGGGCCGCCTGGAGGGCCGCCTGGAGGTGGTCCTGGTGGAGGTGGTGGTGGTGGAGCTGGGCGTTGGAATGACGCTGCTGTTTGTTCGCCGCTGTTACTCGTCGAATTCCCGTCGTAGTCGGGATTGTCGTCGGGATTAGCGTCGGGAACTTCTTCGAAACGTTGCGGAAAAGCATCGGAAAGCTCATCGTCGGCACGAGAGCTGCTGGAGGGTTCCGCGTGCCTTGGTGCTGCGGATCTAAGATTGCCAAAATAAGAGAGAGCTTCGACAGCTCCTGCTCAAGCTGAAGTAGCTGTGGTACGAGGAGGCATAGTGATAGTTATCGGGTGGGAATCAGATAATACTGTTACGTATCGAGATTTCCACTAAGTCGGAACTGGAAAGGACAGCGGCTTCAACTTATAGGTTGCGCCCCCAATGAACTATCGTCCTAGGTATTTCGGAAATGAGCCGGAAGTTGGAAAGTACTGGACCAGAGTTTTGGTCGGAACTTGAGTCGGAACTGAGGCGGAAGGCGGAAGACGGAAGGCTGAGAGAGAGACTGAGATCTTGCTAGACTCGCTGTGCTAAGAACAGGAGATGGAGCGAAGGAAATCAAGTATCGAAGGTGATTATCTGATTGCAGAATAACAGACATACATGAGGGGGGTTTTATACAAAGCGCAGAGCAACAAGTAATGGTGTTGTACTAAGCAAATTCCGGAGGAAGCGGAAGTCGAGTACAATGTGTGGGAACTAACTAACTGGGAACAATGGGACTACAAGGGGGGTTCAGGGTAAGGTAGAACAAATGGCAAAGAACAAGGGGTCGGGAAAACATATCTGACAACGAACTACAAGGGTGACCGGATATATGGTTTTGATGAATGGCGAGGTAGATCCGGTGGGTCCGAGTAATAGAGTCGAAAGAACAAGGGAAATGTACAAGGGGCGGAATGGCGGAAATGTCGGAGGGGCGGAACGTGTGGCGGAACTATTGGAGAGGCGGAATGTATGGCGGAACTGAGGGTCGGAAGTCGGAAATGAACGGTCGTAACAATGAGTCACGTGTAGGATAGAAGCAGTAGATTGCTAGATTGGATGATTATCCTAGGGGGTCAGAGTGGCCTCCTTTTATATTGTAAATTACACAGGATCACGTAAAATGGGGAGCTTCTATCTATTAGGTGAGTGATGTCATAAGTAAATATTTGCGCAGCTAAAACACACCCTCGTAACTATAGTGGTGTGTTTGTGCAAGGAAATTAGGAATAGATAGCCAATCACCTTCCCTGATTTGCGCTGCCCAGCATAGCCTTACACAGCCCTGCATAGCCTTGCATAGCCCTGCATAGCCCTATGATGTCAAGGGTCCTATTTCAGGGGTTGTGGCACTAAGCTTGGAGGCTCAGCATCCAATAAGATTGCTTGATTATGCACCCTAGTTTTGGCTCTGCATATCATTGGGCAGTCTTGCACACAGCCTTACATAGCCATGGTTGCTATGAGGCAAGTCATGTGTCTGCTGGGTTTGAACTATATTTAAGTGTACAGGCTTGTGTAAGCTGCACCGGATAGAGTGCGAAGCCCGAACACCCAGCTGACTCAGCAGCTGACCAGTCCAGGCCATCGGCTGCCCCAGTTATTCGGTGGAAATACAAAACCCCTCATCATTCCATTGAGCATCGCCTCGTCCCGTCGGTGGCCCTCTCCCTTGTCAGGTGCCAGCCTGGCACTACTTTATATATAGCAATACTAACTCTTCAAGTAAGTAATAGATTCCTTGGATTGACGTTGCTCAAGTCCGCTCATTCCTCCAGTAGAAAGGAGGACCGAGTCCTATGGCCTCTAGTCCGATGTTTAACGGTGTTCTTCAAATTGGCTATTCATTGTTGAAAGGTAATTTTGTTTCTTGGTACCAGCTCTCTGGATATCGCTCATTGATTTGTACAGCTAGGTGGTAGACCTTGTTCTGCGTTCTGTGCTCTCCATTGGCTCATCTGCTATGCCCCCTCTGCCGCTGTTCCCTTCGCCGCTGCTCTCTTCGCCGCTGCTCTCTTCGCCGCTGCTCTCTTTGCCGCTGCTCCCTTTGCCGCTGCTCCCTTCGCCGCTGCTCCCTTCGCCGCTGCTCCCTTCGCCGCTGCTCCCTTCGCCGCTGCTCCCTTCGCCGCTGCTCCCTTCGCCGCTGCTCCCTTCGCCGCTGCTCCCTTCGCCGCTGCTCCCTTCGCCGCTGCTCCCTTCGCCGCTGCTCCCTTCGCCGCTGCTCCCTTCGCCGCTGCTCCCTTCGCCGCTGCTCCCTTCGCCGCTGCTCCCTTCGCCGCTGCTCCCTTCGCCGCTGCTCCCTTCGCCGCTGCTCCCTTCGCCGCTGCTCCCTTCGCCGCTGCTCCCTTCGCCGCTGCTCCCTTCGCTGCTGCTCCCTTCGCCGCTGCTTCCTTCCCTGGCTCCTGACATTCGACTCTCAGCTTCAGCCTCAGGTGCGCTACCACCACAGCCGCCTTCTCACAGTGTAAGTTATATTCTTTGATCTGCAGTCATGCAGAAATGATTACTTACCATTTTCTTCTGTAATTTCCACAGATCAACAGGATTCCGTCCTCGTCTGCTATGCCCCCTCTGCTGCTGCTCCCTTCGCCGCTGCTTCCTTCCCTGGCTCCTGACAGTCGGCTCTCAGCTTCGGCCTCAGGTGCGCTACCACCACAGCTGCCTTCTCATAGTGTAAGTTATATTCTTTGATCTGCAGTCATGCAGCAACGATTGCTTACCATTTTCTTCTGTAATTTCCACAGATCAACAGGATTCCGTCCTCGTCTGCTATGCCCCTCCACCGCCGCTCCCTTCGCTGGCTCCTGACACTCGGCTCTCAGCTTCGGCCCCAGGTGCGCTACCAACACAGCCGCCTTCTCCCAGCGTAAGTTATATTCTTTGATCTGCAGAGCCACCGTGATTGCTTACCATTTTCTATGGTAATTTCCACAGACCAACAGTATTCCACCTGCACCACATAAACCAATGATGCAGCGTGGAGGCCATGTTACGGTGAGCTGTCTTAAGATTTATATTAACTCGTACTCATCCTTGATTCATGAGCATACAGGTTCATATTAAAATGCTCCATTTAGATGCGACACAGACCAAACAGATTCAACAACACTACGATGCGGCCACAAATTTCCATCGACTTTTCTCTGAATGAGCTGCACTCGCAGCAAGAGGCCTCGTGTATGTTGCAAGCTCAACGACTGGACCTTCGGAATATGGATGATCTTGGAAATGGTTGGAGTAAGAGGTGGAGTAAGCGCCATGGAAAAGGACTGAACGTGTATACTCGCATGCTGCTACAGTGGTAGGAAACATTTAATAGATAGATTGAAATAAATACTTACTCCATTCCCTTCCAAAGTCAATGTGGCACAAGTACAGATGCACGAAAAACTAAAGATGACCAGCAACAAATGGCAAAAGGCCTTCCTATAAATGAAAAACCGTGGCTTCGAAAGACCCCGTACGACCATACTGGATGCCTTTCTCATCTCGACATCACATATCGTATGTCGGACTATCATGTGCGACGAATCACTGGTGTCTTGTCACATAATGATAGCTGTTTGGTCCGAAAGATGATGCGACTCCCAGCCATTCCATTGCATGACCATGTATGGCAGGTTGCTCTGCAGCAGATGATGGGTGGTGCCAGGTGAGTCTTATCATGAATTAGATATGGAATAGGATTTCAAGGCTGTTTTTTAGTTTTACATCAATCCAAGCTCGCAATGTTGAACTTTGCCATGCAAAAATGTATAGCGACCAGGCCACCCATGATCCTCGAACCATGAATGTTCGTTACGAGATCCTGCCAAGCGATAGCTGTTGACTCTATCGCAAATACTCAAGAATGCATGGAATTGATGTCTCAGAGCATCCACAGTATAATCTTGATAATTGGCTTAACCCAGAGTCTACTGCCTACAAACCTGAGCTGGCAGGAGCAGTGTTTGATTATCAAGCCAGGGTGGAAAAGGATGGCCGCCTTCGCATATGCATTCAGACTGCTGAAATGAAAGATGCTGCATGGAAATATGCACATCAGGGTCAGCTCATTCTGGATGGTACTTTTGGTATTTGCGACCGGTGGGTGCTCCTATTTATTGCCCTCGGCATTGATGAAGGAAAAAAGGGGGTTCCTTTGGCATTTTTTTCTGTTTTCAGCCCCTACAGGAAACAAAGCCACGCATGCTGGCTATGATACAACTATTCTTGTTGAAGTTTTGACAGCATGGAAAAATTCCCTTGGTTCTCAAAATGGTGTGCCGTTTACACCCTGTGTGGCTATTACCGACACAGACACGAAGGAGCGTGGTGCTCTTGCACACACATGGCCAGACATTTGGCTCATATTGTGCAAGTTTCATGTCCGTCAGTGCTGGACGAATCAGCGCAAGAAAATGCTCCACATGGGAAAAACATCTAATTTCCCAAAACAGCAAGTTAAAGGTCGGCTTCAAGCCTTGGAAAAATTGTGAGCTAATATATATTACATCTACTACTATATATTCTAACCCAGTGGCCCAGACTTATTCTCTCAGTTGATCATGAAGCAGCTCAGCAGCTAATAACTGAAGAACAGGCTGCATTGAGTAACCTTGCACAGTTGCCTGAGATGGCTGCGGGTGCAATGGCTGGCCTTGTGTCAAGATTGGATTATAGGCGTTAATATCGCATGTTAGTGGCGAATGCCCGAATAGCGTGTGTGATCTAGCGAATCGCCCAGCGAACAGTACCGAAGAGGTAAGGGTTAAGCAGTAAGAGGGTTACTCGAAAGGAATTCGCCCTGATCTACAGTCATAGCGAAATAGCCCATGGCACTTGATGATGTAACGTGCAAGGTGTCACGGAAAGGTTGTCTAAGTGGCGACAATCCTTTCGCCGGCGAAGGTACTCCTTCGGAGCCCTTCGCTGACAGCACAGAAAATAACTCGAAGGCTAAGGTAACAAAGATGAAGTATGAGAACTCACCAGTGATGCCTAAGTCCTCTTCTGGTCGAAGATAGAAATCTACAGGAGAAGGCTTAAGACGATGATCACAGTGAGGTCAAGTTTGCACAAGATGGACGTATGATAATTAAACTGGAGAATATACATGCAAATGTAGACTACTTATACCAAATGCTCATATGGTGCTAGCGAATAGGAAAGAGGCCGTCTGGAGTCAGGGTTGGATAGGGGTGCGTGGTCAGGATACATAATAGATGGAATAGACTTCCAATATAATGGAAGAGGGGTGCGAACATGAAACGATGGAGAGGGAAGAAGGCGAAGGCCCCTATGTACGAAAACACGCCTTGGGACCTGCATATACACCACCCTGCACGGACTCTTCATCTGCTGGGTTGGTCCCACATGACCTACGGGTAGGATGCCCCGCGAATGCATTCTGGCCATAGGAACACCCAAAGGGGGTTGAGTTGAGAAGATGATGGGACCAGTGATGAACCATCAATCCGGGTAAAGGATGTCGATTGTGTTTGATGGTGTGCCTGCTGGCGAACGATGCGAGTAGCGAATGGTCATATGGTGAATGTGGCAAATAGCTAATGGAGCGGGGAGTGAATGGAGCGAAGCCGAGTGAACATGGAAGAGTGGTGAAAGGGAACACAGGGATAGCTGGGTACAAGAAATAAACGAGTCATGACAGCCTGCACCTCCTTGCAATTCATGATAGGACCAGTGATGAACCATCAATCCAGGTAAAGGATGTCGATCGTGTTTGATGGCATGCCTACTGGCGAATGATGTGAGTAGTGAATGGTCATTTGGCGAATGTGGCGAATAGTGAATGGGGCGAGGAGCGAATGGAGCGAAGCCGAGCGAACATGGAAGAGTGGTGGTGAAAGGGAAAACAGGGATAGCTGGATACAAGAAATGATTGGGTCATGACAACTGTGTAGTGAAAACTTCAGCGAAGCTAATTTGTCCTGCCCTGCAGTGGTACGAGTCCCACTGAGTCCAACCTGCATGGAGGCTGCAACTGACACTATCCGAATGCGTCCTGAGCATGTGGGTCTGGCGTGCTGGCAGGAATGATGCAAATAGTGAATGCGAAAGCAGTATGGCGATGAATATTTTGGCAAAATATTCGCTGGTTCAGGAAGTCGTTCGCTGGTTCGGGAAGTCATTCGCCTTGTGCTGAGGGATGATTCGCAGAATAAACGAATCATGACACCTTGCATACCTTGATTATATGACAAATGACAAACACTTGGATGCCGTATTCCCTCTGGAAGGGATGGTCACACAAAGGCCATCTGGAGGCTTCACGTATCTTGAATATCCCAATAGAGGGTGTTATACCAACAACTAATCATCTCGAAGCATTCAATGCTGTACTCAAATGCAAATACATACACCAATGGCAGCGAGCAGGCAAACGCCTGCGGTTTGATCTCTTTGTTTATCTTCTTATTACACAGATATTACCTGGAATTTTCACACGCCGCTGCTTACAACGCACCTACTATTCTTGGCTTTCAACACGATTTGCTGCTGAAGCTGGGGGGATAGACCTTGTGGCTGCATGCCAGGCGACTACTCCCTCAGAACCACAATCCATCATTCCTGTTGCATGGTGGTCCCTAGAAGGCCAAGAAATGCTGACTCCAGAAGCTCTTTACATTGCTGGTCATTCTCGCATTGCCGAAGTGAGATGGGTTGATCCATATACCATCAGAACATCCTGTGCAAGTAGCTTGGCTGATATACGTGTCCATGCACACAGACGTTATGACATTCAACTCAACATGTATGGCTGGGCTTTCTGTTCATGCCACTACTTCACTGGTAATAATGGCGCATGCAAACACCTCTGGGCCATGAGATTGAGCATGCCAAAGCTTGTATCTCACACCAAACTCTATCCAGCACAATATGTGTTCAATTTCCCGGTCAATGAGATAGAGGCCCGCAAAGTGTATGTTTGCTGTTTGGCTCGACATCCAGCACTGACACACACCCAACTGGGCCACCCAATTCTGCTCCTCTCTCCCAACTGGATTTATCCCTAATTCCCAATTCCCAATCCACCTCCACCAACACACACCTGACTGGTATCCCCAACTCTGCAAATGATTGGCTGTTGAGCACTATGGAACTTACTGACAATGAGTCTGAAGTTGAAGGAAGCGAGTCTGAGGACGATGAGTGCAGTATTACAAATTAAACGGTGAGGATAATTTTACTTGATGTGGTTGCTGGCATTGAACATTATGGGCAGCAGAACACTATGAACTATGAAGCGATCCGCCACCAAATTGAAGATAAAATTGATCATACAGTGTGCAATGTGCTTCCACAACTGCATGGCATTGTCTCCCTTCTGGATGATGCAGGTCTTCTGGCTGAGACACTGTCATCCAATGCTAACCTCTGTGAGCTCCGAGATACCTGTGCAAAGTTGGAGGTCTGCTTGAGTCGTATTATGGGCAAAGAAAAAGAAATATGATAAGGCAACAGGATTGATACCTTCTCTTAATGTAATACAATCTTGATTTCTTGGGAAAATCTTCAAGTTTTAACAATGTTAAACACCATGTTCCAAATGATATACCACAGGAATGTATCTAAGAAGAACAGGACCAAGTCCATGAGATACATGATTGTCAATGTAAATGTGGCCTGGTTTCTACACAGCACATTGCCAAAGTACTAGTCATTGCAGCCCTGTATTTTCATGCCGACCATGACACTGATGGGATCACAGAATGACAGGGTGAGGAAGAAGTATGATTCAGTGAATTTGCACCCAAAAATAAGGACCCAGAGCATAATGGAATGATCTGCGTGAGATCACAATGAGCATCATATCATTGTCCCCAAAAAGGGAAAAAAAAAAAAAAAAACAAACAAAAAAAAAAAAACAGGAAAAGGAAACGGACTGCATACCATAGGCTGCCCGCTGGCCTGTATTCACGTTAAACCCCCCCTTCCCGTCAGCCTACATCTTAATACAGGTCAGGACCTCTATGAGATTCTCATTGGCACTGTACCCGGCGTTCAGCACGCCCCATGATGAGACGGAGGTGTTGCCGCTGTTGGTGAGGTGTCTGAGGAGCGGTGGTTTGGAGATGGTGAGCGAGGTGGCGTTGGAGTTGAGTATTTATGTGAGGGCAAAGTAGGCCGGATAGTCAAGGACGCTGTCCAAGAAATCTGTGTTGCAGTCAAAATCAACGCGGTGTTCTCCAGGTCATGGGTAGTAGCTTACCCTGGACTTCACCAACAGTCCACACGCCAGCACTCTGTTCAAAACCCGGATCGCAACACTCCTGCATCGTATTTAGACCACACCCACACCGACTCGCTTGCGAACTCACGTTCTATGATATCATACATTAATTCACTCAACTCGGTTCTTCTCCACCCTATCCTAACGCCACGATTTGCACTCTCGTGCACGGACAACCTGCTATCTGGCCTGGGAAAACTCGCCGCAGAGGCACCCGGTGCCACGCCATCTGCCTCGCCGCACCCAGTGACCCCTCACCCCGCACGTCTTCCTATCCAGACACACATCTCAGAGAACACTGCGGAAATACTCCTGACTGCGTTGCTATTCCCCGCCCATGCATCCTACGCAGCCGTGTACGACGATTTCGGCTTGCTGGGGATGATGACGATCCTTGTGCACGGGTGCCATTTATCTGACACGGAACTCGCGCTGGTCAAGAAGGCGGGCGCGGGGATCAGCCATTGCTTCAACCTACGCTCTGGCATCGCAAGAGTGGGGGAGTGGATCGACGAGGGCGTCAAGGTAGCAGCATCGTTCCCTTCATCATCAGACACCAAAAGTCCTTCCAAACCTATCATACTTAATAAGACGAAGAATAATTAAGAAGGTTCAGATTCTCACCGTGCTTCACTGTGTCGAACCTGACCACATCTACACTATATTTTTGCACGGTTTGATTGATCATGGAGTACATCCCAGTAATCACATCTTCATTTTCGGTGTTGAGGTCCACAAGGGCCACGTTGGCGTCGCCGAGGGAGCACTGCTCAACATCTGTTTGTGATTTCGTCAATTAGAGCCATATGGCCAAGAGAAATACACGGATATGAAACGCACCTGGTTGTTAAAGTCCGTTCGGCCATGTGGTTGATGATGACGTGCAGGAGATACATCCCTCTGTCATGCAGAGCCTTTGAGAGAGCATTGAGCTGTCATTAACGTCGTGAGCCGACACTATACGCAGGGGCCAAGCAGGAACTGCGTACACTAGTCTCGTCGCCTTAGTGGGTATTGAGTGCCGTGATATCCTGGCTCCAATACCTTCGGCAGTAGTTAGCTAGGCTGAGAGCAGTAATGGCAGCTGAAGCTGCGCACCCGTGATACTTGATTTCGATTTATCCTCCCGTAAAACATTTCCCTTTACATGTCCTTGTGACCAAGGTTAGTGAGATTTTGCGTTGTTCACTGCAAGGGTGAGATACTCAATGTGTTTGTCCAGCAAGAGGTTGAACCTGCCCTAAATCTGAAGTGCTGAAACCAAGGAAAAGCGTTTGAGACTGACTCTGTAGACTCCGCGATCCCTGCAAGGACCTTCGCAGCACGAGGGACCAGTCTGTGTTGATGTAGTATTGCCACGATAAGTTAGGCATATAATTCCAAGAAAAGTCGTTCTGTTATTTGGTAGCTACTCTCGATATACATCAAGAAAGTTGAGAAATAGCTACGGGGAGAGCCTATGGCACACAATCACGAACACATGTCAGGATATGCCCACATTGGGCATTTCGGCCCATGTACATAGTGCAGGGCTTCCTTAGTAAAGAATTGATAACAGTTACACATGTCAAACGCTCTCCAAAACGTTTCTGAACTGATACCTTTGTTAGAGCGAAGGTTTTGAAACGCCTCCTCCAACTGAGAGCCCCGCAGTGGCGGCACATGTCGATTGTATGTGAACGCTGTATGTGCATCAGGCAGCTCCCAGAGGCATGCTGTGTCACCGTGCCTTCGGTCTCCTTGGACAAATGTAGATAAGTGTCAGTCGAAGAAAGCTTAATTGAAAATATACATACCTGGCATTATAGTGACACTGTCAGTTAGATAACTTAGGTTTCTTTTGGAACGTGGGGTAGTCTCTATAGCTCCTGTATCACCGTTGTACATGGGTGGCAACTGGTAGCCAGAATCCGAGTTAGTTGTAGTGTGAAATGCTGCAAGCTGGTTCGACGGCGGCATATCCAACGGCGATGCCGGAACTGTAGGTCCTTTTGAGGCTGGATATTGGCTGGAGTGTGACGGGAGTGGAAGATCTGGGATAGTAAACATTGAGGGTGAGGGGGTCGTGGAGTGCGATGGTAAGGACGAGTGTGATGGTAAGGGAAGGTCTGGAATGGAGAGCGCTGAGCTGGCCGTGGATGGTGTTCCCAAATGTGGACTGACAATAAACGGGTCGTCAGCACTCGCAGTGGGAATTTGGGCCTTCATTTTTATCCCTGAGTCCCTCTTGCTTTGTTTGACAACTATAAACCACCGCACTGAGTAGCATAAAAACACGATACAATGATGTAATTACTTACCCCCACTGAAGCCTCCTCGTCTTTGCCGGTGATATTGATGATATGGAGGTGGTGGTTTTATCGGCGAGGGCGAGCTAGTACAAGATGCTACAAGGCATGAGAACCAACAAAGGGAGACAAGAAGAATGCTTACTGCTCAGGATTTGGGAGGAACGAAGGAGGCCATATCTATCGAAGTCCGGGAGACCTAGCATGACTGTTAAGTATCACCTGTCGTATTAAGCTAAAATAATCGAGAAAATACCTGGACCGGTCTCGGTGTCTGGTCTTGCAGCGTACACTTCCACTGGTAAACCAGGGTTATCGCTAATTAAGTCTGTCAGGCAGACTGACAAAAGTTAGTGTAGAAAAAAGATGTAGATTGAATGACTCACTCCATGTACCGCAGCCTTGCCACTTCTGTGCACAGGCGGCAGCAACCTTACCGCGATATTGGCCGGTTTGGACCACCCAGATGTGGTAGTAGTGGCGGGTATCCGGGTCTGTCTCCTGTGTGGCGCACGGGCACTCCGGCAGTTCGAGACAAAGCGTTTCGAAGGCCTGTGGCAATTCGTAAGGGGTGTATATCTGATTATCAGCATGGCAAGGCCTGTAGCCATATCCTTATTAATCGTAGTTAAAATTCAACCTGGTGGGCAACGTACCAATTATAAACCTTTTCGCCGTTTCGCGTCCACGTTAGCATCATCTTGGCCATGCGTATAGGTTCGCGATAAGGTCCAAAAGTCTCTAACCGAAGGGTGGTGACCTCGTCCAGGTCAGGAAGAGAGGGTGTAGAGGAGTGCGACGAGCGAGGGGAGAATGAACCGGGCGACGAGTCCAAGGCATTGAGGGAAGCACGAGCAGCAGCAGCAGCAGCAGTAGCATATTTGGGTGTACCAGGATACATGGGGAATGAGCTAGCTGTACCCACTCGTCCCAGGTGCGCTCTATTTATCTTTGTGAGCCCTCCGAAATAAGAAAAAATATATTTTTTGACACTTACTTCAACCCATCATCGGAGAACACTAGATGTATGTGAGCAAGATTTAGAATAAGAGTATTGAGCTCGACTCTACGGGCCATAGAGTTGAGCCTTGCTAAATAGTTAACACAAAGGGGACACACAAGCGGCGTCCCAATGTGGGACGAGATGGTGTCTTACTGGGGCAGCCGATGGTCTGGCCTGGTCAGCTGCTGCGTCAGCTGGGTGTTCGGGCTTCAAAATCCACCGGATATTCCCAATCTCACCAGCTGAGATTGAAAGAGCCAAAGTGTCGGAGTTGTGGGTGTTTGAGGACGTGCGGCTCTGAATAAGCGCGTTCGAGGATCGCTCCGGTCGGAGTTTGAAATTGAGCGCCGATGACAAAGTTATGGACTCTCATGGGTTCATAGCCTTTGTCAAACACAATAAAGCAGTTTTGAGCCAAGGAGGTCAGGACAATTGGCGAAAAAATGCAAGAAAATTCAAGGAATATTCTAAAAACAGTTCCCCATCAAAGCTGCGTGTATTGGCTGATGTTAATATGGGAAAAAGGTTTTTACAGACTTTTTAATGCTTTTCTTTTGAGATTTTTAAACTAGAAAGCTGGTTCCTACACAATAATTCGCAGGTTCAGTGACGATTTCTCTCGTTATGTAAACCTGCTCGGTGCATCCTAAATCATTCAGTTTCCGGTAATCCGGTCTTTGAGTGATATGCGCGCTCCGTCGAATCTGTGGAGCTGGCGCTTGCTCAGGTGGATCAGGAATGGGCGTCGTCTGGGGTGATGACATCTGCGGGGTAGATGGGATCGGGTCCTGCACATGCTCGTGTGGTGAGTGCTCCCCCTCGAGCGGTGCTGTGCTGTAGTACTGTCGTCATCGTTGTTATCCGGGATAGGATAGAGTTTATTGTCACTTTCGTCGAATGTGATATTTCTTGAGATTTGAATGTGCTTTGAGGCTTTATTGTAATACCTCCAGGCTTTTGCATGTTCAGCTACTCCGACGAATATGTGTTCTTCTGCTTTTGGATCAAGTTTAGCTCGACGCTGATCCGGTACCATAACCCAGCAGTTTGTCCCGAATTCTTCTAGATGTGCTATGTTCGGCTTCTTGCCGAATAGTGCCTGGAACGGTGTTGCGTCATCTCCAAGCGCTCGCGTGGGTGATCAATTTTTGATATAACATGCGTAAGCCATGGCCTTGGGCCAGAGTATTTTTGGCAGGTTCTTGGCAAATATCATTGCCCGTGCGTGCTCGAGTAAGGTCCGGTTGAGTCGTTTGGCGATTCCATTCTGGGCTGGGGAGTATGGAGCTGTGGTCTCCATGATAATGCCATATTTTGCACAAAATTCCTTGAAAATTTTATTGACATATTCCCCTCCATTATCTGAGCGAAACCTCTTCAGTTTCTGACCTGTTTGGGTCTCGAGGAATGCTTTGTACGTCTCGAAGTGTTTGAGCGCTTCATCTTTGGCGCTCCCGAAATAAATGACTGTGTACCTAGATTTGATGTCCGTGAAAGAATAAAAGTATTTTCCATGTGACGGTCCCTCGGTCTGGGCAGGCCCCCATACATCAGATACTGTTAGGTCACCGACCTGTTCTACAGTGTCCTCGGCTCTTTTGGGGAATGGCTCCACATGCCATTTGCCTTGTATGCATGCCTTGCACTGGCTCGGCTCGTTTGACTCGTCGATCTCAAGTCCAGTAACTAGATCGTTAGATTTCAACATCTTTATAGAATTTATGTTGATGTGCCCAAGTATCCTGTGCCATTTGTCCCATGATCGTCCCTTTGCCGCTGCGGCAAAATCCCATGCCTCGACTGATTGGGTGACCCGTGCCTTCATACAGAATAACCTCCCGCGCTTCTGTCCCTGTGCAAAAATAACTCCGGCACGTGTTTTGAATCCGACGCCGGTGCCTGTAAATGTGGCCATGTTGCCCTTATCAGTTAGACGCCCTACACTGATAAGGTTGTTCGGCGCATCTGGTGCATGTTTGATGTCACGTAGTTCGATTGTGTTCGTCTTGGCACCGACCTTGAATTCCATGTATATAGTGCCTCGGCCTTGTGTATGTAGTACCGCATCAGGTGAAATTCCTTCAATTTCTGATGGGTCCTCGGCATAGCTAGCGAAATCATTTCGGCTTCGGGCTATGTGTGTTGTTGCCGCTGAATCGGCTAGCCAGTCAGATGCAGATATAGCACTGTATGCTACCTCCTTAGATACAAATGTGAAGTCCTTTTCTTCTGCTTGTTTAACCATTTCTTTGTTCCCTGATTTGAACCATTTTGGTGCTTGGCCTTCCTTGCCGCCACCTTTCGCCCAGCAGTCCTTCACATAATGACCCTTCTTGCTGCAATTTCAGCACTTTCCCTTTGTTGCTCCTGAGTCATCTTTCCTGGGCCTGTGACGTTGTTGCGCCTTAAGCACCGTCTGCCGTGCCGATCCAGCTTTCCATGCTCGATCCTCATCGAGGACCCGAGCTATTAATATATCAGCTGTTGTCCCGGCTCCACTGGCGTTTACTGCCATAATAAACGCCGACCAAGAATCTGGTAGTGACATCAGCAATGTGTTCAAGAACTCGGTGTCACTGATGTAATGTCCTCGTGCATTGAGTTCCTGTTGAATGCCACGGAGCTTTCGTACATGCTCCTCCATGTTTGCACCGTCCTCGGCAAGCGTCCTGAAGAAATCTCTTTGGAGATTTACAATCCCCACCGCTCCCTTATATTCGAATATCACTTGTAAACTAGTCCATACAGCAAATGCAGACATTGTCTGATTGATGTAAACTAGTTGTTCATCGGTGACTCTGAGGCAAATATCTTTTCTAGCCTTTTTGTCTTTCCTTCTCCAATTGTTGATCTCCTGCTGCTCGGTTGCAGTGACGTTGCCAGCATCTGCCGGTCTCGGTTCCGTCTCCCTGCCGATAGCCACGTCCCACAGATCTAAATCATCGAGTATCCACTCGAGCCGCCGGCGCCACGCCGCATAATTATCCCCGTTCAAGGGGTCGATCTTGTACATGTTATTGCTACTTGACATCGTCGATCGGTATTGAGTCGTTGGAGTATAGAGCGTAGTTGGAGTAAGCTAGATTTGTAGTAGTTTAGTTATGGCTGGGGCCCATAACCTGTGGAACGAAGGAGTAATAATAAAACTGTTATATCACGATCTACTTGAGATTGTCTGCCTTTATATACAAAATATGATGTCCGTTACATTACTAATATCTTCAAGCTGCTGTGCCGATGCGATGCCGGTGCACCAGCAACCCGGAGTTGAGAGCGTTCTCGAACTTCCGGCTAAGTATGTGCCGGCTCTGCCTTGGCGATGCCATCATCCCGATTACTAACAGAGCTACAGTGCGAGTAAGTAACAAGTAAGATAAACGACTGTAATGGAGTGCTCTTACCTCAGATGTCCGCAGTACATGAACAGCTGAGGAAATCAGAGTGGGTCCATGTAGGCAAGGTATGACATCGAAATCTAACACCCCCCCTCAATGGAAGGACGGAGTTACAGGTTTGAGCGAATGCCAAGGAGCTTTACAAGCTTGTCATGCACGGGTCTAGGTAAAGCCTTGGTGAGGATGTTGGCAATCATGTGGGAGGTTGGTATGTGGTGGAAGTCCAGTTCCAAGTTGGCTGTACACAATCACAGACATAGTGATGTTGTACATCAAAGTGCTTTGACCTAGCATGGTATGAAGGGTCTTTGATGATGGAGATAGTGCCCATGCTGTCGCTCTGGATACACGTAGGTGTTTTCTGCTCATGACCAAGAAGCTTTAGGAGATTCTGTAACCAGACAGCTTCCTTAGATGTGTGGCAAGCCAAGGAGTATTCAGCTTCGCCGCTAGTGTTCTGCAAAGCCTGGCTCGGCCCAAAAGCCACGGCTTCGGCTCAGCTCATGCCGTCTCGGGCTCACATAATTCAGGGCCGAGCCTTGAGAGCTGGCTTGGGCTTGTCTCAGGCTTGGCTCAGCCTGGGCTGGGGCTCCTGGGTGCAATATCGTTGGAGGGGATGCCATGCCGAACAAAAATTTGTATGTAATTTTAACTAGTTGTTTTATATGATCAGTCCTCTTCACTCTCCCCTCTATAAACTCGCAGTCGCTGGACAAGTCAATGACGTTGCCCGGTGTCTGGACCGCCTGGGGCACTGGCACACCTTCATCAATAAGTCCAGTTCACACAAAGATGAAGGGGCTGAATCCTTTAGTATCATTTTGGTCTTGAGAGCACACTTGACAACCTGGAGGGCTTCAACCACATCTCCTTTGAGCCGATTCTGCCGCTTTGTGATCGTGATTCCTGAGCTGGAAAAATCCCGTTCGCTTGAGACTGATGAGGCCATAATTGGAAGGTAGTCAAATGCAAGCGATGCCCAAACTGGATATCGGATCTGGTTAAGCTTGAGCGAGATCGGTTGAGTATCAAGAAATTATGTATTAATATATGATGAGACTCACCCCCACCATTCCACAAGGCCGATATTCTCTGGTAACCTCTCAGTGTTTCAGACATATGACCGGAAGGCATCCAGCCAGGGCTGATCGTCCATGTCGATCCCTTGTGACTGGCTGGAGCCCGATACAGGGTGGTCAGGGTTCTCATCCTCATCGCCGCTGAGTGCTTCCAGGAGCATGTAGGCATGACGCTTCCTACTGGTGGCACTTGTGAAAGATTAAGAGTATCTGATGATGAATTAGATGTAGATTCAGACTTCGGTTTGAAGTCGAATCGAGTGGAGTTGTAAAAACAGATAGATAGAGTAAACACAAGGTGTGTATGCTCTTCAGTGACAACTACGCAGGTATATGCGTCGCAAGGTACGAAGTTACTTCAAGAATGTGAGTTCTAATTGACTAGAGAATGTAGATACACATGTTGAACTATTTATCTATCTCTGAGGTGTGCTGCAGCGCGAAGAGCGGAGGGGGGACGTGTGGATCGATTCGAGTGTCTGGACTCGGGGGTACGGTGTTCCGGAGGCAGCGGTGGCTAAGATGCTAGTCTATCGAATGGGGAGGGATGTAGGTAGTCATATATATCAGAAACATCGATTTAGGAAAGAAAGACATGTGGAAGATATATGAAGATGCGGCTCAGCCTCTAGCTCCTCCGTGGATCAATGCGCCTTGGGCTCGGGCTTTGTCTCGAATCCGCGGGTACTGGATCAGGGTTGAGTCGGCAGGGCAATGGAAACATCGTGGTGTGTCGTGCGGACGTGTGTGGGTTCTAGTGAGGAGCTGAGGATCAGTGGCACGGACGTGTCGCAGGTGGGAAGGATTGGATGGGTAAAGTAAACTGATAGTAGTGTTTTGGAATAGGATTATGACAGCACTTGTGGTTGCTATGCAGATGCTTTGCATCCGGTCCCACCGTTCTTTGAACTACAAGCTATTAGCATAGTAATATATATCTATGTTAAAACTTACAAGGCCTTGGGCCGTTTCAGTGACCCGGGCAGTCAAATCCTTACCCCAGTGTTTCTCAAAGTATGTAAGCTTCAACTCTGGATGGATAACTGTCATAGGTGTGAGTATTTAATGATATGGTTCAATAGGAGTAGAAACATACTCATGCCCATGATATACACATCCAAATCCTCAGTCTGGTACTCGGTGATCTTGGTGAGACCAGCTGCAAGGGGCTCTGTGAAAGCATTGTACCCGGTGTTAGAACTGAGCTGCTTGGACCAGGCCACATGGAGACCCTCGAGTGCTGGGAGGGCCAGGTACAGGGTAGGGTAGTGCTCTGCTGAGAACTCGTGCTGAGCGGTGCCTGCAAACTAGGGAGAATATGAGTTAATAAGACAGTCCAGTCCCGCATAAGGCTTACACGTAACAGCTGGAGAAATGCTTTCACAGACTCCCATTCTGTGGCAGTCGGTACAAGGCTAAGAAGCTTTGTTGATTTGGAACGATCTTAAAACCAATCTTGACAGAACTCTAGGTCCGTTGAGTTTATCCATCGGTGTGTGATAATCCCGTTGACAAGCCACTCCTCGTCGTCATTCGCTCCAAAGTCATAAAATGACTTGGCCTCACGACGAGGGAATAATTCATCATTGTTAGCCTCGTATCGTCGTACGAGGCTTGAATGAAAGACCAGTGATATGCAACGGCTTTTCAGCTCGTCCGGAAGCTCAAGGGTCACCGTCGAGGCATCATTATGCGCCTCGACAACAGGTACGGTCCGATGTACCGCGGAACTAGTTTTCTGGCTCTTCCTTTCGGGAGAGTTAGGTTTTGGGTCGAGAGGTAGACACAGCCATTGGCCGCACACCTGTCGCTCGCCATACATTTCTTGTTTGCATGAAACGTTTGCGTCACTCGATGCTCAATGATTGCATCATGTGCCACCATCAGGTTCCATATTGCCTGATGTGCGAACTGGGCTACCCCCTTGAACGGGGTGTCCACGGCTATGGGGAGATCTATCTGCGGCATATAGCCATGGTTCAGCTCGAAGGGCGCGAACCCTGTGCTCGCGCTGATGTTGCTGTTGAGGGCGACCTCAACTATCAGGCATTTCAATGCCCAATCCTTCTGATTGTCTCTGACGACCGTGCACAATATCTGTCCTATCGAGCGGTTTGCCCGCTCGGTCGCTCCATCTGTTTGGGGATGGAAGGCAGTTGACATGAGGAGCTTGGTCCCCATGAGTCGCTGTAGTTCATGCCAGAAGATCAACATGAACTTTGAGTTCTCTATCTGAGACGATGGAGTCAGGAATCCCATGGAGTCGACTGATAGAAACAGCCAGGCTACTCCCTTGGCTGACATGCTGGTCATTGTTGGGATGTGGTGGATGTGTGACGTTAGTCGATCGATGACTACCATCAGGTAGTCACAGTCATTAGACTTGGGCAGGGACCCCATGAAATCGATGCCAATCGACTGCCACGGCCTATCCAGAATGGGTGGGCGGTGTAGTAGACCTTTGTACCGTTGTGGCCCGGTTTTCATCATCTGGCACTTCCCGCACGACGTGCAGAATGACTCAATGTCCGGCCTCATGCCCAGCCACCAATATGACCTTTGAATGTAGTTCGAAGTCTTCAGATGGCCATAGTGACCGACTACCTGGTGTGCTCGATCAATGATGATTTCAATCAGCCTCCTTCCCCCTGAAGAACAGAACGGGGGACGGCGATGACGTCTCTCTTGAGCTGATTCTTCGTCCAGATCAGCCCGTCCCGGATTCCGACTCTCAGGTGCGCATCCGGGTGCTCCATGATCTTGGAGAACATGGCATCCCTATGGTACGCGTCTCGTAAGACCTTGGACAGGTCTATGCCTTGTTCAACGATCCGGCGCAGGGATGCGCCGTCGTTACCTGCAGCAATCACTCTGTTTTGGAACCCTTGAAGACTTTGGTGTTATTGCTAACACTTCAATCTATCAGAACATGTCGTTTACGAGACTCAAAGAATATTAAACAATGCTGCAGCACAACTCTGGAAATAATTTAATATTTGTACCTTTGTTGCAATCCGCGTAAGAACTAGTCCAAGTTAATATGGATGGAAGGCAATATGTTTCTTAGCAGCACTGAACAATAAACTAAAAGACTGTAGGTTCAAGGACACTATCGGGGTCCAAGCGTATTCCAAAATATAAAGGAATGTACTTAGCAGGCGAGTTTATAAATGGACTGCCCTGATACTCTACCAGTGCACAGCAATAAAATGAGGGACGAGTTTTGTGAACAAAGCGACTTGTGAAAGTCTCTAATCAGGAAAATCGACTGACTAGATCGTCTCGGGTATTGGAGTGTGAATGGCAAGACTTTCAATTGACAGACTCACTCTGTAGAATTACACCCAGAGGCTTAGTCCAAGTGGCTAAGCAGTAAAGTAACTACTTAACAAGGAATTAGACACTAAAGTAAGTGAATAACCCTAGCTGGGATTAGCAGCTTAGTAAGATGCAAGTCACACGTGTAGAGGACAGGAATTATAGGCAGTAGGTATGGACTTCTTGCTCAAAAGAATAGACTAGAACACAATTCACTCTCTCAGTGAATTTAGTTGTCACTGTAAATATATTATACACTACCTAGAAAACAATTCACTACAGAGGATTTCTAGGTTAATAAATCGAAAGAATGCTAGACTAATTTACTTGCCTCTCTCAGTGAATTTAGTTGTCACTGAGAGAGGGGGAAAACTGTTTCACTGCGCATGTACTACTACCCGGCCCTTTAGCGCCCAAGAGCTCGCGCGTCGAAGTCGTTTCAGACTCCGCTGGGTGCGGCCGCTTGTGAAAGTAGGAATAACAAGATGAAATGGAGAGATAGGGAGTGAGTGGAAAATTTCGAAAATAACCAGAGAAATGGATGCATGATACAAGAACAATATGAGAAGAAATTGAGAAACCACACAACAAATTGGATATATTATGCTTGATTTTGGTGCAGGAGCATAAATGCACCCAACAACACGAGGTCACGTGTAGGATAGAAGATGGGTAGATTGGCTGATGAAAGGCAGGCAAAAAGGGCCTCGTATTGAACAGGCGCTTAACTAAGCGGTAGGACCTTCTATCTATTAATGGAATGGGGGAATGAGTCACGAAGAAGCTTTTGGAATGTGTGGGAAGGTTCTATCTGACTCATAATGACTCACAGTGACTTGAAATGACTCCTACTGGTGACTCCACTAGGGTTTCCACCAATCAGGGCTTGATTTGTCAGGAATGAGTCATTAATTGGGCCCATGTGATTCATGACAGCTTGGGTGAGTCATGTGCATGTGACTCACCAAGGTGTGCATGAGTCAAGTCATTGAGGCTGTACAAGCAAATGACTAGGCTTTTCAAACTCAGAGGCTGAGTCTGAAGGGACCACCTGACTGGATTTGTGGGTGACCACGGGTGCACAAGCTGCGAGTGACGCGAGCGTCCGGTCGGAGTTTGGAATCAGAAGTCCGAAACAGAGTTGTGGCTTGCTCTATCTACAGCCGTAGTGAAATAGCCCATGGCACTTGACGATGTAACGTGCAAGATGTCATGGAAAGGTTGTCTAAGTAGTAACAATCCTTTTGCCGGCAAAGGTGCTCCTGCAGAGACCTTCACCGACAGCACAGATAATAGTTCAAAGGCTAAGGTAACAAAGATGAAGTATGAAAACTAACCAGTGATGCTTAAGTCTTCCTCTGGTTGAAGATAGAAATCTATAGGGAGGGCTCAAGACAATAGTCACAGCAAGGTCAAGTTTTGCACAAGATGGAAGTATGATAATTGAACTGGGGGATATACATGCAAATGTAAACTACTTATATTGAATGCTCATATGGTATCAATGAATAGGAAAGAGGCCATTATGAGTCAGGGTTGGATGGGGTGTGCAGTCATGATACAAATAGATGAAATAAACATACAATAGAATTGTCAAGATTGGTTTTTAGGCGTTAATATTGTGTATTAGCGAACACAGCAAATGCCCGAATATCTTGTGCAAAGAGGTATGCTGTTTGGTGAATAAGGTGAAAAAATAAATGTTCAGAAGGTAAGAGGGCTGCCCGAACAGAGCTCAGCCTATCTAGAGTCATAGCAAAATAGCCCGTGGCACTCGACAATATAACGTGCGAGGTGTCACAAAAAGGTTGTCTAAGTAGCCACAACCCTTTCGCCGGTGAAGGCATTCCTTCGGAGTCCTTTGCCGACAGCACAGAGAATAGTTCTCAGGCTGAGGTAATGAAGGTGAAGTACAAAAACTCACCAGTGGTGCTCAAGTCTTCCTCTGGTTGAAGATGGGAATCTACAGGAGAGGGCTCAAGACGGTGATCACAGTGAGGTCAAGTTTTCACAAGCTATACATATGATAATTCAACTGGGGAATATACATGCGAATGTAAACTACTTATATTGAATGCTCATATGGTATCAGAGAATAGGAAAGAGGCCGTCATGAGTCAGGGTTGGATAGGGGTACGCAGTCACGATACAAATAGATGAAATAAACATACAATAGAGTGAAAGAGGAGTGTGAACATGAAACGACGGAGAGGAAAGAGGGTGAATGCACTTCTGTATGAAAACACATCTTGGGACCTGCATATACACTACCCTGCACGGACTCCTTGTCTACTGGGTTGATCCCACATGACCTACGGGTAGGATGTCCCATGAATGCATCCCGGCCATATGAACACCTAAAGGGATTGGATTGAGAAGATGATGGGGCCAGTGATGAACCATCAAGCCGGGTAAGGGATGTCGATCGTTTTTGATGGTGTGCCTGCTGGCGAATGATGCGAGCAGTGAATGGTTGTTCAGCGAATGCGATGAAGGGCAAATAGAATAATCATAGACGAGGCGTGGCCCAGGGGAAGGGTGAAGCCGCATGAACATAGAGGAGGACTGGGGGAAGGGATAATAGGGGTAACTGGGTACAGGAAATAAATGAGTCATGGTGTCTGAGCAGAGGAACATCCGACGGGGTTTGAGCCAGGGAGGTGATTGGACCCATGATTGTATGGGATCTAGCTTTGCTGGGCAAACTGAATATTTTCGATGTATTTTCGAAATGGTGACCTTAAAATATAGCATACTGGTATTGATATCATTGGGGATGAACTATTTAAACCTCCTCTAATTTCCTACCATTTTCTCGCCATTTTAAATGAAGTCTTTGGCTCAAAACACTTCTATTCTGTTGCAGCAGAGTTATGAATCCACATGGATCCACAACCCTGCGTATTCAAACTCCGACGCGCACGAGCCCGAACTCGAGCCTGTGGACACTTACGCACCCACAAACTCTGGCAACCTACCGGTTCGGACTCAGCACTCTGGAAATAGCAATTTATTCCCAAGCCTCCACAACACAGTTTGTGCCTCAGCCCGACCTATGCTACCATAGCAACAAGGCTATGCTAGGCTGTGCTGTGCCATGACTACACTCCTAAAATAGAATTAGGGTCATGACTCACTGCCAAGCTGGAGTATTATTGGTCCAAAGTCTTGTGACTAGGGAAATGACTCCTGCATGACTCAGAGCCTGGCTTGACATGTGACTCATGCTCGGACTCTGGCGTATCATTGGCTGAGGGGCCTCTTACCAATGAAAGGCTGTGTTGAGCTAATCCTCTTTAAGAACAAGGGTGTATCTTATTCTTAGACGTGACTCATGCCTGACTCACTACCCCATTTCTGCATGACTCACCCCCTAATCATGGGCTGTGATTGATCAGCACGAGTTCTGACTCATTACCCTTTTTCACTCTGACTCACTCCCTAATCGTGAACCGCGATTGGCCAACACATGCTCTGACTCACTACCCTTTTTCTCTCTGACTCACTACCCCATTTCTGTGTGACTCAGTGCATGACTCACACCCTATTCGTGGACTGTGATTGGCCAACACATGCTCTGACTCACTACCCTATTTCTTCGTGACTCATTCTAGTCTATTAATAGATAGTAGATACAATATAAAAGGAGGCCTTACTGCCCACCTTTCATCAGCCAGTACATCATCATCTACTATCCACGTACCTCGTGTGACTTGCCAAGCTTCCACAGCTTACTAAGCTGCTAACCCCAGCTAGGGTTATTACACTTACTTAGTGTATTAATTCTCAGTTAAGTAGTTGCGTTTCTACTTAGCCACCCGGACTAACACTCCAGGTGAAATTCTGCAGAGTGAGTCTGACAATCGATTTCCTTGTCAATTAGCTCTCCAATACCCGAGACGAACTGATCAGTGACTTTCCTGTTCAGTGACTTTCACAAGTCACTTCTTAAACCCTAGTCGCTCATTTATTGCAGTGCATTGACATTAATCGGGTCAGTCCACTTACAAACTCTCCTGTGAAGCCATTCCTATCTTTTTGGAATACTTGGACCCCGATAGTCGTCCTTGAACCTACAGACTTTTAGTTTATTGTTCAGTGCTGCTAAGAAACGTATTGCCTTCCATCCGTATTAACTTGGATTAGTTTTTATGCGGATTGCAACCAAGGTACAAATATTAAATTATTTTCGGAGTTGTGCTGCAGCATTGTTTAATATTCTTTGAGTTTCGTATACCACACGTTCTGATAGACCAAAGTGTTAGCTCTGACACCAAAGTCTTGAAGGGTTCCAAAACAGTGATGAACCATCAAGCCTGGGAGAGGGCTGTCATGACCTGTCTATTTCCCTTACCTTGCTGTCTCTCTGTCCCCCCTCATCGCTCCCCCTGCATCTTCGCCTGAGTTTGCCCTACACTTCGACCACTCCTCCTCTATGTTCGCTCCATTCGCTCTTCGCCACATTTGCCAAACGACCATTCACTGCTTGCATCATTTGCCAGCAGGCACGCCATCAGACACGATTGACACCCTTTACCCAGTGTGACGGTTCATCACTGGCCCCATGGTGATGCTCCGAGATCATGCGATCCAGTGCAACATCCGCCAAAGAACATATGAGGAAAATAGGGACTATTTATGAAGTCTGGCCTTCATATGCTTCGACGACCCTGAAACAGTGGTTATGACCATCTCCTTGCCTTTCACCTTCTCCTTCGCCTTTCACTCGATCTTCCTTGCATCCGACACCTTCCCCAGCTCTCCACTATGCTCATGTCCATACCTTGTGCACCAATTGCACATCGAAGGGCGGAGAAGAGGTTTTACCTGAAAGCAAACAGGCATCATCTGAGTAGTCATA
Source organism: Gautieria morchelliformis (assembly GCA_015179125.1). Taxonomy (NCBI): domain Eukaryota; kingdom Fungi; phylum Basidiomycota; class Agaricomycetes; order Gomphales; family Gomphaceae; genus Gautieria; species Gautieria morchelliformis. The sequence goes on along the minus strand of WHVA01000350.1, from coordinate 28,566 downwards.
CCTCATCACCACCGGCTCTACTGGAAACCTGTGTCGTAGGACTCTGAAGCTAGGAGGGGAGTACTGTCATGATTCATTTATTCTGTGAATCATCCCTCAACACACAGCAAACGACCTCCTGAACCATCAAACGACTTCCCAAACCAGCGAACGACTTCCCGAACCAGCGAATATCTTGCCAAAATATTCATCACCATACTGCTTTCGCGCCATTCGCATCATTCCTGCCAGGACGCCAGGTGTTGGGGCCATCATCCATCATAGAACCCATCATCTGTTAAACTCCCACTCCATGACAGACCCACATGCTCAGGATGCATTTGGATAGTGTCAGTTGCAGCCTCCATGCAGGTTGGACTCAATGTGACTCGTACCACTGCAGGGCAGGACGAATTAGCTTCGCTGAAGTTTTCACTACACAGTTGCCATGACCCATTCATTTCTTGTATCCAGCTATCCCTGTTTTCCCTTTCACCACTCTTCCATGTTCGCTCGGCTTCACTCCATTCACTCTTTGCTCCATTCACTATTTGCCACATTCTCCAAATGACCATTCGCTACTTGCATCATTTGCCAGTAGCCATGCCATCAAACACGATCGACATCCTTTACCTGGATTGATGGTTCATCACTGGTCCTATCATGAATTGCAAGGAGGTGCAGGCTGTCATGACCCATTTATTTCTTGTACCCAGCTATCCCTGTTTTCCCTTTCACCACTCTTCCATGTTCGCTCGTCTTCACTCATTCACTCCTCGCTCCATTTGCTATTCGCCACATTCGCCATATGACCATTCGCTACTCGCATCATTCGCCAGCAGGCACGCCATCAAACACGATCAACATCCTTTACCCGGATTGATGGTTCATCACTGGTCCCATCATCTTCTCAACTCAACCCCCTTTGGGTGTTCCTTTTTAGATTAAAATGTTAATTAGTGCCTTTTTATCAAATGAAATCTGTTGCTTAGTGGTTGAAACCACTATGTTCGCCTCCCCTCTGTGTGCTGACTAAGCCCTTCGGGGCGCGTGCAACACTGATGAATGAGGGTCACGTGACCGTGTCGACAGAAGAACAGTGTCGATCCAAGGGATAGTCAAATCAAAAGCGTTCGCTTTTAAGGTAGTATAGAGTAAACAGTGATAGTAGACTCTCAACGAAGATTTGGAATAAACTGTTAAGAACTGAGCTCTGTAACTATCAAACAAGATTACAGCAATTTCAGGAGGCAGAAAAAATCGATTCTGGATAATTTTGTTCATACATTTGTATTAGCTATTTATACTATGTTGATAGTGACTACTAGTGTTCAAGATATTGGATGGATGGGTCGAAAAACTACTTTGTAGCTAAGGGGTGACTAATTTATAGTCATAAAGTCATAGGGTGATGGGGATAGTGTCAGGATTGTCTGGGCTTTGAAATAGAGATCTGTACCTAGTATACAAAGCCCCTGTCCACATGTTGTTAGGATAGTAATCAGTCAGACGTGTCATGGGATTCAAATAGAAAATGGATTTGATTTTACTCTGCCCAGCATATATGCTGGGCTTGGAGATGGGGCCGCTGTCTCTGTGCCTCTCTTGTGTGGCAGCTGATTGAGTATATGTGTTGCAGATGACTTTCTCAGGTCACTCCACAACACCCTGTACCCCTGCGCAGTCTACTATTCTCTGCGGCGTTTGGTGCCCGTACCCCTCGGTACCTATGGCCTGGCACCTGTCGACGTCATGGCTGATACCATCACCCGATAGGCGCGCCGTCCCTGATCGACCACACGTGGCCGACGCTCGAACTCCTGTATATTACCCGATCTATGGGTAATATAGCGTGTCGTAAAATTCGTGTGATTGTCGTCTGCGCCAACGTCTATCGTGAATGTAGTTTGTGTTTCTTTTGATTTTTTTTTCTTTTGTTTTTCTTTTCTTTTTCTATTAGTTTCTTTTTATATATAAATGATTTGAGTAAGATAATTGCGTTTATCACAACATTCCTATGGCCAGAATGCATTCGGGGGGAATCCTACCCGTAGGTCATGTGGGATCAACCCCGCAGACGAAGAGTCTGTGCAGGGTGGTGTATATGCAGGTCCCAAGGCGTGTTTTCATACATAGGGGCCTTCGCCCTCTTTCCTCTCCATCGTTCCATGTTCGCACCCCTCTTCCATTCTATTGTATGTCTATTTCATCTATTATGTATCCTGACCACACATCCCTATCAAACCCTGACTCCAGACGGTCTCTTTCCTATTCGCTAGCACCATATGAGCATTCGGTATAAGTAGCCTACATTCGCATGTATATTCTCCAGTTTAATTATCATATGTCATCCATCTTGTGCAAACTTGACCACGCTGTGATCATTGTCTTGAGCCTTCTCCTGGAGATTCCTATCTTCAACCAGAAGAGGACTTAGGCATCACTGGTGAGTTCTCATACTTCATCTTCGTTACCTTAGCCTTCAAACTATTTTCTGCACTGTCGGCGAAGGACTCCAAAGGAGTACCTTTGCTGGCGAAGGGATTGTCGCTACTTAGACAGCCCTTCTGTGACACCTTGCACATTATACCGTCAAGTGCCATGGGCTATTTCGCTACGACTGTAGATAGGGCAAGCTCCGTTTGGGCAACCCTCTTATCTTGTGAACATTTGTTGGTTCACCTATTCGCCGAACGGCATACTTATTCGCACAAGTTATCCGGGCATTCGCTGTATTCACTAATACACAATATTAACGCCTGAAAACCAACCTTGACACAACCCTCTTATCTTGTGAACATTTGTTGGTTCACCTATTCACCGAATGGCATACTTATTCGCACAAGTTATCCAGGCATTCGCTGTGTTCACTAATACACGATATTAACGCCTAAAAACCAATCTTGACAGTATAATTGAACTAACACCTACAGTCAAAGCATTCCCTTATTTTCCATGTCGTCTACACAACAAGAAAACCCTGTTGTCCATAGAACTTGCTCGACAGGTCCAGTCCCTACTCCAGCACCACTCCAGAGGCGGACAGCTTCCGCCTCATTCCCTTCACAAAACCCCACAGAAGACATCATCCCTTTCTCCTGCCTCGTCACCATGTCTGCATCCCGGCCTACACCGCACCACCCGGTCCCCGAACACGCATCACCACCTCACTTCGACGTTCAACGGCAGCTGACTCCAGGCGAACAGCACTTCTCCCCTCAGCAACCACTTTCGACCACTATGTCATGGCCGGTTTATTTCTCCTACCGCGCTACCTCTATGCTCCCCCTCGTCACTCCCTAGCATCTTTGCCAGAGTTCACCACACCCACCGACCATTCCCCCTCTACGTCCACTCTACCCACTGTTCGCCCCATTCTCCGAACCGCTATTCGCTGCTCGCGCATTTCGTCAGCAGGCACGCCATCGAATATGATCGATACCATTCACCCGGCATGATGGTTCATCATTAACCCCATCATCTTCTTAATCCAACCCCATTGGGTGTTCGTATGGCCAAGGTGTGATCGCAGGACGTCCCTTCCATAGGCCGTGCGGGATCAACCCAGTAAATGAAGAGCCCGTGCAAGGTAGCATGTATGCGGGTCCCAAGACATGGTTCTGTCCTTAAGTGCCTTTGCTCCCTTTACTCTCTGTTGTTTCATGTTCACATTCTCCCCTCACTCTATTGTATGTTTATTCCATCTACCTAGTATCATGACTGCACACCCCTATCTGGCCCTAACTCACGACGGCCTCTTTCCTATTCGCTGATACCCTACGAGCATTCGATATAAGTAGTTTACATTTGCATGTATATTCCCCAGTTCAATTATCATATGTCATTCATCTTGTGCAGCTTTGACCTCGCTGTGGCCATCATCTTAAGCCTTCTCTTGGAGATTTCCATCTTCGACTAGCAGAGGACTTAGGCGCCACTGGTGAGTTCTCATACTTTGTCTTCGTTTCGAACCATTTTCTGCGCTGTTGGCGAAGGGCTCCGAAGGAGCACCTTCACCAGCGAAGGGATTGTCGAGACTTAGACAGCCCTTCCATGAGACCTTGCACGTTACATCATCAAGTGCCACGGGCTATTTCGCTACAACTGTAGATAGGGTGAGCCCTGTTTAGGCAAACCCTCTTACCTTGTGAACATTCATTGGTTCACCTATTTGCCGAACAGCATACTTATTCGCACAAGTTATTTGGGCATTCGCTGTGTTCCCTAATACACGATATTAACGCCTGAAAACCAATCTTGACACACTACTCCCATATCCAGCCACATGCCCAGTGCCGATTCTTTATGCCGCTTATTGGCCCCTAATTCGCCCAGCGGTTGCCCACAGAACCCTAGCACATTTCAAGAACCTTATCCTTCTAGGCTCCCTCGGATTGTCGGTGCTTCAGGACTCCGATTACAATCGGCCTTCGCATGACCCCACTTGCCACCCGCTTTGCCTAGTCACACCCCGAATCCTTTTCTCGACATGCACTACGCCCAGCATCCTCCTAACCCCCAGCCTACACCTCCTCTCAATTCTAGGCATACCACCCCTGTACAAGCAGAATCTCGGGCTCACACACCTGCTTCGCACAATTCTTCATCTCATTCGCATCACTCACATGCTTCTTCGCACTATTCGCAGGCTCTTCGCAGTCCTCACCATTTGGTACATAGTGACCATACTCGAGTCAGTTCTCAACACACTTCCCCTCGCCAGGCACCTTTAGTGGACCAGGGACATCACGCTGACCCTGTGCCCGAACAACATCTGGGCTATCCCGTTAGTGGCATGCCCTATTATGATCCGAATGCTTTGCCATTCGGAGGTGCCCCGCCTCCATTCGCAGGGCAACCTCACCCGTTTGTGGGACAACCATCCCTGTACCAACCTCCAGCACAGATTCCTGCCCCACCTGGCGGGCCTGAGCCTCTTCCATTCGCAGGACAACTTGACCCCTTCACAGGACAACCTCCCCGGCAGCAGCCTCTGGTTCAGATTCCTGCCCCACCTGGCGGGCCTGCACCTCTTCCATTCGCAGGACAACCTCCCCTGAAACAGCTTCCAGCCCATATTCCTGCCCCACCCGGCGGTCCTGCGCTTCTTCCATTCACGGGACAACCTCACCCCTTCGCAGGATAACCTCCCCCGCAACAGCCCCCGGCCCAGATTCCTGCCCCACCTGGTGGGCCTGCGCCTTTTCCATTCACGGGACAACCTCACCCCTTCGTGGGACAACCTGCCCCGCAGCAGCCTCCGGCACAGATTCCTGCCCCACCTGGTGGGCCTGTACTGCCTCCTCCACCACCTCTTGGGCCACCATTTCCCCATTTCAGGGTACCTCAGATCGGGCCTCCAGGGCCCCCCGGACCTCCTGGCCCACCTCCACCCCCTGGTGGAGGGCCTTGGCCGCAACCAGGGTTCCCATGGAACCCCTATTATCCCTTTCCTTTCGCCTACCCTCAGGCCACCCCTGATGGTGATTCCGATGCTGTGAAACCTGACAAATTCACAGGAAAAGAATCTCGCCTTCTCCGAACATTCATTGCTAGTTGTATTATGGTCTTCGACAACAAGCCCCGAAAGTTCCAGCAGGAGCGACAGTGAGTCTCCTATGCAGCATCCTACCTCAGCGACATTGCCTTGATCTGGTGGCAAACTTTCCTCATTCAGGTCCCAGAGCCTCCCATTCGGAGCAACTGGCTTATCTTTGTCGACAAACTTAACCGTCTTTTCGGTCAGGCCAACATCATCCAGGTGTCTGAGCAAGCTATTCGCAGGCTCAAGATGCTCGACACCCATCCTGTCAATCGCCACATGACCACATTTGCTGAGTTGTCCTCTTACGTCAAGTGGAACAATGCTGCCCTTTACAACACTTTCTACAACAGCCTCGCCAAGCACATCAAAGACCACATGCTCTCCTACGAACATCCCGAAAGCATCGACGATCTCAAACGTCAGGCTCTTTGCATCGACAATCGCTACTGGGAGTGCCAAGGCGAAAAGCAGATTACAACATCTATTCGTCCCCCTTCCTCTTCCGAACCTTCTTCCACACCACATGCCATCGCTCGACCCAGACCCTCTGCCGCAGCCAAGCCTGACGAACAGAAAGATTTTTCCGGTATCCTCGATGCCACCGGACATCTGACTGAAGCCAAGAAAGAGCGACGAAAAACCAAGGCCTTTGCCCTTATTGCGGCAAACCCCCCACACATCATGCGAAGGGGTACCACTTTCAGGAGTCTGCCTCAACCACTGGAAGGGCTATCTTCACCCTCGAAGGTGACCCTCAGGTTGCGATTCTCGAAGAGGTTCCCAAAGATAGTGAAAGCTCCCCCACGGAAGATTAGCTAACGATCCCTCTGTGGTGTTAAGAATGGATCGTTTTACTCCTTTGAACAACGACCCTACTCACTCTGTACAATCCCTGTATCTGTTTGCTTTGACTATCCTGTCCCCCCTTCATCTCTCCCCATCCATGTACACCTTCTCAGTCTCTAATTCCTTCCTACTCTCATCGACTCTGGTGCCACTCCGAATTTCATTGATAACTCGTTCCTCTCTCATCCTAGTTCTTAAAATCCATCACCCCGACTACCGAACGATGTCTCCTTTTCCTTCTCTTTGTTAGCACACTAGCCACTACTTGTCTCGTTCACCGAACACGTAGATATCTGTCTCATTCAGCAACTCCACTTCAACGGATATTTTTGCCACTTGGAACAAAGTAACACTCTTCGGTTACCTTCAACACACATTCTGAATCCTCGTCCCCGCTATCCTTGGGCTGCTTCCCGAACACGGCGATTGGACTCTCTTCCAACATCTAGGTCCTTCCACCAGCTGTCACTGCTTCGTCCTTTCCTATCCTGAATCTTTCTGTTTTCATGCAGATGTTCGACGTGGACGGCAAACTATTCACTACCTCAGCACAGCCTATCGAGCATCACTCTGCCGAGTCCTCCATATCGCTGCTCGCTATTCGTCCCCGCTATCCTTGGGCTACACCCCGAACATGGCGATTGGACCACTCTATTACACCTCGGTCCTTCCACCAGGTGTCGTTTCTTATCTTCGCTCACTCCTATCCTGAATCATTCTGGCTATGAAAAGACATTCGACGAGGATAGCGAACCATTCCGTCGTCCAACTGCATCCCGAACCACCCCCACACATTTTACCCGTCGGGGCGACGTGTACCATAAAGGGGGGGATGGTGCTTGGGCATTGGAAAAAAACCCACAACTCTTACATTCGGAGGACTTAATTATCGCTTTGGCAGCCTTCGCATGGCCTCACTTCCCATTCACTATCACCTCCATTCAAAATCCCTCATAGGCCACGGTTGCCGAAACATCATAAGAACTTGCCTAACTTCACGCGAAGTCCCTGAAGGAACCTAGGGCTTAGGGAACCATCGAGAGCTTCAAGACAAAATGTTGCTGTGCTCACATTACTTATAACAAACCCTCTAGTCTACTTCATTAATTTCCTGATCGTCACCTGGACCCCCTCTAGTTCTAAAACAGCCCCATTCAAGTCGCTCAGTTTCACTGATAACTTGTTCAGTTTCACCGACACATTCCTCATCAGATCCTCCAACCTCTCCACCAGCTCCTCCATCTTCTCCTCTCTGGCCAGCGTAGACGTTCGGGTGCCTTCGGGGGTATCTGAGAATCAGCTGAAGATACTCGGGAGGAGGACTCAACAAGCTTACCAAGGACACCCTTCGACGAAATCGAGGACGGACCCGTCGTCAACCCCTTATCCTTCGCTTTCCCCTTACCCTTACCCTTCGACCCTCGCTCCTTCGCCTCTGGCTCTCGACCATCCTTCTCGTCCTTCACCACGTACTCTAAGGAAGGAACAAAAACTCCACATGAGTTCGGATGGTGTAGGAAGAGTTGAATAGGCGACGACTTACCCTCTGCTGCAACACAGCCCTGGCGATCGCGAATACACCACCCACACATCTTTCCTGCCTCGCCACTGCAGGTATGACCATAGCGAAGGCATTGCCCGCACTTCACAGGCATAGTCAGTACCTCGTGCTATGGAGAAGTACACAGTCAGCGGGCGAATTACTTCGACCACAGTATCCTGCTTACCCCGTTATAAATGAGCCAACCGAGCAGATACGCATGCTCGGGGCAACCATGCTTCGCCACCGATTGTGGAATCTTGTCTGACTCGGTAACGTGCGCATTCGCACGACCCTTGCAATGATGGGCAGGAGTTGGCCCAACTGCGACGATCTCTGGCGTAGGACTCCGAGCGTGTTCCTTGCGAGGCTTCTTCGGTGTCGGGGCATCTTTGCCTTCGTCCTCAGACGAAAGGAACATCGGTCACCATTTCGTGCCCACAGGCTGAACTATAGCCAAGGGTTGGAGTGATTCAGGTGGTGCAGCAATGGTCTCAACAACAGGAGCAGAATCTTCGACAGAGCTCCGAATTAGACTGGCTAGCGAGCGAATATGTGTCACGTACTTTGAGGCTCCTTCACAGCATCCCTCACTACCTCGGGCTCCTTTGACGGGCCTTGCGCCGCTGCCGTCCCTGGCACCGTGTTCATCTCGACATCGAGGAACTCTGGGCTAACTAAGAAACCCACACTCCCTAGCCACTCTTTCGCTCCCTTCACCTCCCTCACCAGGTCATCCACATCTGACGGACGTTCAAACTCGGGGTCCGCGATCGCTTCGACACGCAATGTGGTTCAAAGCTCAGCCTGTGATAGGGTGGTCAGCGAAACACTTGATAAGGGGGCCCTCTTACCTGGAGTTCTTCAGCCTCGGCAACCCACTGCTCCACCTCTTCACACAGGGCTCCCCGAAGGTCAGGATGAACCTTCAGCTTGATCTGTGTTCGCTCGGCGAGTACAGAAAGGGAGGCAGACTCGTTAGAGGCCATGAGAGTCGAATGGTGAAATGAACCCGTCACCTCACGCCGCAACACCTTTTAAAGCCCAGGGCTGGGCTGTGCACGGGTGAGAGATCATATCGGGGGCACTATTATGTCCTCAGACTCGTCCCCCCATCCCAGAGCACTATGCCGTTGGACTCCGAAGCTAGGAGGGGGGTACTGTCATGACGTGTTTACTTCTCATACTCAGCTGCTCGGTCCTTCCATTCCCCACTCCACCTCCATGTTCGCTCTGATCGCCCTTGCCATGTTCGGCGACTGATCTTCGCTGTTCACGCCATTCGCCATAGCCACGCTGTCAGAGCACGATCAACGTCTTTGGACCAACTTGGTAGTCATCACTGGGCCTATCACCTCCTCTGCTCACCCTCTTTCAATGGTGTTCCTATGATCGGATTGTCATGACTTGTGTATTTCCTGCACCTTGTTACCCATTTCCCCTTTCACCACTCCTCCCCCGTGTTCGCTTGGCTTCCCCCCCCACTTCAACCACTCCTCCCCTATGTCATCTCCGTTCGCCCTTCCTCACATTTCGCTGAACAACTATTCACTGCTCACATCATTCGCCAACAGGCATGCCATCAAAACACGATCGACGCCCCCTCCCCAGTATGATGGTTTGTCATTACTCCCATCAGCTTCTCGATCCAACCCCTTTGGGTGTTCATATGGCTAGGATGTGTTCGCGGGACATCCCTTCCGTAGGTCGTGTGGGATCAACCCTGTAGACGGAGAGTCCATGCAGGGTAGCATATATGCAGGTCCCAAGACATGGTTCCGTACATAAGTGCCTTCGCCACCTTTACTCTCCATTGTTTCATGTCCTCCCTCTTCTCTCACTCTATTGTATGTTTATTCCATCTATGTTGTATCATGACTACGCACCCCTATCCAACCCTAACTTGGGACGGCCTCTTTCCTATTCGCTGATACCTTACGAGCATTCGATATAAGTAGTTTGCATTCGCATGTACATTCCCCAGTTCAATTATCATATGTCGTCCATCTTGTGCACACTTGACCTTGCTGTGATCATTGTCTTGAGCCTTCTCCTGGAGATTCCTATCTTCGACCAGAAGAGGACTTAGGCATCACTGGTGAGTTCTCATACTTCATCTTCATTACCTTAGCCTTCGAACTATTTTCTGTGCTGTCAGCGAAGGGATTGTCGCTACTTAGGCAGCCCTTCCGTGACACCTTGTACGTTACATCGTCAAGTGCCATGGGCTATTTTCACTACGACTGTAGATAGGGCGAGCTCCGTTTGGGCAACCCCCTTATCTTGTGAACACTGTTGGTTCACCTATTGACCGAACAGCATACGTATTCGCACAAGTTATTCGCGCATTCACTGTGTTCACTAATACACGATATTAACGCCTAAAAACCAATCTTGACAACAGCCTTGGAAAATTAAGTAAAATTTATAGATAATTAGAGGGAGGTTTGAATAGGCCTTATGAGGATAGTAGATAGTTGTTTTGATGGTGATAAATGGTTGTTTTAAAGGCCTTTGATGCAGAATACAAATTTACAGTAAGGAGACTGTTTGAAGGCTGGTTGAACAGCTTGATCTGAGACTATACAGTATGCTGGTTGAACAGCAGTTCGCATACACATGTGCGCACAACCTGATATCACATTTTCTGTAAACCGCCTCCCACAGTTCTCAGTGAACCCTGGCAAACCCCACTGGGCTGCTACCAAAAATGTTCTAACCTACTTGAACTCCACTTGCACTCACCGCCTTACCCTCGGTGGCATATGCCCGTCCATCTCCTTCACTGGCTCTGCAGACTCGGACTACGCATCTGAGGCTGACAGTAGGAGATCTGTTTCAGGATATGTCTCCTTCCTAGGCAGCGGTGCAATAAATTGGAGCTCTAAGAAACAAACCTCTATGTTCTCATCGTGTATTAGTGAACACAGTGAATGCCCGAATAGCTTGTGCGAATAAGTATGCTGTTTGGTGAATATGTGAACCAATGAGTATTCACAAGATAAGAGGGTTGCCCGAACGGGGCTCGCCCTATCTACAGTCGTAGCGAAATGGCCCGTGTGTAAGAACCCGGCCTTTGGCCAGTTACTTACCGGTAAAATTTTTTCCGAGCCCGAGCATTGTGATACTCGTGCCCCAGTACATATGATTCTTATCCTTCGCCCGAGCCTGAGCCCGAGCCCAAGCTAGAGCTCATATCCGACCTTGATCCCATTCCCGTATCCCCTTAGTTACTGATTCCGCTCCATCATGCATCATTCATATATTACCTCGCCCTGATCTCCACTAATATGTTCACCCCTGACTCGTACCCTCACCCCATATATAAACCCCCCTGTATGCATTCCTACTCCTCAGTCTGAAAATCAACTATCGTATAACTTCAATCCCTAGCTAGTTTCTAAGCCTCGCCTCTTAAGCCAATACCTCGCCTCTTATTCGTTTGCCTCCGAAGTTGGGACTCGTGCGTAGGGTCGGCGCAGCACATAAGCTGAAGCCTAGTCCCTCTCTGACCTCCCCATCCAACGCTCGCCCCGTAATCTTGGACCTTACCCCGGGTTTCGCCCCCGACCTCGGTCAACCTTATGACGGATTGTATCGTAACACCGTGGCACTTGACAATATAACGTGCAAGGTGTCACGGAAGGGCTGTCTAAGTAGCGACAATCCCTTCGCCAACAGCACAGAAAATAGTTCAAAGGCTAAGGTAATGAAGATGAGGTATGAGAACTCACCGGTGATGCCTAAGTCCTCTGCTGGTTGAAGATAGAAATCTCCAAGAGAGGGCTTAAGATGATGATCACAGTGAGGTCAAGTTTGCACAAGATGGATGACGTATGATAATTGAACTGGAGAATATACATGCGAATGTAAACTACTTATATCGAATGCTCGCAAGGTATTAGCGAATAGGAAAGAGGCCGTCGTGAGTCAGGGTCGGATAGGGGTGCACAGTCATGATACTAAGTAGATGGAATAAACATACAATAGAGTGAGGGAAGAATGCGAACATGAAACAACGGAGAATAAGGTGGCGAAGGCACTTATGGACAAAACCATGTCTTGGGACCCGCATACATGCTACCCTGCACGGACTCTTCGTCTACTGGGTTGATCCCGCACAACCTATGGAAGGGATGTCCTGCGAACACACTTTGGCCATATGAACACCCAATGGGGTTGGATTAAGAAGATGATGGGGTTAATGATGAACCATCATGCTGGGTGAATGGTATCGATCATATTTGATGGCATGCCTCCTGGAGAAACGCGCAAGCAGCGAATAGCGGTTCGGAGAATGGGGCGAACAGCGAGTAGAGTGGACGTAGAGGGGGAGTGGTTGGTGGGTGCGGTGAACTCTGGCGAAGATGCTAGGGAGTGACGAGAGGGAACATAGAGACAGTGGGGTAAGAGAAATAGACAGGTCATCACAAGTTCCAGGTCCACTGGACCCTAGGCGACGTGACATGGGAACCCATATCGTCATGCAAGGATCGTGAAGCCCTAGATAGCTATCTAGAGCTCCGGGGGTGAGCAAACCACGCGACCTCCCCAGACGCCGCTAGATGCATCTGTCACGTGTATACCACGTGACGCGCCAGCCAAGGCGCGGTTAAATCTTCGCCTCAGATCTTTCCGAGGGCGCATCACTTCTTGGAAGCAAACCACCATCATCTACCCACAAAGATGATGCCCCCCAAACATGGGATGGACGTTGATCCGTCAACGTCCACGACGTGCGCAACAGCCCCGAGACAGGGGGCGCAGACATCCTACGAACTCCAGTCGACCAAGAGCACTGGATGATCGTAGGATGGGAAGACACTTTGGCAATTGTTCACCTGGACGATTGCACCACGTGCGCGGACTACGCCGCGCACCTACGGGCTGCGACAGGCACCTGCAAGGTCAAACTGCGGGATGAAGACATCGGCAACGCCATCAACGTGGCCTGGGAATGGCTCCCGAGGGGCATCACGCACAACGCTCTCAGAGCCGACCGTGCCAAAATAAAAGAGCTTGAGGAGCAGCTGAGTGCAGCCCACCTCCAGCTCAAGTTCGCCCATGCAGCCTCAAAAAGGCTATGCCATGACCTGGCCACAGACCCAGTGGCCGGGCCTTCATCATCTCGCGCGACGGCACCCTTGTGTCATGACGTGTTTATTTCCCATACTCAGGTGCTCTGTCCTGCCATTTCTCACCCCATTTCCGTGTTCGTTCCGATCGCCATTGTCGTGTTTGGCAACCGATCCTCGCTGTTCGTGCCAATTACCATAGCTACACCGTCAAATGCATGATCGACGCCTTTGGACCGACTTGGCAGTCATCACTGGGTCTACCACCTCCTCTGCTCGACCCTCTTCCAATGGTGTTCTGGTAATTGGATTGTCATGACCTGTGTATTTCCTGCACCTTGTTATCCCCATTTCCCCTTTCGCTACTCCTCCCCAGTGTTCGCCCGGATTCGCCCTCCACCTCAACCTGTCCTCCTCTATGTCACCTCTGTTCGCCCTTCCTCGCATTTCGCTGAATGATCATTTGCTGCTCACATCATTCACCAACAGGCACACCATCAAATCACGATTGACATCCCTATCTGGCATGATGGCTCATCAGTAACTCCATCAGCTTCTCGATCCAACCCCCTTTTGGTGTTCATATGAGCAGGGTGTGTTTGCGGGACGTCCTACCCGTAGGTCGTGTGGGATCAACCCAGTAGATGAAGAACCCGTGCCAGTGTATATGCGGGCCCCAAGACATGATTTCGTATACAGGTGTCTTCGCCACCTTCACTCTCCGTTGTTTCATATTCTCCCCCTTTTCTCATTCTATTGTATGTTTATTCCATCTATGTTGTATCATGACTGCGCACCCCTAGCCAACCCTGACTTGTGATGGCCTCTTTCCTATTCGCTGATACCTTACGAGCATTCGATATAAGTAGTTTACATTCGCATGTATATTCCTCAGTTCAATTATCATACGTCGTTCATCTTGTGCAGCTTTGACCTCACCGTGGTCATCATCTTAAGTCTTCTCTTGGAGATTTCTATCTTCAACCAGCAAAGGACTTAGGCATCACTGGTGAGTTCTCATACTTCATCTTCATTACCTTAGCCTTTGAACCATTTTCTGTGCTGTTGGCGAAGGGCTCCGAAGGAGCACCTTCACCAGCGAAGGGATTGTCGAGACTTAGGCAGCCCTTCCGTGAGACCTTGCACGTTACATCGTCAGGAACCACGGGCTATTTCGCTACGACTGTAGATAGGGTGAGCCCCGTTCGGGCAACCCTCTTACCTTGTGAACATTCATTGGTTCACCTATTCACCGAACGGCATACTTATTCGCACAAGTTATTCGGGCATTCGCTGTGTTCACTAATACACGATATTAACGCCTAAAAACCAATCTTGACACCTTGCCAGCGCATGCAACATCGGGGCTAGCGTCCCGATTTTTGGCTCCCACCCCAACGAGGACAACGACAGAGGGGCGCAGCGCGCCATCCAACGCAGCGTACAGCATCCCAGAGGGATGGGAGTCCGACTCCTCGGTCTGGAAGACGTACGACCCAGAAAGAGCTCAGTGGCTGGCTGAGCAGCCGAAAAAGAAGCGCAAGAAATTGCATGGCACCCCCAACACCGTCAATGGTTTAGCCATTGCGAGGGAAAGCGCGATCGGCGCATACCTGGCGGCGTCACTGTCGCACACGATCAATGACCCTGCCCTACAATGGCAGGTAGCTTTGGTTGAGGCCCAGTACATCGGGCCTCACGTGGTCCTGCCACCACTGGCAGGGACAGTTCACCCTCCCTACCTGGGGGAGGGAGTGATCATACCACTCGGAGACCCACCGGTCTCCGAGATGGGCCTCCTACCACGACCAGTAGGAAAGGCTCAACAGCATCGTACTCAATGGTACGACGTCTGCCCACTCAATGACCCACGCTTCGTTGAGTTCATAGTGCATGCAAAAGAAACGCCGCAACTTGCGAGCATGCACGAGATGATCGGCGTGTTCAAGTGCATCAAGTGTGAGCAACGCACTTGCAATCCCAAAAGGGATTGTCTTGTGATAGTGAGCGGTACCCCGCACGACATCACTGCCATCCTAAGGGGCTGGATACACAACCCCAAAGGGATCCCGTCTGCCATCCGTGAAAACACAGATGGAACCTTCAACCTAGACGACATGGACATCTGGATGTGGTTGAAGGCCCTCATGCCCCGTGTTAAAGGGGTTGCATCACCTCTCAAGTTGAGACTTCTCGACTTGTTCGGCTCGACTGGCCAATGGTCGAGCCTCATCAATGCCAGGGAATGGCTGATGCCGCAGAGCACCAGCCTGCGGCTATCCATCACGGGTCCATATCCCGTGGAGGCCGAGCTGACCCCGACATCCTGCTCGCCGAGATCGCACGATGGCTGGCCCGCTACGCCGAGGTCACTTGCGAATGAGTGATGCACATTGAACAGTACGTTCAACGCAGCATCACTGGCACGGCGTTCAGTGCTGCCGCTCGGGAGGGCCAACAAAAGGTCCTTGAGACCAGCCAAGTGAGGGCCGCGGTGCCGCAACCGCTCACCCACGCTCAGCTCGATCAAGAGCTGGCACGCTTACCGCCTGTTACGTATCGAGATTTCCACTAAGTCGGAACTGGAAAGGACAGCGGCTTCAACTTATAGGTTGCGCCCCCAATGAACTATCGTCCTAGGTATTTCGGAAATGAGCCGGAAGTCGGAAAGTACTGGACCAGAGTTTTGGTCGGAACTTGAGTCGGTGTTACGATACGATCCGTCGTAAGGTTGACCGAGGTCGGGGACGAAACCCGAGTCAAGGTCCGAGGTTACAGGGCGAGGTTTGGATGGGGAAGTCGGAGAGGGACTTGGCTTCAGCTTATGTGCTGCGCCGACCCTACGCACGAGTCCCAACTTCGGAGGTAAACGAATAAGAGGCGAGGTTCTAGCTTAAGAGGCGAGGCGTAGAAACTAGCTAGGGATCGAAGGGACACGATAGTTGATTTTCAGACTGAGGAGTAGGAATGCATACAAGGGGGTTATATACGGACGAGGTGCAAGTCAGGGGCGAACAGATTAGTGGAGGTCAGGGCGAGGTCAGGAGACCGAGGTCAGGGCGAGGTAATATACGAATGATGCGTGATGGAGCGGAATCAGTAACTAAGGGGATACGGGCATGGGATCAAGGTCGGATATGAGTTCAAGCTCGGGATCGGGCTCGGGCACGGATAAGTATCATATGTACTCGGGCATGAATATCACAAGGCTCGGGCTCGGAAGAAGGTTCTACCGGTAAGTAGCCGGCCAAAGGCCGGGTCCTTACAGCAATCCATGAAAGAACTAGTCCAAGTTAATACGGATGGAAGGCAATATGTTTCTTAGCAGCACTGAACAATAAACTAAAAGACTGTAGGTTCAAGGACACTATCGGGGTCCAAGCGTATTCCAAAATATAAAGGAATGTACTTAGCAGCCGAGTTTATAAATGGACTGCCCTGATAATCCACCAGTGCACAGCAATAAAACGAGGGACGAGTTTTGTGAACAAAGCGACTTGTGAAAGTCTCTAATCAGGAAAATCGACTGACTAGATCCTCTCGGGTATTGGAGTGTGAATGGCAAGATTTTCAATTGACAGGCTCACTCTGTAGAATTACACCCAGAGGATTAGTCCAAGTGGCTTAGCAGTAAAGTAACTACTTAACAAGGAATTAGACACTAAAGTAAGTGAATAACCCTAGCTGGGATTAGCAGCTTAATAAGATGCAAGTCACATGAGGTCACGTGTAGGATAGAATATGGGTAGATTGGTGTCATGATTCGTTTATTCTGCGAATCATCCCTCAGCACAAGGCGAATGACTTCCCGAAGCAGCGAACGACTTCCTGAACCAGCGAATATTTTGCCAAAATATTCATCGCCATACTGCTTTCGCATTCGCTATTTTCATCATTCCTGCCAGCACGCCAGACCCACATGCTCAGGATGCATTCGGATAGTGTCAGTTGCAGCCTCCATGCAGGTTGGACTCAATGGGACTCGCACCACTGCAGCGCAGGACAAATTAGCTTCACTGAAGTTTTCACTACACAGTTGTCATGACACATTCATTTCTTGTATCAAGCTATCCCTGTTTTCCCTTTCACCACTTTTCCATGTTTGCTCGGCTTCGCTCCATTCACTCCTTGCCCCATTCACTATTTGCCACATTCGCCAACTGGCCATTTGCTACTTGCATCATTTGCCAGTAGCCATGCCATTGAACACGATTGACATCCTTTACCTGGATTGTTGGTTCATCACTGGTCCTATCATGAATTGCAAGGAGGTGCAGGCTGTCATGACTCATTTATTTCTTGTACCCAGCTATCCCTGTTGTCCCTTTCACCACTCTTCCATGTTCGCGTGTCTTTGCTCCATTCACTCCTCACTCCATTCGCTATTCGCCACATTCGCCATATGACCATTCACTACTCGCATCATTCGCCAGCAGGCACGCCATCAAACACAATCGACATCCTTTACCCGGGTTGATGGTTCATCACTGGTCCCATCACCTTCTCAACTCAACCCCCTTTGGGTGTTCCTATGTCCAGAATGCATTCGCGGGGCATCCTACCCGTAGGTCATGTGGGACCAACCCAGCAGATGAAGAGTCCATGCAGGGTGGTGTATATGCAGGTCCCAAGGCGTGTTTTCGTACATAGGGGCCTTCGCCTTCTTTCCTCTCCATCAGTTCATGTTTGCACCCCTCTTCCATTCTATTGGATGTCTATTCCATCTATTATGTATCCTGACCACACACCCCTATCCAACCCTGACTCCAGACCGCCTCTTTCCTATTTCGCTAGCACCGTATGAGCATTCGGTATAAGTAGTCTACATTCGCATGTATATTCTCCAGTTTAATTATCATACGTCGTCCATCTTGTGCAAACTTGACCTCGCTGTGATCATCGTCTTGAGCCTCCTCTTGGAGATTTCTATCTTCGACCAGCAAAGGACTTAGGCATCACTGGTGAGTTCTCATACTTCATCTTCATTACCTTAGCCTTCGAGTTATTTTCTGTGCTGTCGGCAAAGGGCTCTGAAGGAGCACCTTCGCCAGCGAAGGGATTGTCGCTACTTAGACAACCCTTCCATGGCACCTTGCACGTTACATCGTCAAGTGCCACGGGCTATTTCGCTATGACTGTAGATCAGGGCGAATTCCTTTCAAGTAACCCTCTTATGTTTTAACCCTTACCTCTTCAGTACTGTTCACTGGGCAATTCGCTAGATCGCACACACTATTCGGGCATTCGCCACTAACATGCGATATTAACGCCCAAAATCCAATCTTGACAATTGGCTGATGAAAGGCAGGCAAAAAGGGCCTCCTTTTATATCGTATTGAACAGGCGCTTAACTAAGCGGTAGGACCTTCTTGTCATGACGTGTTTATTTCCCATACTCAGATGCTCTGTTCTCGAATTCCCCACTCCACCTCCATGTTCGTTCCAATCACCCTTGCCGTGTTCGGCGACCGATCTTCGCTGTTCGTGCCATTTACCACAGCCACGCCATCAAAGCACGATCGACGTCTTTGGACCGACTTGGCAGTCATCGCTGGGCCTATCACCTCCTCTGCTCAACCCTCTTTCGATGGTGTTCCTATGATCGGATTGTCATGACTTGTGTATTTCCTGCACCTTGTTATCCCCATTTCCCCTTTCGCCACTCCTCCCCTGTGTTCGCTTGGCTTCGCCCTCCACCTCGACCACTCCTCCCCTATGTCATCTCCATTCGCCCTTCCTCGCATTTCGCTGAACAGCCATTCACTGCTCGCATCATTCGCCAGCAGGCACACCATCAAAACACAATCGACGTCCATACCCAGCATCATGGCTCGTCAGTAGCTCCATCAGCTTCTCGATCCAACCCCCTTTTGGTGTTCATATGAGCAGGGTGCGTTCGCGGGACATCCTACCCGTAGGTTGTGTGGGATCAACCCAGTAGATGAAGAACCCGTGCAGGGCGGTGTATATGCGGGCCCCAAGACATGTTTTCATACATAGGTGCCTTCGCCACCTTTACTCTCCATTGTTTCATGTTCGCACTCTTCTCTCACTCTATTGTATGTTTATTCCATCTATGTTATATCACAACTGTGCACCCCTATCCAACCCTGACTTGTGACGGCCTCTTTCATATTCGCTGATACCTTATGAGCATTCAATATAAGTAGTTTGCATTCGCATGTATATTCCCCAGTTCAATTATCATACGTCGTCCATCTTGTGCAAACTTGACCTCGCTGTGATCATCGTCTTGAGCCTTCTCTTGGAGATTTCTATCTTCGACCAGCAGAGGACTTAGGCATCACTGGTGAGTTCTCATACTTCATCTTCGTTATCTTAGGCTTCAAACTATTTTCCGTGCTGTCGGCGAAGGGCTCCGAAGGAGCACCTTCGCCGACAAAGGGATTGTCGCTACTTAGATAGCCCTTCCGTGACACCTTGCACATTACATCATCAAGTGTGTCAAGATTTGTTTTTGGGTGTTAATATCGTGTATTAGTGAACACAGCGAATGCCCGAATTACTTGTGCAAATAAGTATGCCGTTCGGCAAATAGATGAACCAATGAATGTTCACAAGGTAAGAGGGTTGCCCGAATGGGGCTCACCCTATCTACAGTCGTAGCGAAATAGCCCGTGGCACTTGATGATGTAACGTGCAAGGTCTCATGGAAGGGCTGTCTAAGTCTTGACAATCCCTTCGCTGGTGAAGGTGCTCCTTTTCCCTGCTAGTCACAGATGGAGATCTCCAAGAGAAGACTTAAGACGGTGACCACGGCGAGGTTAAAGCTGCACAAGATGAACGACGTATGATAATTGAACTGGGGAATATACATGCGAATGTAAACTACTTATATCGAATGCTCGTAAGGTATCAGCGAATAGGAAAGAGGCCATCACAAGTCAGGGTTGGATAGGGGTGCGCGGTCATGATACAACCTAGATGAAATAAACATACAATAGAATGTAAGAAGAGGGAGAACATGAAACGATGGAGAGTAAAGGTGGCGAAAGCACTTATGGACAAAACCATGTCTTGGGACCCGCATAAATGCTACCCTGCACGGACTCTTGGTCTACTGGGTTGATCCCGCACGACCTATGGAAGGGATGCCCTGCGAACACACTTTGACCATATGAATGCCCAATGGGGTTGGATTAAGAAAACGATGGGGTTGATGATGAACCATCATGCTGGGTGAATGGTATCAATCGTGTTTGATGGTGTGCCTGCTGGCGAATGATGCAAGCAGCGAATAGCCGTTCGGCGAAATGCAAGGAATAGCGAACAGAGTGACATAGGGGAGGAGAGGTCGAGGTGGAGGGCGAAGCTGAGCGAACACTGTGGACGAGTAGCGAAAGGGAAAATGGGGATACCAAGGTGCAGGAGATACACAGGTCATGACAATCCAACTATCAGAACACCATCGGAAGAGGGTCGAGCAGAGAAGGTGGTAGACCCAGTGATGACTGACAAGTCAGTCCAAAGCCGTTGATTGTGCGTTTGATGGCATGGCGATAGTAATTGGCGCGAATCAGCGAGCATCGGTTGCCGAACATGACAATGGCAATCGGAAGGAACACGGAAATGGGGTGAGAAATGGCAGGACAGAGCACTCGAGTATGAGGAATAAACGCGTCATGACAATGTCGATCATGATTTGATGGTGTGCCTGCTGGCGAATGATGCGAGCAGCGAATGGTCGTTCGGTGAAATGCAAGGAAGGGTGAACAGAGGTGACATAGAGGAGGAGAGGTCAAGGTGGAGGGCGAAGCCGAGCGAACACTGGGGAGGAGTAGCGAAAGGGGAAATGGGGATAACAAGGTGCAGGAAATACACAGGTCATGACAAACCAATTACCAGAACACCATTGGAAGAGGGTCGAGCAGAGGTGGTGGTAGACTCAGCGATGGCTGCCAAGTCAGTCCAAAGACGTTAATCGTGCGTTTGACGGCATGGCTATGGTAATTGGTGCGAACAGCAAGAATCGGTTGCCGAACATGACAATGGTGATCAGAACGAACACCAAGGTGGAGTGAGAAAATAGGAGAACTGAGCATCTGAGTATGGGAAATAAACGCGTCATGACAAAGTGCCACAGGCTATTTCGCTACGACTGCAGATAGGGCGAGCTCCGTTCGGGCAACCCTCTTATCTTGTGAACATTTATTGGTTCACCTATTCGCCGAACAGCATACTTATTCGCACAAGTTATTCAGGCATTCGCTGTGTTCACTAATACATGATATTAACGCCTAAAAACCAATCTTGACACATGTACGGTGTTGAAGTTGAAACGTGACAGAAACTCCCACCATCTGACCTGGCGGTCAGATAGGCTCCTCTGGGTCTCAAAGTATTCGAGCCCTTTGTGGTCTGTGACGAGGGTGAACCTTCGTCCCAGCAGTTTGTCCTCCCATTTCATGAGAGCCTCGAGCACCGCAATTGTCTCGTGCTCGTGAGTCCGGTAGTGTTGCTGAGCAACACTGAACTTCTTTGACAAGAAGCCGGCCAGCCGACAGGTTTTCCAGTCAGGGCCTTGGCCGTAGACCGCACCGACACCGACTTTTGACCCATCAGTGATCAGCCAGATAGGCTCTGGGCACCGTGCGTCTATTGGACGCAGGATCGGGGCCTTGCAGGCCAATGCCTTAATGCTTTGCCAGCATTTGTCCAGTAATGGGGTCCATTTGAATGGGCAGTTGTTACGCACACAGCCCGATAGTGGGGTAGTGTATGTGCTAACATCTGGCATGTAATGTGCCAGATACTGTACTAGCCCGAGGAAATGCTGGACGTCGTTGAACATCCGCGGCCTGTGCCACTCGCAGATGCGCTGCATCTTATCCTCATCAGCATGTACCCCTTGGCCATCGATGATGTGGCCGAGACACTCCATTCGGATGGAATAGAGGTCAACCGTCTTCTTGCTCAGAAAAAGGTGGTTCTTCCTCAGTCTGTCAAAGACAACATAGAGGTGCTCTTCATGCTCTTGTATTGAGAGTGAGAAAATGAAGATGTCGTCCATGAAGCGACCTATGCAGTCGCGAAAAATGGCTGTCATCAGCCGTTAGAACGTCGATGGGGCGTTGCTGTCTTCCATATGTATCACCTGGCTCCTAAACGTGCCAAGGACCATGGCAAAGGCCGCCTTTGCTACGCGATCCGGATGGATCCGGATATGCTCGTATGCTTCCAACATATCGAGTTTTGTGCAATACTGACAGCGAGCCATGTCACTGCGGATGATATCCTGATCCGGGAAGGGTGTGACGTCCTTCACCGTGTTCTCGTTCTGCTGGCGCAGATCGAAGACGGTTAGTAATGTACCGTTCTTTTTCGGCACACACAGCATGGGTACAGCCTGCTGCGTGACTGTCAGAATCCACCACTTTGCAGTGGTGTATTGTTCTATCTTTGCCGACAGTTCCTCTCGGAAATGTTCGGGGCACTTCGGTAGTTGATACCACATGTGTTTGTTGGGATCGATGAGATTGATCTCATGGTTGATCTCCCACAGCGGCAGGAGTTCTAGTGGAATCCCACTCACTAGGTCAGTGATCCGTTCCATCCATTCCTCATGGAGGCTTTTCTTCCTAGTAGTTATTGTCAACACTCCATTTAGAGGCGGGTAGGAAGGTCATCATCCTTGAGGATGATGGGGGTGGTTGGCGTAGAAACCATTAGGTGCTGTGTGCGTCTATTAGGTCCCCCGGCGCATGGAACCACTTTCCTTTTTCCCATCGCTTTCACCATTAGCTGAGAGCGCCTTTCCCTACGATTGTAGGGCGAGCTCAAGGACGAGTCGTTCCGCGACTCGTCCTCCTGGCTTCAATGAGCCAGGCTTGGCTTCAGCGCCCAGGTGACCCTGCTCACTCTTGGCCCCTTGTCCTCGTTCGTCAATTCATCATCGTCGAACTAGACCTTGCCTGTGGGGATTACTTCGTTCCCCTTGCGGATCGTCCCTGGGCTCAAGAAGTCCAGGGTTATGCCAAATATCCTTAGGAACAGTGTCTCTAAGATCGCGTAGTAATATTCGATGTTCGCTACATCAAAATATTCGTCGTATGTTTCATGACCGAATTTAATGGTCGTGTTCGTTCCATAGTTGATTGTGGAATGGCTGCCTATGCAGGCTAGCTGCAGTGCGATTGGCTGCTCCAGGGAGAAAGTCTTCATCCCTGTAGCTTGCGTGAATTCAGGGGATAGCAGTACCCCTTCGCTGCTGCTATCCAGCAGGCAGTGGGTGTTAAGACCCATTCCCGAGTCCAGACCAGAAGCCTCGGCCTCGGTTCTCGCTCAGGAACCTTCGGGCTTAACTCAGGTTCCCTATCGGTTCATCATTCACCCTGATCCCCTTTCCTAGATAGTCCTGTTCCATCCCTGATGATCGTCCCTCGACCCTGCTTCCTGCTCGATACAGGCATTGATGCCCTCTTTCCATTCCTTGCAATTAGTATATAAACCCCCCATCATGTACGCTAATTCCTCAGTTCTGATATCGACTTAGATTCCTCGTATCTTCCGCACCTCTGTCTGATCCTCATTTCCGAACCTCGGCTTCTAGCCAAACCCGTCCCCAAATCCGTTTCCTGAAATTAGGGCGGAACACTGTAGTGGGCGCAACCTACGAAGTTGAAGCCAAGCCCTCTGTTCCCGAACTTCGGTTAACCTCGGCTCGACCTCAGGTTGACTCTTAAGTACAACTTACGTTCTTAACAGTGGGCTTTTACACCATTTATTTCCCAGTACCCCGAGAGGGTACGGTTTTCACTGCGTGGGTGCATCGGCCGTGTCCTATGCTTGCTTCGGTGGTGATACACCGGCTGGGCCACCTTGTCTGGCGTGACCAATGTGCGTGCCGCCATGACTTTCATGGCGGCGTCGTCTTCCAGTGTGAATCTGATCGCGCTGGACCTGTAGGTGGTGTCTTCCGCCTCTTCGTCCCATTCATAATATTGGGCCGGCTCGGGATCCCACTCTTCAGCGGGCACGTCTCCGTTGTCCGGAGATTCATTGGGCTGGGGATCACCCTCCCCTTCTTCATCAATTTGATGGAGAGAATTTTGACCGAGATCCGTCTCCGGATCCTCGGTCTCCTCATCGTGCCTTGCGGCCGCTGTCCTGATACCAGACCTAAGCTGGGGGCACTCCGCTTTCTTGTGGCCAGGTTGGCCACATTCAAAGCACGTAGAACTGCTTTGGTTGCTGCTGGGCCTATCGTTAGTCCGGCCCAACGCTTTCATTGGTGGGGCAGGTCGCGGGGACGATCCTGATGCTTGAGGCTGTTTAGCTTCAGGCGGGCGTCCAGCTTGCGCTGGGCATGGGGGCGGCAGTTGCTGCGACAATCCACTTCTCGAGAACAGGTTGGGCCTGGTCAGGCCCGTCTGTGTCAACGGCTTGCTCCCTGTAAGCCGGGCAGCGCTTGCTGTCGCCACCGCACTCTCCGCGCGGCGCATCCCCATGTTGTATCGGGATGCTTCCTCTATCATTCAGGCCGTCTCAAAGAGTTGCTCTATCGAGCTGCTCTCGGCATTGTAGCCCTTTTTGAGGACCTCGTTGTGCAGCGCTGACATGAACCATCTCCGGAACGTGTAATCGTCTGGCGGCTGTATCATACGTGCCGCGTAGTTCGTGAGCTCATTCAGCATTTCCTGAACGGTTTTCATGCCCTGCATCACCGCGTCGAACTTATTTGATGCATGGTGGTACGTCAGTGTGTGCAGGAACCTTTTTTGAAGGCCCTGTATCATAGTTTCCAGAGTCCAACTGCAGACCTGGCAATCAAAGCGTTCTACATTTTGAAGGAACCATTCCTGGGCTTCACCGGTCAGGTGAGTGCCCACGTAGCCGACCTGCATGTCTATGCTGGTTGGCCCTAGGAGGCAATTCATTTTCAGCCATCGTAAGATGGCTGTGACGAAGATTTCAAACTCTTCGTGGTCAGATCCCCTGGCATATGGCTCAGGGTGAGCCAGCTTCACACCAGCTTTTACAAGCAGACTTCTCTGGGTCTGTGTCTGCGGTGTCTGCCAATGCCACATGGATCATCCATGTGATCCCATCATACAGCTCCAGCGGTACAACGTCAGCCTGATCCGGTATGCCCTGGCCCTCCGTTGGGGCCATGGATCGCTCGCATGGCTGTGACGCCGCGCAGCGCAGGCTGTTGTATGCCCTGATGGGCCCCTGGCCCAGGTCGGGCTCGGGATCGGGAGCATTTTGTGCTCTCGAGTCCAGGGGCATCTTGTGCCTGGTGTCCCCCGTCAGTCCCACATTGCAGATTCGCAGCCTGCTGTTGTAGGCTGCGCGCGCTTGTCGTGCATCCTGCACGGCGCGCGTGAGCTGTTCATCGGGCTGCTGAGCGGTGTGGCTTTGGGCCACTGCTTCCTCGGTGTTCTTCACTAGCAGCTTGAGGGCCCGCATATGGCAACATGCGGCTGCAGCCTCTTTTCGCTGCCAGTGTGCGACTTCGAGCTCTAGGCTCTCGGTCGTCCTTTCAGAGTCAGGCTCTGAGGCGACTTGTTCCCTGACGATCATCTTGTGGCTGTCCGTTGGGGCAGCCAGTTTCTCTTGGGGTTCATTTCTGAACCTCACATCCTGTTCGACTGGGATGGCTGGCGGCGGCATTCGCTGCCTGTCCAGTTCCTTTCATCGCGGGTCTTCCACATCGTGACCGTGTTCATTAGCTGCGGACTTTCACGAGCTTGGACGTGGTGTGTTGCATTCTCCGTGTGGGCAGAAGGCCATCTGGACATTCTCCAGCGTGGCTGCGTCTTGCAGCCTGATCTCCTCCACCTGGTGGAGTTCCTTGCCAATTACCATTATGGCGGAGGCAATGTTGTCAAGCTGCGATGCTAGCTGATCGTGCTTGTGGTGTGTGAGGGCGCTCCAGTGCAGCGCATCCTGCACCTGCTTGTTCAGTGCCTCTGCCGTCTCGTTGTCAATGGCGTGAGTTCTCGAGCTCTTGTGACTTGAGCTCGAGTATTCCGAACCCTGACCGTCGTCTGGGGCTTGCCTTTTTTGTCGTCATCCGCCTTCGGGGACGATCATCGTTGCTCTACCGTCTTATGACGGCGAGACCTCTCTGTCCTTTCCTTTGTCTCTGGGCAGAGGGGATTGGGGGGGCAGCACCGGCTTGTTGCCTGGTGTCGTCTCATCCTCGACCACGCTCAATGAGACATGGTCGGGATTTTCCTTGTCCTCCATTGGGGGGACGAGGGCAGTGAGATCTACAATCTCTCCGTCTTCTGGCGTCCTGGACTCTTGGTCCAGGGTAGCATCAGCCGTCGTGTCGCTGGGCTGCGCCAGTGGTGTGGACCGCAAGCTCGTCGCTCATGTCCGTCTTCAACTGCATGGAATCATCACGCTTGCAGCTGACAGTAGAAGGTCTACTGGAGGGTCTCAACGATTTTTATTCGTCGACATAGCAATCTTTTTCAAGATTGCTTCGAATCCACAATTGGTTGGTTGCGTGGCGATCAACCACAGGATAGTTCAAAAAGGTGTAAAGATGTCGATCTTATGCCTTGTATCACAAGGGCACAGCAGAACTTGACCAAGGAGTGGTATTCTGAATGCTACGTAGTGACAGTGTAAGGGTAAGATGCGATGGGGACCGCTGACCGGTTCCCACGCATAAACTATACAGTGGGTCCTAAGGGGCCCACTGGGGTTATGTAATAACTAGTGTACATGTAGATACATAGGTTATTTACAAAAACCCAACCACACTGTGACCATTGTCTTAAGCCCTCTTCTCTAGACCACTACCTTTAACCAGAGTAGAGCTTAGGCATCACTAATCAGTTGCTATATCTCACCTTCACCACTTTCATCTTCAAACCCTTGTCTGTGCTTTGGCAAAGGGCTCTGAAGGAGTACCTTCACCAGCAAAAGGATTGTTACTACTAGACAACCTTTCCGTGAGACCTTGCATGTTACATCATCAAGTGTCACGGGCTATTTCGCTTTGACTGTAGGCAGGGCGAGCTCCATTTGAGTAGCCCCTTACTTCATAATCTTTATTGGCTTTACATGATTCGCTGAACTACATACCTTATCACACAAGCCATTTGGGCATTTGCCATGTTCACTAATACACGATATTAACACCCAAATCCAATCTTGACAGCCAAAGCTGAGGCTTTGGAACCAGACTTAGGAATGGATTGTAACAGTTTGCTGCCTCATTTCTATTGCAGCCTTGAGAGTCTTGGCCATAAGGGGGGAATACTGTAAGAACCTGGCCTTTGGCCAGTTGCTTACCAGTACTACCTTTCTGCCAGTCCCTGAGCCTTGTGATACTATAGAACGAAGGAATATTAAATATATGATGTTATTCTACCTACTTCAGATCTGACATCTTTTATAAATAAAAGGTTCCTTATTATTAATATCTTTCGAGCTGCCACTCTGCCAATGCCATGCCAGTGTACCACCATCCCAGAGCTGAGAACACTCTCAAACATCTGGCTAGGTGTGTGCCGGTTCATCGGCTGACTCATCCTCCTGATTACCAACATCACCATCACCAAATTCCTCGACAATCATGTCCCCAGTACGCTGAAGCACAGCATGGAAACTCATCGTCCGAATACTTGGTTGTGTGGTGCCATTCGGATGAACACTCCTATACCTGATCTCCATTAAAAATCGGCAGAGGACAATCACGGACAAACTGAAACATTGTCAGGCTTTCAAGACAAAGACACGTGTGTCAACAGATTATAAGTACTGATGAAGTTTGGATTGGGCTAACAATATTCCGAAGAGTATCCTGCAAGTTGTCCTTTATCAGTTAGTACAAACAACCTGGCCGAGCAGTCTACTCACGCCTGATCCCTATCAGAAAATATAGGAGTGAGTAAAGTTTTGAGATAAACAGAGGACCATGCCAACGCACTAATTTGGCTGCAAAATCCGCCAGACCACATACAAATATAACACTGCCATGAGCATATTATTTCAGCTTGCAAACTAGTGATTTAATGATTGCATGTAACCAACCTGTAGCACAGAAGGCCTATAATGTCCAGTCAGCTACTACATATACTACCATCAGTGTGTGAGAGCTTACCCTGCTCTAGAAAGACATGAGTGAATGACATCTGCTGAATCTGAGCTACCCACTCTGTGTATTTGACCATTACTCCTATGACCACTGTGTTAAATACTAGGGAAACGTAATCTTGGATTGCAAAGACTAAAACCAAAGCTTCTCAACTTCAAGTCTTTGGTTATTGTAGCATACTCTTACATCTGCAAATATGCATCACTAGGCAGTTACATACAATGCTATGAGCACACACCCATTCATAACAGACAGTTGGATACCGAAGTCGACCACACATGTATCGCCCGCGGCCGCTATCTGCAAAGTGATGATTGAATATACATCATACTTGTCAAATGTACAATTGAACTGAAGTCATACAATCTGAAAAATTACAGATGCTAGACTCAGACCCCCGAGTATGACGAGTACCGCACGGTTTCGCTCGGAAATTGCGAAGGTATGTCCAATCACCAGCACTGCAGAAAAATACAGATGGGCTGGAAATCCAACTATCCTTACG
>WHVA01000035.1:0-396784 GCA_015179125.1 Gautieria morchelliformis | reverse complement strand
CTGCCACAGAAATCTCTACATACCCAAAACAGCTGCTACTGAGGCACATCCTCATGCCCAGACCATGACAGTTGGTGCATGGATTGATGCTGATTCTCATGCCAAAACCAACACCATGAACTGCACCCTTCCTTGAACACATGGCATGCAGTGATGCGGGTGACAGAAGCTTTTATTCCCTGCACCACCCACATCACCCACATCTCTGCACTTCCACTTCATTCATGGCTTCTATTATTTCATCACCCGCATCACCCCCATCACCCGCATCATCACCCGCATCACCCCATCACCCCCATCACCCCATCAGCCCACATCACCCACATCACCCGCATCACTGCATCACCGCATCATCCTGCATCACCGCGTATCAACCCACATCACCTGCATCATCCACATACCTGCATCACCCGCATCTCTGCACTTCTGCTTCATTCATGGCTTCTATTATTTCCCCCGCATCACCTGCACTCTCTGCACTTCTACTTCATTCATGGCTTCTATTATTTCCCCGCATCACCTGCATCTCTGCACTTCTACTTCATTCATGCTTCTATTATTTCCCCGCATCACCTGCATCTCTGCACTTCCACTTCATTCATGGCTTCTGATTTCCCCGCATCCCGCATCTCTGCACTTCCACTTCATTCATGGCTTCTATGATTTCCCCCATCACCCACATCCCTGCACTTCCACTTCATTCATGGCTTCCATTATTTCCCCTGCATCACTCACATCACCCACAAAGTGCAGAGCTGTGGGAATAGCATAGTCATAATATTTGACCAAACTGATTGGTATACTGGTGTTGACACTAGCTGCTGGTACAGGGATAGGACAGATGTGTACATTTACAAGTACCTTGGAATGTGTCACCAACCTTTACAGTGTTCAGCTGATATTGAAGACATAGCAGTGTGAAGGAATAACAAAATAGCCATCTCATCTTTGCCATCTACCGCTTGCCGAAATTCTGCGCCATGGGGCGAAGGTATGCCTTCAGGTAAGAAAAGGCCTCCTCAATCGGTTCATGTTGGGGAGTATGGCGGTAAGTAGTAGAGGCGCACACCACTGCGTAACAGATATTTTTGAGATACTTGGGAAATTTGTTAGGATTGCTTACTGTTTTTGGCAAATTGTGCCAACCTCAGGACCATGGTGAATGGCGCAGTTGTCCATCACCAAGACACTGCGCGGCTGGGGCCATGGGTTCAGATATGGCATGAGGTTCGTGATGAATGTCAGGAAGGTGTCGTCATCATATGATCCCTCGCGGACATCGGAATAAATTATCCCCCATCACAGAGGGTGGGTAGAAGGGAGTACCTACACTGTTGTAAATATTAGAGGAAAGTAAGACATGGAAGGAGACATACCCTGTGCCACGCACAAACCTAGTCTTTTATCTTGCTCTTTTCCCTTTCTGCACCCATCTGTTCAAGCGATATGTGGTGCGGCAATCGATCCGGCTCTCGTCAATGAATACAAGACGGCTGGGGATTTCGTGACCAATTCGGAAACGGAAAACCTGTCGGAGGTCTTCATTTCGCTCCGCAGAAACCTTTAACAACTAACGAGGGAGTAAATAAGTTGAAGAATCACAAGAAAAACAAGGACATACTAGTTTCATGTGAGCCTGAGTTCTGTCATTGTATCCCAGAGAGTGCTAACTCCAACAGTTATCCCATATAGATGCTGCATGACACCCTGTATTTCGTTGAGGTAGAGGTCCGGGAAGTGTTCTACAAGCTGAATTAGGAACTAGGAGAGAAACCAGATAAGAGGCAGTGTAATCCGGTATCATTAAGGTTCACTGCTTGCTTACCTGCATTTCCTCAGGATCCATGATTTTTCTCCTTTTACCCTTCTTGCCAGGTTCCAGTGGCATAACCTCACCAGTAGTGCGCCATAGTTGCAGAATGCATTTGATGATGCATTGCGACATGTTGAGATCCACTGCGATATCAGCAATCTTCTTTTCGCGTGTATACCTCTGATATATAACACGTTTTTGTAGATCCTCTGAGTACGTTTGTCGTTGTCGTAGGTGTTCTGGGATGTATCTAGGCATCGATGGCACAAGTACGTGTACAACATGTAACGCCTGTCACGTGATGTGGTCGCACATGATGTCATGACATCATGTGGGCAAGACTTGCAGATGAAGAAATATAGTGTCACATCATTGTAATTAGAGTATATATAGAGGTTATATTATATTTAAGTCCTTAAACCTGAGGCTTTGGCTATGTAGAAGGCTAAAAAGGCTGGGAGAAGGCAAACAGACATGCACCCCTCCCCCCTTCCGTAAGCTGGAGATTACATCATTGTTTTCTATTTCCAACATTTATACATGTATATTACTATAATCTGAGAAAGTTACAGACCTTACTGAAAGAATTTGAGTGCATAATGATGCATATAAGTGAAATTATCCAAATATTCAATAACTCAGAATAAGCCAGGTTTTGTATATCAGAGGGTAGCTACTACATAGTACAGAATATATACAAAGTACCAACCCTTAATCATCAATTGCTGTGGAGATACAGCTTGATCTTTTCGAGCGGCACCGGGCGGCATGTATTTCAGACTCCGCCCTATGTACCTGAAACAGCCGTAATGGCGAGACGCGTTTTCGGGACTGAGCCGAGTTTATGACTCACGCCGAGACCCTGGAGCACGGTCAATCGTCAAATTTGGGCGCAGTATTGGATAGTGAGGAAACGTAATGTTGGCGTAGAAAGAAGTGATTGGTGGGGATGATGAGGGTTCTCGCGCTGGGTTCTCGGGTGACGTTTAAGGTGTCAGATATCGTGATGGTGGCAGGATATGCGAGGCTCTCTGATGCCGATCCGCGCCGTATTCCGGGTACCAGCTTGCCGTAAGAGAGCATTTGGCATGTGGCAAATGTGACCGATCAATGACCGAGTCGATCAATGGACGTGCTCCTGATTGTGTGCACGTGGGTGACTGCTCAAATGCCACGTGCGGCAGGGAAGTGACGTGTTCGCGTTCTCGGCGGTATTCTGTCCTCTTACATTTGTCGTTCTCTAGAGTGTCGTATGTTTACCCGATGGCATGATCATACGCATTGGCTTACCGTGGAATTCAGCGAGAGCGCATGGCAGCGTCGTCTCGAGCTTGAGTTCAGATCACCACGCGATCGCAAACCCTGATCGCAAACGTACCCGAGGTGACTCTTATTTTGGTCACTCGTCTCTCTTAATACGGAGTTGCAGCAGGGCAGGTAATGGCCCGTGAATTGCATGCGTTGCAATGGTGTACAATTGCAATTCGAACTCGACAGACTATGTGCACACAGCTGCTTCCAGAAAGGTCACTCAACGACTGGTGTAACCCAACCTCTTCCTGAGGGCCTATCTATGTTGAAGAAGTTTCACGCCGTCGCTAGAGTGACTCAACGCACCACTGCGCCTTCAAGCAATTCTTATGAAATAGCATGCATGAAACACTCGGCGACAGAGCTGGATTTTCCTGAGGTGATTAGTATTACTTTGGTGGTGCCATGTGCTATAATGCAAGTTCATTGGAGTCATAAAAGACTGTGACCACGTACCCCTGATAGAGCCATGACGCTAATTGCGGAAGGATAACAAGCAAAACTTCCAGATGTCTTCATGGCTGTGCTTGCGTTCATGGAAGTGCCTACATAGAATTGAAACATCCTTGGCAGTACAGTAGTGCAATGGTGACAAGTAGAACTAGTGGTCACTGGTGCTTAGCAGCCATGCATCCGTGGCTCTATGTACATGTACGAAATCTGGATTATAGTTGTCAAGTATGGTGTATACAGTTACAATTAGTACGTACGGGAAGTAACTGTAATCCAACTCAGGATGACTTCAAGTGCATAGTAAGCCTTTCATACAGGTACCAATTACGTCAGAGTCGGATCTCAGATCTGCCGCCTGCCGCCTCTACATTGCGTCCACACTGCATCATGCACAAACCGGCTAATTTGAGCTCTGTCCCGAGGTTCCTGATGATAAGCGTGTTTCCGGGCCACCACACGCCTGCTCATGCCCATGGTGGCACCCAAAGCCAACCATTCTGAGAGCGGGTTCAGTAACCATCCACTGCTATCTCCCGGCTTTCCAGCCGCACTGAATCGATGCCCTTGAGTCAGATGGCGCTTGTACGAGGTGGTTAGCGTTTACCGCTCGGGGCCATACCCAGATCGCACAGTGTACAGATCCCGACATCTTGCTCTCCTGCGAGAATGCAACTGAGGTCACCGCTTGGGTGTGGCCTTCGATGGCCCTGAAACAACTTGCCATCCGCATTCGATACCCGGATCCTCATGTTATCAGATCCCGATACGACGTGCTCGCCGTCCTGCGAGAACTGAAGCCACCGAGGAGATCAACATGGTGTGCATGTGGCCTTCGAATGGCCCTGAATTACGCCGCCAGTTTCTCCAATCATCTTATTAGAAGATCCGGAGACGATGCGCTTGCCATGTCATTGGAGCCGAATCGACAACAATGAGGATGGTAAACTTCAACCCCAATGTCTGTGATTGTCAATCTGACTGTCTGACAGTCCTTGTCAGAGCTGACTTATTATAATGCATGCCCTGGAGCATAAAT
Source organism: Gautieria morchelliformis (assembly GCA_015179125.1). Classification (NCBI taxonomy): domain Eukaryota; kingdom Fungi; phylum Basidiomycota; class Agaricomycetes; order Gomphales; family Gomphaceae; genus Gautieria; species Gautieria morchelliformis. Next base: position 392,171 of record WHVA01000035.1, on the reverse strand, counting down.
AGCAATGAGAAATTACACCCCATGTCTACTTAGGTGGGGGGGGCGCAATATCACTCACCCTCCCAATGACCAGTGGAGCTCTCAAAGTGATGTACAGCTCAAGGAGAGTATTCACTGAGGTACCGGTGATGAGAGCTGGGGAGTAGTTAGAACCGAATGTTAGGCAACCACGCCCAGGCTCGGCTGGAGAACCAGGATATATATACGGATGCCCAGGTGCCATAAACGCACGGGAATCATTGCATTGAATCCTATTGGGTGATGATATCTGGTCCTCTAGCGTCTTCGCACATGCATCTACGTCATCTCTCCCTTATCGAGAGTATATCCGCTATCAAGTTTTCTTGCACAACAGCATCGCCAGTGGCCATTCTACCACAACCTCCTCCCCAGGTTGTCCCTCATTCACTTTCGCAACCTCCTCTTTAAGCGTCCACCAGACCCGCTCCCCAACATCGCCACCTTTCCCATCAGACGGTCGCTGAGCCAAATCTGTTCGCTGTGCAGCATCTGAAGGGTTATTCTCGAAAAATGTATACAGCGATGAAAAGGTGCGCAGGTAGGCTTGGAGACTCTCCCAAGACACGCTCTTTCGTAAAAGAACCGGGCGAGGATCCGGAATAGAATCGTGATAATCACCTGCAAAAAGATTATAAAGTTTAATGGCGCAATCACAGTAATACAACCAAATTTCACAAACCAGTCCAGAAGATATGCTCGTGGTCTTTGAATTGGGGTTCTGGAGCCCTAGGTATGTCCAAAAGATGATTGTCTAGTATGGATCTCCCGGGTTGCTCCAAGTAGGGGCCCACCGAATTGGTAAGACTTCGGCCTTGACAGTAGTCGTGAATAATCGGGGTCAATCCAGGATATCCTGCGATCCGGAACTGTGAGTAGCCCTACATATTTAAACGATCAGGCACGATTATGGCGTCTGTGTAGACGATCCTAACCCAGAATGCGACAGACGCATCTTTACGCAGTACGCGCGCCAACTGCGGCCAGAGCCTTGCATAGGCAAACCAGTGAGCAGCCTGTGCTAGAAATGAACATAAACCATTGAGTCGGACGATGCACTCCAACGAAGCTCTACGTACCCGACACCACCAAATCAACACTCCCTGTCTCGAGGAAATTCAGGTCTTCCGCGGCGTGTTTCACGTATGTTATTTCCTTGGAGGGCGGAGTGGTGCGCGGGGTGATGGCGTTTGCTTTCTGAATCATGGACTCTGAAGGGTCGATGCCGATGACATGGTCGAAAGACGTTAGTTCGGCTGTTGCCTGACCTTCATGGAAGCATGTATGAGCACATAGTGGGGTCGTGTACGATTCGTATACGGTTCGCGTGGAGTTTTCAGCCCTCCGTATAGAGAGAGATGATCGTTGGACTAAGAGTATTTACCTGTGCCACACCCAAGGTCTACGGCAAGCTCCCACTGGGCATATTCGCTTCGCCGATGATATGCGTACACAGATTCGTACAGCTCACGAGGGTACGTAGGGCGGATAGCCGAGTAGGAGGTCGCGTTGAATGCTGGCTTCGCAAAGGTAGCCATGAGCGCGACGGAAGGTAACCGAAATATTAGTAACCTGGAGTCACGTGAGTCACGTGACAGTATTCCCACGACCGGCCTCATCGTCCACCATATCCCCAGTCCCATTCACGCTCTCCATCTCAGACCATGCCCTCGCCTCCCTCAACAGCAAGCTTTCCACCGTCCAATTTCCCAACGAGCTCAGCGACGCGGGGTGGGAATACGGTGCCCCACTGGCTGATATAAAGCGTCTCGCAGCAAGACGGGTACGACTGGCGCAAGCACGAGCGCGACATCAACGCATCTCTCCCTCAATTCACGGCGGATATTAGCGTGGAAGGGTTTGAGACGCTGAATATCCACTTTGTTCACAAGCGGAGTGCCGTGGAGAGTGCCATTCCGTTATTGTTCGTGCATGGGTGTGCGTGTGCATTTATTTGAGCGCGACAAGGACTGATGTGTGCTCTGATGCGTGTCCATGTGTGGCATTGGCTACAGGGCCTGGGAGCTTCCTTGAAGTGGCGAAAATCTTGCCGCTTCTAACTGCACCCTCTTCAGAAAAGGATCCGAGTTTCCATGTCGTTGCGTTCAGCTTGCCTGGATATGGGTTCTCTGAGGCTCCAAAGACCAAAGGACTTGCAGAAGTGCAATATGCGGAAGTAGGTCATAAGCTAATGCAGGGGCTTGGGTATGAGGAATACGGTACGCCGCTCATTCGATCATCTTAATTCCAGGCATCCTCATTGGCGTACAGTGACCCAAGGTGATTATCGCGTCAATTTGGTCCTGTGATCCGCTAACAAGGAGACCCCTCGTATCGTTTGTCGCAAATAGGTGGAGACTGGGGCTACATTGTAATGCCCTCGTCGCTCCTCCCTTTCCTGGTTTGAACTCTTTATTATCCTCCAGATAACACGAAAAATTGCACAAATCTATGGCGGTCGATACTGCAAAGCATCCCACACAAACATGCCCTTGTACGTGATCCTGTTCTCTTCCCCTGCCTGGCTCACCCTACCTAAGCGGCCTACGCCCCCAACTATTAACAAACCCTTTCCTCTACCTTAAACACCTCTTGACACCTTACACGGCGACCGAGAAAGCGGGCCTAGCGCGTTTTGCGTGGTTCCGCGAGCGCGGCTCCGGCTATGCGGCCCTGCAGTCGACGCAGCCGCAGACGGTGGGATATTCTCTCAACGACTCGCCTGTCGGACTCCTTGCATGGATATACGAAAAAATCGTTACCTGGACTGATGGGTATCCGTGGACAGACGATGAAAGTAAGTCACGGTCTACAGACATATTTTTTGACGTACAGTTATAATGCATTGATCAATGTACGTGGATGACGCTAGTCATAACCTGGGTATCCATATACTGGGTCTCCCGTGGCGGCCCTGCGGCCTCGCTGCGGATTTACTACGAAGCCGCACGCACCGGCGCATGGGACCCCTCTGCGCAGATTGTCCCACGTCACGTCCCCATCGGCATATCGCTCTTTCCCAAAGAACTCTTCGTCCTGCCAAAGACGTGGATGCACACTCTCGCCAATGTCGTGTTCATTGGTGAATATACGAAAGGAGGTCATTTTGCAGCGTATGAGAGGCCGCAGGAGTTGGTGGGCGATGTCAGGGCGATGTTCAGGAAGGGGGCGATGGCGTTTGGGGTTGTTCCCGGAAAGACGGGGTATAGAAATGGAGTGCGGGGGAAGCTTTAGGTAAGTTCATGAACGTTTCGATGTTGTGCGGTTAAAGTCGCATTGGCATGCCCATTTGGGTTCTGATCGGCACGTGAAAATGCTGTTAATCACATTAATGGACTGACAATGTAATCACTGTAGGTAATTTGACGCCAGGGAACTTGTTGCGATACGAATGCCAGTTTGTGCTAGACAATGACGTCAAGTGTAAATCTAGTTATGCTATAAACATAGGTTTATAACTCCCGCCGCCCTGAGCTCGAGGGCGGCAATGCTACCCTGTTGGGTTTGCACATAGAGAGGCTCTCTACATGAAAACCCAACTGGACAAGCTCCGTCTGGACGTAGAGGGCGGACACGCGAAGGTGCTGCGGGCACTAGCAGGTGAATGCCGCTGTTTTCCAATTCTCTGCGATACAGCTCCATGAATACTTGCTTCATTCAGATAACAGATGACGGCAAGGACCCCGACTTCAGCGTGCTTGGGCGCAATTCATAAGAATAAATAAATGCCTTGGGTGGTAGCATTGGTACCGAATAAGCAATACCGACTGTCTTCCTGAAGGAGTGGTGTGCATTGATTCACTCTGGAGATGGCGTGAAACTTCTTCAACATGAACCAGGAAAAGGTTGGGTTGCAACGGATGCAATTCACGGGTCATTGTCTGCCCTGCACCTCCGCATTAAGAGAGACGAGCGAACGAAATAAAAGTCACCTGGGGTGCGTTTGCGATCTGGGTTGCGAGCGCGCGGTGATCTGAACCCGAGATCGAGACGACGCTGCTATGCGCCCTCGCTGAATTGCACGGTAAGCCAATGCGTATGATCATGCCATCGGGTAAACATGCCGCACTCTAGAGAACGACAAATGTAAGAGGACAGAATACCGAACACGTCACTTCCACACGTGGCATTTGATCAGTCACCCAACTGCACACAATCAGGAGCACGTCCATTGATCGACTCGGTCATTGATCGGTCACATTTGCCACCCAAATGCTTCTCACGGCAAGCTGGTACCCGGAATACGGCGCGGATCGGCATCAGAGAGCCTCGCATATCCTGCCACCATCACGATATATGACACCTTAAACGTCACCCCAGAACCCAGCACGAGAACCCTCATCATCCCCACCAATCACTTCTTTCTACGCCAACATTATGTTTCCTCACTATCCAATACTGCGCCCAAATTTGACGATTGACCGTGCTCCAGGGTCTCGGCGTGAGTCACAAACTCGGCCCAGTCCCGAAAACGCGTCTCGCGATCGACACCCACACGACGCGCCACCTTGCTGTTGTACCCTTTCGGACGCAGTCAGCGTCCATCCTGCAGGCTCTGGACCTCCCTTGCAATTGGAGGCACACTAAACTCACAGGACACCAGATACTCCTACTCTGCAACTCATGGCTCACGTCTGTAGCATGCCTGATTCTTGCGCAAACGCATGGGATGAGACATGAGAGAAATTGGCGATGACACCGGGTCTACCGTTCCAAACACCGGCGCTTTAACCTCCCCGTTGACCCCTTGCTCCGCCGCTCTACACCCCATTCCACGCGCACAACATCGGTATCATTGCCCCCAAGTTCCAATTCCCCACTCAGTAGTCTTTCGCGTCTCCATTTCACGGTACCGTATCGCTCTTAGATCGTCTAGTCCAGTTTTATCCGGAGAAGAACGCACGAGGGGGCAGGCGGGGTGATGGCGTTGAGGTGTGGAGACCAATGGGTGAAATCGTCAGGGAAGCGAAAATTGATGAAGTATGCCCTCCCATTGTATCTCTGAGGTGTGGTAGGTCCACATACATCACTATGTATTTTTTCGCCACGTTTTGTAGCTTGTGGCCCTATCCTTTCCTTAGGAATAGCCTTACGCATCATATTCCCTTGCACACAAGAGGTGCAGAACGTAGGTATGCTCTTCTTATCTACCTTGATGCTGGTGATAATGCCTCTGACTAAGAGGTTTTTTATGGCATGTGGGGAGATGTGACCCATCTGGCAATGAAGCTCATCAATGGAGAGTATCTTCTGCACCGCATTGGCTGATTCTATAGGTGATCCATGTTCCACCTTTGTTGCCAGTGCGCTGCCTTGAGCTCCAGGCTCTCCACCATGGCCTCCAAGTCAGGCTCTGAGATGACTTGTTCTCTGACAATCTGTTGGATTGTCTTGCAGTTGCTCGTGGGAGCAACCAGTACCGTGCAATTCATTTCTGAATCGTACATCTTGTTTGACTAGGGGCAGCCAGCGGCAGCATGCATCAGCGGTCCTGCTCCTGTCACTGTTGATCGTCGGGGGCACGGTCTTGTTCGCTTGCCGCTGATCAAGGTGCGTCCCTGAGGGACACCCCGGGTTCTTCATGTGGGCGAAGTGCCTTTTGGATGTCCTCCAACGAGGCAGCATCCCATTGCCGGATCTCCTCAATTTTGTTGAGCTCCTTGCTGAATTGCATGAGGGCAGTCGTGATGTGATATGCTCATGCTTATGGCCCATGAGGGCATTCCTGTGCAACACGTCTTGCACTTGCTTGGCCATTGCCTCAGCCATCTCATTGTCGATGGCATGTTTCCTCAAGCTCTTGCATCTCAAGCTTGAGTATTCCAAGCCTTGCCCATCATCGGGCACTTGTCTTTTTTTTTGTCATGCCCCATCAGGGATGACGGTCGTTGCTTGACTTCATGAGCGGTGGGCTGAATTTCAACTTCGAGACCGACTCAAAGTATGCCCTGATCCTGAGGCTCTGCCATCGGACGATGGTGAAACATCTCTGCCCTTGCCATTGTTTAAGGGCCAGGGGAATTGGGGTAGGGACACCGGCTTGCTGCCCGGCGGTGTCCCATCTTCGACCATGCTGGGTGAGATTTGGTCGGGCCCTTGCTCGTCCTCTATTGGTGGGACAAGTGCAGTGAGGTCTATGACACCCCACCTTCCATTATCCTGGGTTCGGAGCCCAAGGTTGCGTCAGCTGTGGTGTCGCTAGGCTGTTCCTGGGATGGTGGCCACAAGCTAGAAGCTAGCGTCCTTCTTTTACTGTGTGGAATCATCATGCTCGCAGCCGACAGTAGAGGGTCTACTGGATGGTTTTCAATGGTAAACAGCTGTTGACGCAGTGATTTTCTTCAAGATCATGCGGATTTCCACAAATCAGTTGTTCGCTTGGTGAACAACTGCAGGAAGTTCAAAAACATGTAAGAGAGTGGATCTTAGGTCCTTGTATCACAAGGGCAAACGGAACTTGACCAATATGTGGTTATTCCATGTGCTACATAGTGACAGTGTAAGGTAAGATGATCTGGGGAACCGCCGCACAGTTCCCACACAAGTGTCAAGATTGGTTTTCAGGCGTTAATATCGTGTATTAGTGAACACAGCGAATGCCTGGATAACTTGTGCGAATAAGTATGCCATTCGGTGAATAGGTGAACCAACAAATGTTCACAAGATAAGAGGGTTGCCCGAACAGAGCTAGCCCTATCTACAGTCGTAGCGAAATAGTCTGTGGCACTTCACGGTATAACGTGCAAGGTGTCATGGAAGGGCTGTCTAAGTAGCGACAATCCGTTCACCGGCGAAGGTGCCCCTTTGGAGCCCTTCCAGGAGAAGGCTCAAGACGATGATCACAGCGAGGTCAAGTCTGCACAAGATGGACGACGTATGATAATTGAACTGGGGAATGTACATGCGAATGCAAACTACTTATATCGAATGCTCGTAAGGTATCAGCGAATAGGAAAGAGGCCGTCATGTCATCTCCGTTCACCCTTCCTCGCATTAGCCGAACAGCCATTTGCTGCTCGCATCATTCGCCAGCAGGCACACCATCAAAACATGATCGACATCCCTACCTGGCATGATGGGTCGTCAGTAGCTCCATCAGCTTCTCGATCCAACCCCCTTTTGGTGTTCATATGAGCAGGGTGTGTTCACAGGACGTCCTACCCGTAGGTCGTGTGGGATCAACCCAGTAAATGAAGAACCCGTGCAGGGCGGTGTATATGCGGGCCCCAAGACATGATTTTGTACATAGGTGCCTTCGCCACCTTTACTCTCCGTCGTTTCATGTTCTCCCTCTTCTCTCACTCTATTTGTATGTTTATTTCATCTATGTTGTATCACGACTGCGCACCCCTATCCAACCCTGACTTGTAGGGGAGGAGTGGTCGAGGTGGAGGGCAAAGCCGAGCGAACACGGGGGAGGAGTAGCGAAAGGGGAAATGGGGATAACAAGGTGCTGGAAATACACAAGTCATGACAATCCAATCATAGGAACACCATTGAAAGAGAGTTGAGCAGAGGAGGTGATAGGCCCAGCGATGACTGCCAAGTCAGTCCAAAGACGTCGATCGTGCTTTGACGGCGTGGCTATGGTAAATGGCACGAACAGCGAAGATCGGTCACCGAACATGGCAAGGGTGATCGGAACGAACACGGAGGTGGAGTGGGGAATGGGAGAACAGAGCATCTGAGTATGGGAAATAAACGCGTCATGACAACTATACAGTGGATCCATAGGGATACACTAACATTAGCTAATCTATTCTAGCAGCACACATTGCCTTAAGGGCAATGTGGGTAAATAGGGTATTTACACTCACCTCTGGGCCATGGTCTTCCCAGGCCCACTGAAGCCAGGAGGGTGAGTGGCAAGATAACTCGTCCTCAAGCTCTCCCTACACACATAGGGAGAGATGTGCCCATCTAACGATGAAGGTGCTGGGGAAGAAGAAGGTGCTCCCATGCTCAGTGGGACCTAATAGACGCGTGAGGCACTTAATGGCATCTCACCCTGCCATCATCATCCTCACGGATGATGACATCCCTTGCTTGCACGAGGAATGGATGGAAAAGATCACTGACCTGGTCAGTGGTATTCCACTTGAGCTCCCACGTCTGAGGGAGGTCAACCACAAGATCAACTTATTTGATCCCAACAAATGCATGTGGTATTGGCTGCTGAAGTGTCCAGAACACTTCTGCAAATAACTTTCCGCAAAACTGGAAAGATACACCACCGCAGGGTGGTGGATACCAGTGGTGGAACACCAAGCAGTGCCAATGCTTTGCATACCGAAGAAAAACAGCACGCTACACACAGTCTTTGATATGCACCAGCAGAATGAGAATACGGTGAAGGACATTACACCCTTCCCAGATCAGGACATCCTCCGCGGCAACATAGGGTGCTGCCGATACTGGATGAAGCTCAATATGTCTGAAGCATACAAGCAGATCCAAGTCTCCCCAGAGGATGTTGCAAAGACTGCATTTGTGACAATACTTGGCACGTTTTGAAGCCAAGTAATCCAGATGGGAGATTGCAACATGCCATCTATGTTCCAACAACTGATGACAGCAATCTTCCGCAACTGCATAGGTCGCTTCGTCCATGTATATATGGACGACATTTTTATCTTCTCACACTCGATTAAAGAGCATGAGCGTCATGACTCAATTATTTATTATATCAAGATATCCCCATTTTCCCTTTCATCACTCCACCTCTATGTTCACTCCATTCGCTCTTTGCTGAATTCGCTGAAGCACCATTTCCTACTGGCATCATTTGCCAGTAGGCATGCCATCAAACACAATCTACATCCTTTACCCAGCGTGATGGTTCATCACTGGCCCCATCATCTTCCTGACTCAACCCCCTTTGGGTGTTCCTATGGCTGAAATGCATTTGCGGGACATCCTACCTGTAGATCATGTGGGATCAACCTGGCAGACCAAGAGTCCATGCAGGGTAACATGTATGCAGCTCTCAAGGTGTGTTTTCTTACATGGGTACCTTTGTCCTCTTTCCTCCCTGTTGTTTCACATTCGCACTCCTCCCTTTCTCCATTGTATATGTGTTTCATCTATTTGTATCCTGACTGCGCACCCCTATCCAACCCTGACTCACACCGGCCTCTTTCCTATTTGCTGATATCACATGAGCATTCGGTATAAGTAGTTTACATTTGCATGTATATTCTGCAGTTCAATTATCATATGTCTATCCTGTGCAAAACTTGACCTCACTGTGACTATCGTCGTGAGCCCTCTGCCCTCTTCTATAGACTACTATCTTAGACCAGAGGAGTACTTAAGCACCACTGGTGAGTTTTTGTACTTCACCTTCACTACTTTAGTCTTCATACCATTGTCGGTGCTGTTGAGTACCTTCGCCGGTGAAAGGATTGTTACTACTAGACAACCTTTCTGTGAGGCCTTGTATGTTACATCGTCAAGTATCACGGGCTATTTTGCTATGACTGTAGATAGGGTGAACTCCGTTCGGGTAGCCCTCTCACCTTCTAAACATTTATTGGCTTCACCTTATTCACCGAAATACACACTTCATTTCACAAGCCATTCAGGCATTCACTGTGTTCACTAATACACGATATTACCTGGCACATTACTTGCCAGACATGAGTGCATACACCACCCATTGTTGGGATGTGTACCTACATTCCCCTGACCTCCCTTACCCTTGACCGACCCTTGTTGCTGTATACTACGCAAGTTGCTTGACTTCCGACACTGTTCCGAAAGTGGAAGTCAGAGAATGGAGCAGAATTGGCAAAGCAAATGGAACTGGTGGAAGTTCTCCCAGAAGTGGAAGCATTTCCAAAAGTAGAGTTGGGAATGGAAGTGGAGCCTGGGGTGGTGTCAGAGTTGGAAAACAGGGTGTCCCCTGACAGACTCAGGGAGACAATAATGAGTTGTCCTTAACCCCTGAGCCAACCAACAATACAGAACCACACATCTCTACTCCACATGAACAGCCTCTGAGACAATGCTTGACCTTCCAAGTCAATTGATGGGGCTGGTGTAGGATTAGGTAGTTGAGAGGGTTGTAGGGATTGATCAAAGCAATATGGGTCATAGCTAGTGCTAACCCCACTTTCCAATATCTGAATCTCTACACTTATCTTGCCCTCATCCACAAAGGGAATATAGTACATAGGCATGTCAACTCATCCTGAGGAAGGGTCAAAGAAGAGTTCATGGGGATCAAGGTTTCCCCAATCCATGCTGTTGGTACTCATCCTGTCAGATTGTCACCTGGTGTGGACCAGTGATGGTGCCCTATGATTGGTGGCATCTGCATAGGGAGTGATGGTGTAGGCACAATTGTGGAAGTGGCAGTGAAGCACATGGCAATGGAGGTGATGGCTCAACTTGGGGTATGAAGATGTGATGCTAGTGGTCTGATGAGACGATTGGGGGAAAAGATTCCATGTAAGCACTCAGTGTATTTGGTGAAATAAACCGGTTCATGACACAAGTCTGTCTTTCTCCCAATTCTGTACCTTCCACATCAAAGACCACTCCAGGGGGCAGGCTGAACAACTGTGAGGGCAATGATGAGGGGACTGTTGCAAAAGTCCACAATCACTTCTCTAGTAACCCAATCCTTGACTCTCCACCCTGAAGCATTGCTGTGGCAATAAAGGTGATCAAACTTGTAGGAAAGCCCCTTTCAATGTGTGTACAATATGCCAGAAGTTAAATTACTATGATAACAGGACATGCAGTATCTGTGTGTCAGTGAGTATTTGACCTGGGAAACTTATGGGGCCTCTCTGCACTGCATCCATGAAGTCCCATGCTCAAACCAGGTGAGATCAAGCTTTGTAGACCCCTCCCCAATGACAGTGGTATTCGCTGGCCACCACAAACCTAACCGAGACCAGAGTGGGACCCAGAATAAATGCTCTGAGGGCAAGTTGAGTATCCAGCCATTTTCTAGCCATGAGTCATGTCGAAACCCAGGCCCCGTAGCTGTACAAAGGATATTAGGAGATGTCATCATGTTCCAACAAATAAAAATAACAGTTACTGACCATCCTGACCTGCGAATGGTGCTGAAATGGCCTCCCAGGTGTCTACATTCCACACACGGATCGTCTTGTCAAAAGACCCAGAGACAATGCGCTTGCCGTCGTGCGAGAAAACCACCGACGTGACCCAGTTGGTGTGGAGAGTGAAGGTGGCGAAGACACCTATGTACGAAATCATGCCTTGGGGCCCACATATACACCACCCTGCACGGGTTCTTCATCTACTGGGTTGATCCCACACGACCTATGGTAGGACGTCCCGTGAACGCACCCTGCTCATATGAACACCAAAAGGGGGTTGGATCGAGAAGCTGATGGAGTTACTGACGAGCCATCATGCCGGGTAGGGATGTCGATCGTGATTTGATGGTGGGCCTGCTGGCGAATGATGCGAGCAGCGAATGGCCGTTCGGTGAAATGCGAGGAAGGGCGAACAGAGATGAAATAGAGGAGGAGAGGTCGAGGAGGAGGGCGAAGCTGAGCGAACACGGGGGAGGAGTAGCGAAAAGGGGAAATGGGGATAACAAGGTGCAGGAAATACACAGGTTATGACAATCCGATTATCAGAACACCATCGGAAGAGGGTCAAGCAGAGGAGGCGATAGGCCCAGCGATGACTGCCAAGTCAGTCCAAAGACGTCGATCGTGCGTTGACGGTGTGGCTATGGTAGTTGGCGCGAACAGCGAGAATCGGTTGCCGAACATGACAATGGCGATTGGAACGAACACAGAGATGGAGTGAGAAATGGGAGAACAGAGCACCTGAGTATGAGAAATAAACGCGTCATGACACCATCCTTCCAAGGTGCCATCCAGCCTGCTTTTATATTGCATGTGAACACAAGTGGATGCTGGATTCAGGCTGCACTGACCACATCACAAACGATATTTCCGATTTCTCAGAATATCATTCACTTCCCACACCAATACGTGCCTACTTTGCTGATAAAGTGACCTTTGTTTCATACATTGGTCTAGGCACAGTCATTGGATTAACAAGAGTTAATGCCAAGAAAAGACAATCACCCTCCATGACATGCTGCATGCACCGGGAAGTGGGGGAAGGTTCTTCAGTGTACTAAAGATCAATTCAAAAGGGTTTTCAACAACCTTTTCAGGCTCTAGAGCTGCGATATCAAAGAATGGAACTGTTTTGGAGAAGGACAGGTCAATGGACAGCACTACTGGCTCTCACTACAAACCAACACCCCATCTGTGTCGCAAGTCCATGTCACCCCACTTGACATCCTCCATGCACAGCTCAGACACCTCTCTTGGTCATCTTTGCGGCACATCAATGACAAGATCGAGTTGGACATGAGACATGCATTAGCTACATGTGAAGGCTGTCTACTGGGAAAGTCAACGAATTTCCATGCATTGGTCAGAAATTATTACAATGGATCACTCAGAGCTATATATGCACTGATCGCGGTGGGGAGTTCCTATCGCAGGAATTTACTCAGTACCTGGAGAAGCAAGGAATACACCTCAACCTCACCGTGCCAAACACCCCTCAGCAGAATGGAGTTGCCGAGTGAGCAAACTGAACTATTGCAGAGGTGGCCTGAGCAATGTTGTACAGTGCTGGGATATCACACAGTTTTTGGGAATTTGCAGTAGGCACTGCAGTACATGTTCAAAACTGAGCCCCATCTCATGTTACCTCAAACATTTCCCCATATGAACTTTTAACAGGATGAAAACCCGACCTCTTACCTCCACATCTTTGGATGCCTCACCTATGCCTATATAATGACTAATCCAACAAAATATGATCCTATTTCTCAGAAGCTTGTGTTGATAGGGTATGACACTTCCACAAAGGGATATAAGCTGTGGAATCCATTGGCCAAACAGACAGTCATATCTACTGATGTCACTTTCGAGGAGACAGTCTTTCCTCTACAATCTACCCCAAAGCTCCCACTCAACTCTTCTACGCCTGCTCCACCTCTTCCTCCACAAGCCTCACCGCCATGTGCAAAAATCGATCTAGCTCTACCAGAGAGCGACAATGAAGATGAGCACCCATTGCCACCAGCGCCATCTGGTATGCCTGGCCAGCCTCCAACGGCCATGCCAGCATTGCCACCACCCAACATCCCTGAATCAGCAAGTGCTCTGCCAGAAAATGGACCAGACCCACTGCCTGATCAAACTCCCTCAGCATACACACCTCTGGAACCACTCATCTGCCGGTATCACCGTATACAATAGCCTGTTGTAGTACCACAACCTCACAAAGTTGCTCTATCACTCTATGCGATGCACTGTCAGCATCAGCAGTGTGGGATGATTCAATTGTCTCATACCTGGCTTCAGCATAACTTGGGAAGGACGGAAAACTAACCCCTGTAGAACGCCAGCGTCGCATGGACGAGTGAGAACGCACTTGCAGTGGTCAAAAATCACGGAAAGCACCAGCCACACAGCAGCAGTTCCAACACCACATGGACAGATGTGGAGTGTTGGAAGTGCGGCAAAAAGGGGCATATCAAAGCGGAATGTCATTCTAAAGGCAAGAAAAAAGAGAAGAAGGATGAAGATAAGAAAGGAGAAATGGCCTCCCCGGTGTCTGCATTCCATACACGGATCGTCTCGTCAAAAGACCCGGAGACGATGCGCTTGCCGTCATGCGAGAATGCCACCGACGTGACCCTGTCGGTGTGGCCTTCGAAGGGTGCTGAAATGGCCTCCCCGGTGTCTGCGTTCCACACCCGGATCGTCTCGTCAAAAGACCCGGAGACGATGCGCTTGCCGTCATGCGACAACGCCACCGACGTGACCCAGTTGGTGTGGCCTTCAAACGGTGCTGAAATGGCCTCCCCAGTGTCTGCATTCCACACACGGATCGTCTTATCATCAGACCCGGAGACGATGCGCTTGCCGTCGTGCGAGAACGCCACCGACCTGACCCAGCTGGTGTGGCCTTCGAATGGTGCTGAAATGGCCTCCCCGGTGTCTGCATTCCACACACGGATCGTCTCGTCAAAAGACCCGGAGACGATGCGCTTGCGAAAGATGTGATGGTGAACTCTGGGACAGTCGCGAAAGATGTGATGGTGAACTCTAGGACAGTCTGAACATCATGCATGTTCCCTGCCTTATCCGGTTTTCGTAGTTTCGGAGCAACGGCTGCTGTGTCCAATGTGTACACGTCATTCCGTCAATGAGCGAAAAGGACCGACCTCCAGTTGCTCCTTCTGCAAGCAGAAACTCAATTCTTTCCTTCGTACCGCCTATGAAATCATCAGGTCGGATGGTATGATGCCCATATACTTCAATTTCCAACACAGAAGACCGAGTCAAGTTGAAGCTGTGGACGGATTTAAGATCACATTGAGACGCTAACGCTGGAATTCACGCACAAATAGTATAGCTCATTCTACGAGGCAGTATTGCCTCTCGCAGAAAACGTAGTCTTCTGGGGGGCGTTCTTATCGACGACGAGTTTCACGAAGAACTGACTAGGACGCTTGCCGAACAGTGAGACATTGGGAAGGTGCTCGCATTTCAAGCCTGTTATCGATCGGCAAGAGTCAGTATACAATAGATAGCGCAACGAAAGAGTCTTTCCAGCAACTTTGATTCCTGCAGGAATACTTCGGGGTGCAGTGAACAGTTGGCTCTAGAGAAGCGAGTGGGCTTACGGTGCTGTCACAGTGCCCTCAACGTTGTTCATCGTGCGCAGTGTTCGAGACGGAAAAAGAGGCGCCGCACGGCATCGGACCTGACATGACACTCACACGAAGCCTGCAGCTTCCCACGTGTTCCCGGCGTCAATGTGAAGCGCCCGTCAATGTGGCTCCGTCTCCGTAGGTACTCGCCGTCTTCGTAACTACAGCTGGTGCGTGTCTCAGAGGCAGCAAGCGTACATATCGTGTCGTGTGCAGTGGGTGAGCCCCGTGCACGCCTTATCAAGTTTCATGGATCTGTTGTCGCGCACACAACATGTGCCAACGATCTTACCCACGGAGTCTATCCCGTCCTTATACATGAGGTCAGTACACGTTCACACCTGCAGTTTTGTCGACTTGTTCCAATTCCCAAAGCAGCACCACCATATCTCCAAATGCGACACTTGTCCCTCCAATCCATCTTCACTCCTAACTTTTCAAGCTTGCCTGGACCATCCAATGCCACGCGTCCCGTTTCACCAGTTCTCCTTCAGCGGACAGCGACCGTACAGTCCCCAGGCATGCCCTCTCCAAATCATGAGGGCGTCCAACGCCATCCACTTCCGAATCATCCAGTACTAAACCGCCCGCTAATGGTTCACCCTTCGTCCCCCGCCAACGTGTCCCTCTATGACCCCACAAACAGCTGTATTTACGGGCGTTTTCACGAACCAAACCCAGCCGCTTCCAAGCCCCATCCGCAGTACAACCCCCAAACCTCCAAAGACCACGACAACTTCGCCTGGTGGCAGCCCCGCGAAACATAGCGCCACCCTCCTAATGTTAGCTCCAAAAAGCCATCGCCCAATCATCCGCGACGGAACAAGCTTCGATATGATTAACCACACTCATCTCCTGTCCGTGTGGCAGTTCCGCACCAACCCGGCACCTTCTGGCGCCGTGTTCGCCGTCCGCTTCTCAGCCGACGAGTGGGTCCCAACAAGGCTCGGCGCAGATACTTATACGACATGGTCACCGGGGAAAGCCCTATACACGCGCAGCACGAAACCGTGCGAGTGGTGGAACACAACCCCCGCCATGTCCAATCCGAAACTGTACAGTACCAAAAACAACAACACAAGGAAACGCGACCCACAGTCCCCGGGCCCATCACGCCTGCGCAGCCAACGACGCAATATCCACGCGTGCGGTCTCGAATTCGCCGCGGAGGATAAGGCCGAGGACGTATGCAGGTTGTGGCACCTGGGGACGCGAGACATCGAGTAAGGGAAGACATTGTCTAAAGGTGAGCCGTCAAACCCGTATATACATCGACCATGCCCCTCCGCGTCACCGTCCAATTTATATCGAATCTCCCGTCGGAAATGGAACCACCTTGCACGACACGACGTGGGCCGTACGGGGCGGGGTATGAGTGTGCGGGCCATGTGGGGGCTAGAGTCAGCAGAAGCTCGGGCAGGCTGGCACACGCACATCGCCCAGGCTTGGCATCGGGGCGACGAGGTCGAGTGCGCGGTCGTCCTCTAGGCGGAAGTTTGGCGGGATGGGCGGTGTGCACCGTGCGGGTTCTGCTCTGGAGGGGGGGCGTACGACATAGTGTCGTGGTGCTGTGATGAACGCGATCTGCTCAGCGGGTGTGACGAGGGACGGGGCGTCGGGGGGGCGGGAAGGTCGTCGGTGGGGGCTCGAGGATGGGCTGGCGCGGGAGGTCGGAGTAGGGCTGGGTGGAGGATGCCGGACTGGCGGGGATGTGGGTCGGGGGCAGCGGGCGGGAGGAGGAAGGAAGGAGGCCATTACTTAATATGTAGCACGTGTGATCTACAATTCAATTATAGCGCATCATTCGGCAGAGCGCGTAGGGAGATACGGAAGAGGGTGAGCGGGAGAAGAGTTGCGAGGCGAGAGAAGAGCAAGGGTGGCGAGGAGCGAAGACCCAACACCCTCCCTGCGCCGGGAGCCTGGCGGTGCATGCGCACGGCCGTGGACACCACCACGGGTACCTATTGCGTCACTGCTGACGGCGCTTCTCGATCAAGTTACGTGTGCAGATCGGGCCTCCAACTCCAAGTCCACCCACGTGCCATGTGGCAGCAGCCACTGCTTCATCCACGCGTGATCCACCGGTGAATAGGTGAGTTACCGTGCGCACTAACTCTTAGACCGTGATCAACGCTTCAGAAGCTCGCGCATCTACACCTTGCCCGCATGACTTACCAGAGTTCCATTCCCACCATCCACCCTACGTGAGCAGATCTCCACCCGTCTCTGATTGGCTATTTCCTTTTGCATTCCGTCAACCTCCGAGTCGCTCTGAATCCCCGAGAATATTTCTGCGCAGCTGCGGTGCCTGCCTCAAGACCTGAAGGATATGGAGGATACGGGAATCGGATCCACAAACAAATTACAGAAAAAAATGAGTCTCCATGCAACTTGTTCTCATGGGATTGGTACTCACGGTGAGATACAGTGGGATCCAATTCTTCCTGCAATGTTCATTGCCAGCCGAGCTAAACTTAATGTGGCACGTCGGTCGGTTCCGTCACATCAAACTGATATAAGTCTAAGTGCACCGCGACACCACTCAGGACAGCACCACGACAGCGACATGATTCCCTCCATCTGCCTGCCACTGCTCCTACTTAGTTCCTGTTGCGTGCCATTATTCGCCGATCCCTCAGTCGCTCGACCTCGCATCTTCCTGGACCAGCTCCTGGCCCTTGGCTCGTCGGTGATGTCGTCATATATCTACAACAAACGGAACTTTCACTTTATATAAACAGGAAATCTCCCTGAGCTACTTCGACCTGACTGATAAGAGTTGCTGTAAATGTATTTGGGTTTTATTCAAGCTTCGAGTGGAGCTGAATCGAGTAGAGTTCTGAATTCTGAGAGGACTGTTTGTTCTACGGGGACTATTTCGATCAGGAATCTTGAGACGGTGGAGAGGTGAAACTATTGTTATTCTTCTTCGACAGTTACATTTGTTTATACTATTTAACTACTGGAAAGGACTCGGCGTCGATACGATACGTACGGTATGTGATGTAGAAATACAGGGGGATGTGGAGTGTGGACTGGAGTGAACTCTCGAGTGAATATTACAAGGTAATGCTAAGAGTTTATTGTACGCAAGGCGGTGGTCTGAAGGGACATGTGCGTGATATATAGGAGAAATCGTGGGGCCTCGGTCGGCCGCTCAGGGACGATCGGATGTTTATCGTGTCTTGGTCGCAACTGAATTGGTGCCTAAGCGGGGATCTGTGCCTCGGGTCGGTCTCTCGATCGAGATTGATGGAATCGACATATGTAATGTGATAGTGACCGGCTTGGCGTGCCCTGTGCGCGTGCGTGATCATGTATTGGTCCGGCGTCGTGTGTATGCGAGTCAGGGGATTCGGGGGTATCTGTGTGTGGCTGAGTATAGACGAAAGCATAGGTTCTGGGGATCGTGATTCGGGCATGTCCGCATATCTTAGATACTGTCTCGGTGATGTCATTAATATCGTTTCTGGAATATCATAACACTGACAACATAGCAGAGGCAGAATTGGCATTGACCAAGAAGTATGGGACTGCTATGAAGATCAAGGGGACATTTGGGGTGTGTTCTTGGGTTGCTGCCAATAGGCATTTCCCCCTAATAGTGGCGAGTCCAGGTCGATGTACTTTTTACACCGGACCCAAAGGTACTCGAACACCAGGCATATTCCATCATTTCAGTCGTCCTGAGCACGATGGAAGGCCATGCAGTACGTCCTCAACATCTCCGGGTACAACTTCCCTGAAAACCCGCAATCAATCCCTGGATTAAAGCTGATTGTGGGCCCATGCATTCTATTGCTCAAGGTCCTCTACTACTTGCCATTCGCCATAACCTGCTTATACATATCTTTTACGTAGGTGCTCTTGCCAAGAAAGCTCCGCCGTGATGGCCACTTAGTGTAGGCCATTGTTCACGGGCTTCGACATCTCATGATATTCCCTTTTACTCTGACACGTGAAGAATTTCGGCTTCCCAGTTACATGTCTTGGATTGGTGGACAAGACCAACCTTACGACACCAGGCAGGGCGAACTCGATTATGGCCCATTTGCGTTTGATGTAGGGTGCCTTGGCGTTCTCTTCTGCAAGCACTTTCAAGTCCATTTCCTTTCGCTGTGCGGTGCAGTCCTAAGTGGAGTGACTAATCCATGTGCTCTGCCATAGCAATTTCCCCGCATTGTTTGCTCCGCTAATGGATCGACGACGCGTGATATCAGTCGCTGATTTACAGCTAGTCAAGCCCTCCAGTTCTTGGAAAGATTGGGCTCCGAGTTGACGGAAGAGCAACTGCAGTTTCCTGCGCCACCTGCAACCATTGCCTATCCCAGAAAAACCCTTTGAAGTGGTATCAATGGATTTTATCACTGAACTACCTGAAAGCAAGGGCTACGACTCCATCCTAGTCATTGTAGACAAGCTCACCAAATACGCCATTTTTATCCCTACCACTTCTTCTGTGGATGAAGTCCACACCGCTCAACTGTTCTTTGAGCATGTTGTATCTAAGTTTGGAATCCCTAGACAAATCATCTCCGACAGGGACTCCAGATGGACAGGCACCTTTTGGAAAGAAGTTTGCAAGCAGCTGAGTATTAGAAGAGCCATGTCCACGGCTTATCACCCTCAGACTGATGGACAAATGGAAATTATGAATCAGATCCTCGAAACGGCTCTTCAACATGCTGCACTCGGCTACCTCCTTTGCTCCTTCCTTCCTTCTCTACGGATTCACTCCTTTAACTCCCAGAAGTCTCTTGCATCCTCCTCAGGAATATGTGCAACGACCCCGATCAAGTGTGATCGGCTCACCTTTCCTAAATGGGAACACACCAAACACAGCGATCGATCACCTCGTCTCTGAAAGTCATGAGGCCTCAGACTTTGTCGACGAGTTTCAGACTGACTTTTCAATAGCACTGAACACTTTGTCTAAATGTGTTAAGTGCTCTTTGAATGTCTTGGAGTAGATGACAATGTCGTCAATGTAAACCAGTGCAAAAATCCACAGAAAAGGTGCAAGAACTCCTTGCATGACTCTCTGAAAAACTGCGGGACCGTTTCTATAACCAAAGGGCAACCGCCTGAAGTGGTATAGTCCCCGGTGTGTCCTAAAAGCAGTTTTATCCTTGGAGTTATTAGCCATTTACAATTGCATAAAGCCAGCCAATGCATCCAGGGTAGAAAGCCAGCGTGATCCAGTGAGTGCTTGCAAGATTGCATCTTGCCTAGGCAGAGGGAATTCATCGGGTACAACTACTTCGTTAAGCTTTCGGTAGTCAATGCACATCCGAGGTTTTCCGTTTCTGTAGGATATCAGAGCAGGAAAGCCCCAGGGGCTCTTGGATAGCTCTATAACCCCTAGGTTAATCCACGCATCCATTTGCTTATCAATGATTTCTCTCTTTGCAGGAGAGGCATTATAAGGAGGGAGAGAAATTTCCTTAGTACCAGGACGTAGGGTGATTTCTACCTTCGCATCATAATGTCCGAGTCTGCCGTCTAGGCCAAACGCCTCTTTGTGTGAAAGGATGACATTCTGAAGAGCAATATTGTCAGATTTATTGAGTTCTGGAGAGAAGTCAATTTCGTCTAGCAATTGCTTTTCAGGAATTTCTGCCATAGGCAGTTCTTGGGTTTTGGGCCCTCCCAGAACAACTTCGTCTTCAGTTTCCGAAGCAGCAGCTAAAGATTGGTTCCCTGGCTCAACATACTGTTGTGCTAGGGCCCGTATGAGTCTGGCATGTGACATGCAAGACTCTAACTGCTTCGGATCCATTCCTGCAGCTTTATCAAGCCAACTAGAAGGGTTTCTAACATGACCTAAGAGCTTTCCCTGATGTATGGTTACAGGCTGTGAAGAAAAGTTGCACACGTGCAACCGGGGATTATTACGAGATACGATTGCATCTGTAATCCCATAGAAATCTTCAGGGCCTCTGTTGGAATGAAGAACTTTCTCAACAAAGACTTTGTGACTGTTACCAGGGAAGTAAATGGATACTGGGACAAGAGATGCTGATTCAGGAGGAATCGTGACCGGATAAAGAGCCATGACGTTTGAGTCAGCTATGTGAGCCCTTTGTCTCTTCCTTGAACTTTTAAGGCATCTGTGGGCCTTAAACTTCGCTGTAAGCGATGCCAAGTTAGGAAGGGTTCTAACTTTAAAGGAACGACCAGATTCATCCTGCAAAGGAGTGCTGACTGAATTCTCAATCTTGGTTTTACGACCAGTATTCCCAAACAGGAGATAGCTGTCAGAACCTTCTCTGATTAGAGAAATTGAGTATTGGTCTGCAAAATCATTTCCAAGGATGATTGGAGCAGTCATGCCTTTAACGACATAAGCTTCGACTTCAAGTTGGACGGGGCCAGAGTCCGAGTCAAAAAATATGGGAATAGTGACATATCCCGAAATTTTAGATGAGCCAGTAACTTGAATCAAGTTGACCTTCTGGCCCGTCTTAACCTTGGGAGGTTTTTCCATTGAATTGAGAGCAGCATGTGAGATTAGGGTGATATCCGAACCAGAATCAGCTATGAGAGCTTGTTGATTCCTTCCGTATTCACCCAACCAAACCTTGGTAGTGGAAGCTGAAGAGCCAAGAAATGCACAACGTGCAGGTCTGGACATAAACCTCCTGAGTTTAATCAAGGAGTTTGGAGCCCAACTTGTAAGGTTAAGATTCCTCAGATACGCTCACACGTGTTTGGTGTCTTTCTGCAATCTTCTCCTTTCATGGAGAGTCAAAGTGTTAGACTCCCCTGGATTAGGTGAAGAGTTTCTACTCAAATTGGTAGATCCCCCCAGTTTGGACACACACTCTACAGGGCTCTCTGCTTGTGTAACAAGTTTGCAGTGAGCCTCCGGTGACTGAAAGGTTTCATGAAGATCCGATGGAGGTTCTTCAGATTCTGCTTCAGTTCCTGAGCTTATAGAGTTTACGTGGGCGGTTTACGTGGGCAGGGTCGGAGTCAGTTTTGTGTTCTGACTCGTGAATAGCTTCGAGGTATAAATCCTCATAAGCCACATAAGCATTATCATCTTCAATAGAGGTGTGAGCAAGACGGGTATGAGCTGCAGACCTTGCGTGTTTGCACTCATTATCCCAATGCTTGCTGCTACTGCAGTGCTTGCATGGCCTAGCTCCCTTTGATTAGGAGTAGCTCTCATAGACACATTAGAATCATCTTTTGGATACTTAGGAGGACCGAGTTTAGGTGACCATCCCACCAAATGAGATCTAGCGTCTCGGAACGTTCTGTCCGAAGAACTTCTAGAGTCAAATTGGGGTTTGGACTGTAATGTGTTCTCCAAACTTCTAATGCGTCTTTCCATACTGTCACCTGAGGTGAAAGGTGGATGAGACAAGGATTCCTCATGATACTTGATAGCAGACTGGAATTCAACAGCATCTGCACACCTATGAGCATCAATGACCGTATGCCAATAGGAGGGTGCCCTGTTCATGATTTCCATAATAGGTTCTGAGTCTGTCAGCTTACTGACAAGCCTCAGTAGCTCAGCCTTTCTAACATAATACTTGCTAGGAGTCTCATTAGAATGACTAGCTTCTCGGAAGGTAGCACGAGTAGCTCTTGCTTTCTGTCTGTCTAACCATGCTCGGTTCCTGTAATAAGCACCGATTACGTCTCTGATTGATTTCCAATCAGTGGTGGCTTCTTGACGGTGCGACAAGGGTAAAGAAAAGAACCAATGTTCTGCACCCTTGCGTAGTCTCAAAGGGACAATACGTCCCAGCTGTTTGAAGACTGTAGCAGAGTTTTGAGAAAGATGATTCACTTTCAAAATCCACTGTGCCAACATGTCAGGGTTACCATCCCATTCAGGGACTACATCAGGATGTAGTTTGTTATCAAAATATGCCTCCAGATTACTTTGGCAAGTAAAGCATCAATGTTAGGTTTACCACCTTTATTACCATCCCCCCGGTCCTGACTAGGGCCATTTCCTCCACCACCATCATCATCACCGTCAGGTGGGCCTGAATCACCAGGTCTGCCAGGCGGGTCACTTCTTCCTCCCGAAGGGAATGAAGGAAGTCTAGATGGATAATAAGAAGGAGTATGAGGCGGATCTGAAGACTCTTCATCATCTGAAGGTTCGTCTCCAGGGGGTCGCGCTCCTCCAGAAACTCCATAAGTCCTATCAGGGACTACTGAAGTCTCAGGGATACTGAAGATAGTCCTTCTCCTGTTATCAGCAGGAGTTTGGAACAACTCTTCTAAGCCATCCGACCCAGTAAGCTTGGTCGGGTTCTGATTATAAGGTGAATGAATAGTTAAAGATGGTCTAGGCCCACGAGTGTAAGCCGTTGACTGTCTTCTTCTAACCTGATCATGGTCTACTGGAAGACTACGCTCAGTATCACCTTGAGAGGTAATGGGGACATCTTTCTGGGGAAAGACTGGTTCACAAGCTACCCCGTAAAGGTCTAGACATGTGAGGGGGAGTGTCATGCGCGAAAGCAGGGGTCTCCTGAACAGTCTTAGCCGTTGCTTCATTGACATGCTTATCTGCTGCCAACTTTCTCTTCAAAGCATTATATGCCGCAGTGTAGCGCATGTGAAATATTTTGGGGTTGGCACTCATTTCCTCTAGGTCTGGTAATGACGGGGAAGCAAAGTCTTCCTTTGACGGTTTCCAGGTCCCTTTGGATTTTGCCACTGCATCCCAATAGAAGGCTAAGAAATTTTCAATATCTTCGTGCAAAGCGACAAAGATTATTTCCAGAGACTTAGCTTCCCACAGGGAGTCTGAAGGCCATTCCCTAGGTAGAGAAGGAATAGGCATAGGTGGAAGGTTTAAGTCCTGTAAGACACCCTTCTGGTCTTCTGCAAGACAGGTTAAGTGATCATGCAAGGTTTTATACTTAAATGGTTCAACGTAATATCCTATAGCACTCTGACCAGAGATACGACCAGGATGGCCAAGAAGAACTGAGTCCAGCATAGCAATTTCGTATCTGAAAGCCTCTTCTGCTGCGCGAGATAGAACTCTAGGTGCAGGCACCTTAGAGTGGTCTATTGCAATCTCAGCTAAAGACAGTAAGTGGTCTCTTCTGATAGAAAGGTTACGATCGAACCGTAGCTCTCTCCTTCTACCTGCAGCCTCGAAAGACCTGAAGGGCTCAGAAGGCACTATACAGACGTCCTTAAGGGACTCCTGTAAGGGGTATGCAAATGCCCATTGAACAGGTGACTGAGATGCCTCAGATTCATGAGCAAACGAAGTGTCGAGAATGCTGGCTTCAGCCTCCTGAGGAGTATCCGACAATGGATCCTCCAATGGATTGTTAGTAGGTGTGACAGAGTCACAATGATGAATAGTAGGTGATGACATACCCGAGTTTCTAAAAGAAGCGAGTTTGTCACGAGGACGAAACGATTCAAAATGAGGTGCGGGTAGGTTCGGTGTTGAGCAAGGGTTGAGATAAGGTAAAGATAAGTTCTGTCTATTGAAAGTTTTCCTAAGGAAGCTTCTAAAGAGTGGGACACAAAGTTAAGCATGGACTGTGTTATTGCGGGTTTGGACATTCCAGCAATGGTAGTAAATTCTACACTCGAAACGCTGCTAAGCGATTCCCAGAACGTCCACCAGTGTTTTGAAACCCTTCAAGACTTTGGTGTTATTGCTAACACTTCAATCTATCAGTACTTTTTTTTTTTCATTTACGAGACTCAAAGAATATTAAACAATGCTGCAGCACAACTCCAGAAATAATTTAATATTTGTACCTTGGTTGCAATCCACGTAAGAACTAGTCCAAGTTAATACGGATGGAAGGCAATACGTTTCTTAGCAGCACTGAACAATAAACTAAAAGACTGTAGGCTCAAGGACACTATCGGGGTCCAAGCGTATTCCAAAATATAAAGGAATGTACTTAGCAGGCGAGTTTATAAATGGACTGCCCTGATAATCTACTAGCGCACAGCAATAAAACAAGGGACGAGTTTTGTGAACAAAGCGACTTGTGAAAGTCTCTAATCAGGAAAATCAACTGACTAGATCGTCTCGGGTACTGAAGTGCAAATGGCAAGACTTTCAATTGACAGACTCACTCTGTAGAATTACACCTGGAGGATTAGTCCAAGTGGCTAAGCAGTAAAGTAACTACTTAACAAGGAATTAGACACTAAAGTAAGTGAATAACCCTAGCTGGGATTAGCAGCTTAGTAAGATGCAAGTCACATGAGGTCACATGTAGGATAGAAGATGGGTAGATTGGCTGATGAAAGGCAGGCAAAAAGGGCCTCCTTTTATATCGTATTGTACAGATGCTTAACTAAGCGGTAGGACCTTCTATCTATTAATGGAATGGGGGAATGAGTCACGAAGAAGCTTTTGGAGGGTGTGGGAAGGTTCTGTCTGACTCATAATGACTCACAGTGACTGAAAATGACTCCTACTGGTGACTCCACTAGGTTTTCCACCAATCAAGGCTTGATTTGTCAGGAATGAGTCATTAATTGGGCCCATGTGATTCATGACAGCTTGGGTGAGTCATGTGCATGTGACTCACCAAGGTGTGCATGAGTCAGTTGAGTCATTGAGGCTGTACAAGCAAATGACTAGGCTTTTCAAACTCAGAGGCTGAGTCTGAAGGAGCCACCTGACCGGATTTGTGGGTGACCACGGGCGCACAAGCCATGAGCGATGCAAGCGTCCGGTCGGAGTTTGAAGTCAAAACTCCGAAACAGAGTTGTGGGGACATTGTAAGGGCAACCCTGGCTAGTCGTGGAGATCACACTACCACACAACTGACAAGGGGAAATCCAAAGTATGTATAAATGAACAGAGCATACAAGAGAGGGGGTTCTCACCTGACAAGGGGAAATCCAAAGAGAAAAGTCTAAGGACCCCCAATGTCAGCGAGCCCGTATTATACTACGCTGCGCAGCCAGGGACAACACTTGGCACCCGCCATCAACCCTGCATCCCCCTGACCCTTGATCGACCCTTGATGCCACCTATTATGCGAGTCGCTTGATTTCCGACACTGTTCCGGGGCGGAAGTCGGAAATTGGAGTGGAACTGGCAAGGCGAACGGAACTGGTGGAAGTTCTCCCAGAAGCGGAATCGTTCCCGAAAGCGGATGCGGAGATGGAATCGGAACCGGAAGCGGAGTCGGAAATGGAGTCGGAACTGGGTGTGGTGTCGGAACTGGAAATGGAAAACAGGGTGTCCCCTGACATCACCCCCCCTCTAGCGTGCTGCGTCCTCGAAGCACGGGACACAAGGGATTGAAATGCCAGCGAGCGGATTCGGCGAGGGGCACCTGGATGTGTCCTATAGAACTCCCGGAGTTTGTCAGGAGCGGAAACATCTTGCTCCGGGACCCAAGAATTCTCCTCGTACCCATACCCTTCCCATTTCACGAGGAATTGGAGTCGTCCTCGCACAAACCGGCTGTCCAGGATCCGTTCCACCACGTAGTGCTCTTCCCCATCTACAATTTCTGGCGGAGGTGGCGGATGAGCCTTCCGATGTGGAATTGGGTCCTCAAGCATAGGGAGTAACTTCACCACGTTGAAGACGGGGTGGAGGCGGGACATGGACATCGGAAGTCGGAGGCGGTATGCATTCCGTCCAACCCTCCGCGTCACTGTGAAGGGCCCAAGGTAGCGGTGGGCAAGCTTCTGCGAAGGGCGTGTGGTGCGGATGTCACTTGCATCTAGGTACACCTTGTCTCCAACTTGGTACTCTGGGGCAGGAACCCGGCGTTGGTTGTAGTACCTTGCCATGTCATCCTTGGCCTTCGCAAGGGCCGACTTGGCTTCCGAAAGGGTGGAGTCCATGCGGTCTCGGAACTCATTGACCGTCTCGAGTCGGGACTCAGCCTGGCGTGGTTCGAAGCCCATCCGCGGGTGTCGTCCGGAGTCAAGCATGAAGGGAGTCTGTTGTGTGGCGGAATGGACATGGTTGTTGTATTGGAATTCCGCCAGCGGAAGTAACTCATCCCAGTCATCCTGCCTCTCATTGACAAAGAGGCGGAGATATTGCTCTAACTCCTGATTGACCCGTTCCGTCTGTCCGTCACCCTGCGGATGGTACGCTGTGGTGGTAGCCAGCTTTATGCCGAGCAGGCGGTAGAGCTCCCGAGTCAGTTCCGCGACAAACTGCGGACCTCGGTCGGAAACAACTTGCTTCGGGAGCCCATGCAACTTCCAGACATGTGCAAGGAACAGGCGGGCCGCTCCGAGGGCTGTGATCGTCGTGTGCGTCGGAATGAAGTGGGACACCTTGCTCACCGAATCCACGACGTTCATGATCGCGTCGTAGCCATGAGACTCTGGGAGTTCAACGATGAAGTCGACACTGATGGTGTCCCAGCGGGATTCGGGAATCGGGAGCGGAACAAGTTCTCCGACGGGCGGACGTCGTTGCGCTTTGGTTCGGAGACAAAGGTCACACGTCTTCACGTACTGTCCGATGTAGCGGGACATCTGAGGCCACCAGTAATTCCGAGCCACTAACTCCAGCGTCTTCCACCTGCCAGCATGCCCAGCACCCGTGTGTCATGGTGCTGGGACACGATGCGACGGCGGAGGTCCGCCCCACCCGGAACATAGACCTTGCCTCTGAAGTGGAGCAGTCCATCACGTTCCGACCATTCCGCTGCCCGTACAGACCGTGAGTGCCCTTTCCG
Organism: Gautieria morchelliformis; assembly: GCA_015179125.1. Lineage (NCBI taxonomy): Eukaryota > Fungi > Basidiomycota > Agaricomycetes > Gomphales > Gomphaceae > Gautieria > Gautieria morchelliformis. The sequence continues at coordinate 364,745 of WHVA01000035.1, read as the reverse complement.
GAGTTCCTCCACTGCCTTCACCACCGACTCCTCCTTCTCTCCATTCCGGTACTGCCTCCGGATATCCCGGAGCATTTCCGCTTCCGCCCCAACTGCAGTTACTCCTTCTAGGGCACGGATTGCAAAGAGACTTGGGCGGAGCAGTGTCATATCCGCGTTGTCTCCACTTCCGCTTCCGTGATCCGCGCGGCGGGATAGGGCATCGGGCTTGCCCATGGTGCGGCCGGGGCGGTGGTGGAGCATGAAGTCAAACCGGGACAGGTGTAGGGACCACCGTGCTTGTCATCGGTTCAGCTTCTTAGACGTGCGGAAATACTCGAGGTTCTTGTGGTCTGTCCAGATCTCAAAAGGGCATAGAGCACCCTCGAGGAAGTGTCGCCACTCCTCCAGCGCTCGGATGATTGCCAGCATCTCCTTGTCATGGATCTCATAGTTCCGCTCGACCGGACTAAGGCTCTTAGAGAAGAAGGCAATCGGATGCCACCCCCCACCATCTTCTGATGACTGCTGTGACAAGACCGCTCCGGTAGCTGCGTCGGAAGAATCCGCCTCGACTCGATAAGGGCGAGAGTCGTCGGGAAAGATCAGGACCGGAGCGGAAGTGATCAGCTCCTTGAGTTTGTCAAAGGAAGCTGTTCCGGCTCTCCCCACCGCCATCCAACCTCCTTCTTGGTGAGGTCGAAGAGGGCACGGGCGTGGCAGGAGAAGTCCTTGATGAACCGCTGGTAGAAATTGACAAACCCAATGAAGGACTGGACCTCCTTCTTGTTTCGCGGCACGGGCCAATCCGATACACCGGAAACTTTGACTGGGTCCATTTCCACCTTCCCTTCCGACACAATCACCCCAAGATACTCTATCCGCGTCCGCTCAAATTCGCACTTTTCCGGCTTGAGACACAGGTTGTACTCCCGGAGCCGTTCCAGCACTCTCCGCACGACTTCCCGATGTTCGGACATTGTTTTCGTGAAAATGAGGATGTCATCGAGGTAGACGCAGACAACCCCTTCTGCTATCATGTCACGGAAAATGTCATTCATCATCGTCTGGAATGTGGCGGGACTTTTGGTGAGGCCAAAGAACATGACCTGTGGCTCAAAGAGTCCTCGATTGGTGCGGAATGCGGCCTTCCACTCGTCTCCCTCTCGGATCCAGACATTGTTGAAGCCCCAGTGGACATCCAGCTTAGTGAAGTACCTCGCCCCGCGGAGTTGTGTGATCAGTTCGGAAATGAGTGGAATGGGGTACCGGTTCTTGATCGTGATCGCATTCAAGGCCCGGTAGTCCTGCACAAGTCTGAGCGAGCCATCCTTCTTCTTGATGAAGAACACCGGAGATGCCATGGGTGACTTGGAGGGGCGGATCCTCCCTGTACGGAGGTTTTCCGCAAGGAATGCATCGAGCTCTACCTGCTCCTTGGGTGACAGCGGGTAGACCTTGCAGTTGGTGGGCTTTGACCCAGGCTCCAACTCGATGGCGTGGTCCCACAGCTTCCGTGGAGGCAGGGTATCAAACGACTCCTTGGAAAAGACGTCCTCAAACTCCCGCAGGTACTCCGGAATTTCCGCCTCCACTCTATCATACCTCTTAGAGGCTTCAGCAAGGCGTTGCGAAATATTTCCGGTGGCGCGGATGTGTTCCGCCTCCGGCGGAAGGTTTACGTACAGCAAGCGCTCCCCTTCCGTCAGAGTGCCTTCCAGGCCGAGTCGGATGGCGTCGGAATCGGAATTGGAAGGGGGATCCGGGTCAAATTCCGCTTCCGAGTCTTCTTCTGCAAGCAGTGGATGGGGGCCGGAACGACATGTCTGTATGAGCCGTTCGGTCTTCCGCTGCTCCTGGCGCTCCTTCCGCACTTCCGACCGGCACATGTGACACTTGGCTGGACACCGACTCATCAGTACCTTCCGAGTCTGCCAATTGATCTCCGGGTTGTGCTCTTGAAGCCAGGTAAACCCGAGGATGATGTCTTGCTTCCCCAGGCTGGTGACAGCGAAGGAAGTGCGTTCCGAGTGTCCATCGTAGCGGAGAATTGTGTCCACTATCTCCGTGATGGACCCTGCCTCATTGGGGCTTCCATCCACATTGAACACCGGGATTGCACGTTGCAACTTCCGCGTGGTCAGTCGGTTCCGTTCCACATAGTCCCGGTCCATAAACTGACCAGTGGCCCCGCAATCGACAAGGGCGGGTCCGGATTTGACTTCCGCCGTATCTGTCGTCTGGATCTCTACCTTAATGACTAGTGACTTGGGGCCAGGGGTGGCAGCAACAGCATAGCGCTTCGGAAGGCGTCTCTCCCAAGGGCGGATGCGGGATGGACGGGGTGTCAGATTTGGTTTTTGTGTGACTTTATCCGGTGGGTCTGTACGAAGTGAGGGGAGTGGGGGCTTTTCATTCTCTACTTCAAGACAGGCAAACCGGTTATGTACAGGCAGCAGGGGCACACATCTCACCCGCTGCGTGTCACAAAATCCGACGCATCTTCCGCTTCCGGTAGACCATGTTCCGCATTTTCGGAAAGTTCTTCCGCAGTGGGCACTCCGTTTATGTCTGCAAGTGCGAGGAACTCTGGAAGGATCTCGAGTTTCTCCTCTGTGGTCATAAGCCGGATATCAAAGGCTTGGGGGCACTCGCGAGCATAGTGGCCTGGTTGTCGGCAGCGGAAGCAGGTGATAGTTCCGTGGCCTTTTCCGCGCATGCGGTCAACATCCATCGGGGCAGGGCCACTCTTCGAGGGAGGAGGGCTATGGTTCCTAATAGGAGCAGGCGGAGCAAGCATCGGAAATAATTTCCGTGTGGGAATGAATGCGCTTCCGGGTTTTGGCACAGGTGGAGTAGGACGAGCGGAACTGCGTGTCGTGTTCCGACTCGTCTCCACGAAGGCCTCATTTGCGTCCCTGTTCCGAGAAACCTTCTGCGCGGCTTGGTACCACCCTTCCGGGTCATCAAAATCCGGAGCTCCATCCCCAAGCAGCGCAACTTGGTTCTGGAGCGTCGGATCAAGTCCTCGTCGGAATTTGATGACGATCGTCTTGTCGTCATCATACTCCGCAAGGTCGATGAGCTCCTGGAAGCGATCGATGTAGTCATCGACCGGATCTTTGGCCTGGTACCAGCTCGTCCCCTCGAGCTTTGTAAGGGCTGTGAGCTGCTCGTTTTTCGGGCAGAACTGGTCGGAAAATGTTTTCTCGAACGCGTCCCAGTCCCGGAAGTAGTTCCCCTTGCCCTTTGCTTCATGTCGGATCACCTTGTTTGCAAAACGGGCTGCGCGGTCCGATTTGAAAAAGGACAATGTCCAGTGAATCCGAGCCTGGTCGTTCGGAAAGAGGTCTCCGACAATTGCGAAGTAGATGCTGCATGTGTTGAAGAATGCGCGTCCCTTCTCCCGATCTCCGTCAAAGTCCGCCGGAGTTGCGGGTTTGACCTTTGCTAACTTCGCGGACATCCTCTTTTCCGCTAGTTCCGCTTTTCCGAAATCTGGATCGTCCAGCATTTCATTTCCACCACCTTGTGGAATATCTAACTTAGCCAAAATCGCTTGTAAGGCTGTTTCAATCGCGTCGGTCTTCATCCGGTTCCGCGTCAATTCCTCCTCCATATTCCGAAGACGATCGTCCGGATCCATGTTGGAAGGAGAAATATGGGACGGGATTTCCGGGGTTGGGAGCTCGACGTAAGAAGAGGGGCTGTCGTACGCTGTATGTGCGGAAGAGGTTGCGATCTCCGAGTCGCTGTCTCTGATTCCGAACGCACCTATGGCGAATGCAACGTGCAGTACGACCGCCGGTCCTCTAGGGGAGAGACTTTTCTGCTGTAAGGGCAACCCTGGCTAGTCGTGGAGATCACACTACCACACAACTGACAAGGGGAAATCCAAAGTATGTATAAATGAACAGAGCATACAAGAGAGGGGGTTCTCACCTGACAAGGGGAAATCCAAAGAGAAAAGTCTAAGGACCCCCAATGTCAGCGAGCCCGTATTATACTACGCTGCGCAGCCAGGGACAACACTTGGCACCCGCCATCAACCCTGCATCCCCCTGACCCTTGATCGACCCTTGATGCCACCTATTATGCGAGTCGCTTGATTTCCGACACTGTTCCAGGGCGGAAGTCGGAAATTGGAGTGGAACTGGCAAGGCGAACGGAACTGGTGGAAGTTCTCCCAGAAGCGGAATCGTTCCCGAAAGCGGATGCGGAGATGGAATCGGAACCGGAAGCGGAGTCGGAAATGGAGTCGGAACTGGGTGTGGTGTCGGAACTGGAAATGGAAAACAGGGTGTCCCCTGACAATGTCCAGATCTGACCTGAGCACCCCAAGGGACAGGCCAAGTTCCCGGACCTTCAGCTTCAGCAACTACCCCAGAGTGGCACCAAGGTCATGGGCTGAGTTGCACATGCTTAGCAAGTGCCACGGAGGTTCAGACTTATGTCAGGAGTGGAGCAGGCATCCCTGACTTCAATCAGGGGCGTGAGGTATATAAGTAGCATGCTGGTAGCACAAAACCTTAGCTTTTCCTCTTTGGATCCACCTCTACCAGACCGCATAAGTTCCACTGTCTAGGAAGGGTTGCCCTTACAATTCCCCTTCTGCAATCAGATCTGCATAGTTGTTTGATAAATCGGATGCTCTGATATTAACAAGCAGGGTTAACCACCAGTCCATCCTTGACAAACCAGAATAACAATGTCAAATGCAGCTTTGGCATTTTCAGACCCATTTCCATACCTGTGTTAGTGTCACTCTGTATGCATCAGTGCACAGCTCCTTGTTGCATATGATCCACATGTATGGATCACATAGTCCAGGTTGACAGCCTCTGCAAGTTCATCAACATAATAGTCCTTCAGACCCTCGCAATACATGGGGGTCAACAAATCGGGTGGTAGCTCTTTCCACCGTGTTGCCTGCCATGTATGGTGAATTGACTTGGCATGGTGACATTTGGAGGTAGTTGATGATGAAGTTGGACATGTTGGGCCAGTCACCAAATGCTCTTCATCATCTTGCTGATCCCTGGGTGTCCTACTAACTGCTGATGATGCAGTGAGCAAAGGCTGTCCAAGCAAATATCACTATCTGCTCCTGCTGAGCAGGCAGCTGGCCACAGCCAAGCCTGCCAGCTGGAGTGAGTCCACCAAGCACCTGAAGGATCCCACCAAAAAGCTGGGTCCAAGGGTTGATCCCACGTAGCCATAAATTTCCACGGGGTAAACGTACTTCTTGGCCATCAAGCGTCTACTGTGCCTACTGCTAGCTCTGGATGAGGCTGTGCCACTCTTTGGAAAGCTTTCCCTCATATGCGACGGGAGCCGTGTTGCATGAAAGAATAATTGTGAAATTATGTTTGACAGATGGACGGAGGGAATGTATATACTCGCGATGAAAGGCTCATTTTCTATCCACTTTAAATCCAGGCTCATTCGTTGAGGATAGGGCGAGAGATTTGAGACAAGTGGTTGCGCTGGCCTAATATAAGTACAGTCCTTGTAACTATGGAGGTACTGTCAATCTCTTTGAGTTCACATTGAAAGTTCACAAGTCAAATCACTCCCATTGCATCTCTCCATCAGTCATAGTAAGGAGTCGTGTATAAGCCTGCCTCAGTGGCTTTAATCTCTGCAAAATGGACGTGTCAGAAATTTGCATTCGCATCAAAGCCACGATGAAGACACTCACGAAGTGCAGTGTGCGTCGAATGGAATCGAGAAAGAGCCAGATTGCCTTCACGATGAGAGTGTTACCGAGTGGCATGCTTCTTGGTGTGGAAAGAGAACTTACCCATCATATAGTAGAAGTTCGGCACACCACAGGTTCTCCACACCCCGCTTAGCTCCCCCTCATTCGTCAAGCCCCAGATGGGCGAGAGCCTCGAAACAAGAGTCTCGCCCATCAGTTTCTTGAGGGGTATACGAACGTCCCCCAATCTGACGGAACGCGGCAGTCCATCAGTAAAAGATGGCATCATTTGATGGAGTATGGGGAGAACCCACCCGGTGGCAAATACCACAAGATCCGCCTTCAGCGCCGATCCATCTTCGAAGACAAGGCTATCTGTCGTGAAGCTCTTTACACTACCATTCTTGAGCTTAATCTTGCCATCGATTATAAGCTGGCTAGCTCCAACGTCTACGTGTAGATGTGTGATTAGATCGCTCATCATCAGCCCATAGTCGTGGAAATGATGCGCACCAAGATAGTATCCTCCACCGCGTTGCCATGCCATCATCAAGAAGCCTGCGTCATCGTCTCCGTTATTGGTCTTGAATCCTACTCGGTTCAAACCCTCGACTGTTTCCCTGCGTGCCAAGGAAGTGTTAGAAGGGAGAGCGCGACAGGGGAGTGACTAACTTGTCATATTCGATCACTCGCTTCATTGACATTTGGTGAATAAGTTTTAAGAGATGGTTGGGGAATGATGCGTTGATAAGGTCTGCGATTTCAGTCGGGGGCCCTCCCTCTTCGTAGAGCCCTGTGTGTATGAGAGTTGGTCAATATCTAAGCCATGGACGAAGACCACCGGTGCATTACCCTCAAAGAAGACGGGAATACCCTTCTTGACCGATATAATACACGTTGACGATCGCTGGACCTGCAGATAATACATCTATCTGTCATAGACTTAAACATGAGTCGAGCAGGGAGTACCATTGTGACATCCACACCATGCCGCTGGAAATCCTGTGCGATATCGTGCGCTATACTTTCTTTAGTTGCATCCAATATAATAATCATGGAGGCCATTCACCGGCAGTGCATGCACCCACGACGACTACTCTCTTCCCTACATAATCTGTGGCTCGCTTGTGGTTCACGGAATGCACGATCTTCCCTTGAAATTCAGACTGAATGGCATTTTGTTTATTTTAAAATCAGAAAACGGATTTAGTCGCAATACAGCTCATCTCACCGTTCCCGGTATATCCGGTATCTTCGGCTCGTTTCCACCAAGGCCTATGGCCATTACGATGTGTTTGGGTCTCATGACTCTCTTTGAGCCATCTGCCTTGATCAGGGTGACGACAAACACGTCTTTAGACTCATCGCGGTCAATCTTTTGAACAGTAGTCGAGGTCCAGACGTTCAACTCCATGGAATGTGCGTAGGATTCCAACCAATCTGCTAGCTAGCACCGAAAACAGAGCGGTAAGGATGTGTCTTGACGTGACCTCTAGAGTTACCTTCTGAGCCGGCGTGTATACGGGCCAAGTCGGTGGGAAACTGTGTTGGGTCGTGTGAGTTAGAAACACCCGCGATATAACCAGGGACATACTTCAAGTATGGTAGATGATCATACCCTGCCCAGTACGGGCTGTAAAGAGTTGCTCAATAATGAAGAATACGCGAGACGTACAGACGGGGTCGTGAAGACAAAGAGCCTGATACCTGTCCCTCCAGTTGTCGCCTATGCGGGGGTTCTTCTCGATAACAAGCGCGGGCACGTCCTGATACTTCAGCCTCGCAGCAGTGTCCAACCCACTATGACCGCCACCAACAATCAAGACATTTGGATCTGCATCCTCAAAGGCTGTCTCCTTGGCTCTCTGGTCCAGCCACTGCCCGTGATTTGACTCAAAACTCCGGAGAGGGCCGACTTTGTATGGCATCCCCCGCAACGATTCCATGTTCGTGTACATAACGTGCGCTTTCCACTGGCCATTGGCTGTAGGTACGACCCGAAATATGCCAGAACATACGCCAACCGCCGTCTCGAAGTCGAAAAATGCCTGCACCCACACAAGACCAGGAACCTCGAACAGGGAGGGCTGCTTGTCCCTATGGGTGGATACATGGATGTTATCGACCTTCGTTTCTGCCAGGCGAGCTTCTAGCAGCTTGCGAATGCGGGAGGCCCCATGGATAGTCCGCATAGTCCAAGTGAGCGCCAGCATGTCCCTCCACAGGCCATCTTCGAGAAACAAAACGAGCACGGCGTCGATGTCGCCCGAGGCAACGGCTTTCGAGAAAGCGTCAAGCCACCCAGCGGCCACATCATACGTGTTTATGTTGTCCGGGCGTTGGGCATTCAACCGGGCTAAAGTAGGAAGGGAAACTTCAGACGCAAGACTGGGGGCAGTCATGGTGGTACGCAGTTAGAGCCTAGACTAAGTATGGAAGGGGGCGTCGTGTGATTTCAGAAGCGAGTTCTGCAGCCGGCCCACTGGTCCCCGACCGAGTGTTCCGGTGTAATAGGTATTGTGAGGGTTCGTCTTGTCGAAACGTCCGACCATTATGTCCTAGAGGATTAGCAATCTCCTGATCGAGCACAATGAGCTCGAATTATGTAAGGTTGGCAAAGGCGAGAATTTTTACATAGCGCTTACAGTTACAGTAGCGTAAGTTGTCGATTGCTTACAGCTACTGATGTTGCAGAATTCTTGAGCTCTCTTCACCAATGTTTATTATATGTGTAACTATCTCGTTCTTATGGCATATGAGGAGAGCAAAAGGATGCAAAGCTGGGCATTAGTATCATTGTCAATGCGGGGAAGTAAAAGGGCATAGGACATATGCATAACAAAAGAGAAGGCTCCTACTCATTCAGATTCAGAGCGCTAGTAAAGGAGAAGACCCTACGTCCTGCAATTTCCTCGCTACGAGCAAAGCATTCCTAAGCGAACTTATGCGCTTCCTTGTCGCTCGTCTCTCTCCACGGTCACGAGCGGCTCAGCAGATCCGTGCCCGCCGGCAACGTATCAGACACGGCAACGCTGGTGGGCAGCAATGGCATGATTGCCGCTGCGGACGATTCCCCGTTGTTGAATTGTGTGCTGCTCGAAGGTGGCATATTGAAGGCAGCGTCGTTGGCCAAGTGCAAACTGTTCGATTGAACGCCGTTCGGCCTACCGCTATTCGACTCCTGCGCCGATCGGTGGTCGGTAACCATTTCTGTGGGGTGCGACGATAAAAGAGGATTGAAAGAATTGTTATCTTGTGGCGGAGGCGGCGATGGGGGCGCCATTTCGATGTCGGATGGATGGAAGAAAAAACCAAGGGGATGGGGTGGCGCAGAAGGGGGCGCGCGATGAATAGATGGAGGGGCATTCAAAGATCCCGGTGCTGGGGGATGGTCGGCTTGTGATACTGCGAGGTTCGCTATAATGTGATTGACTGGCGAGGTGTAAATATCGAGGCAGTATAACGCATAAGCAACAGAAAAAGCAACTGACATTCTTTACAATGGGCTAAATTAAATTACCGAGGTCAGTGCCGTTTGCCACCGAGTAATAATTCAGACAATCTCACCAGGGTCATTCTGTTTGTCGCATCCGTTGCCCTGAGGACAGTCTTTCCGCGTCGCAACCTCGTCCGGGAGATTACCGTGTCTTCGCTCCCTGATCCACCAATCTTTCAAGCCGTGTATAAGCAACTGAGCCGCGCAGAGCCTGCAGATCCTGCGACGTGGGGACGATGGATCTGGGTCGTCACCACCCGCAACAGGGTGCAAGTCGTCAAAAATGCCACTGTCAATAAGAGGCATGAAGGAATTAGGCTGTTGGAGAATGTGCCCGACGATCTATGAATTGAAGGATGAGACTTGGACCTCCCTGCACACGATCGAGCTTACCTCTTTATACACATTACGAAGAGTAATGTCGTTTGCCCTGAGATAGTCGACTAGTATATCGACCTGTGCCGCGGGTCAGTGAGCATCGACAATGACTTGCATAAGTTGACTTGCCTCGACGAAATTTCCATGGAAGCTCTCATAGACTGAGCCACTGAGGATGATGTCCGGAATTTCGGACATGGCATGGGGTTGTTGGGAAAGTAGTCCGAGTGCACAGCAGCGACCTTGTATACCGACCCCGCAGAAAGAAACCTGGCAAAAGTCACATTTGGTCGATGTCGGGGCTTGGAGATTGTGGAGCTGGTCACAGTTGCCACAGAATGTGTGGCCAGGGGGAGTGCCATCGTCTAGGTCGAACGCGTGTTCAGGGTCCACTGCGGGGTCCTGGATGGGGACCGGGCAGCGCCACCCGAAGGGGTTCCCGGGGAGGCAGGTGGGGCATGGCCGAGCAAAGCTATCGTTGGGTGGACCAAGGACGGGATCTGGTGTGACGGGTCTGGGCGTGGGCAGCTGCTCGCCGTGTGAGGCTCGTAGAAGTGACTGGTATCGGGTAACTTACGCGGAGAGAAGTGCCGACTTTGTACACCTGATCGGCCTGTGCGCGTTCGCTCACTGTTCTAGCTTTGGATGGGTCGGAGCGCAGAAGGAGATCTATCATGGACTGAAGAACGCGGGACGGGGCTACGGTGGTAGAAACGCCACGACAGGCTGGACAGTTTGTGCCACCATTCTACAACAAGCAGGGTGTGTCAACAGGTGGGAGTGGCTCTGTTGGATACAAAGAGCGATACTCACACGAACCCATAGGATGCAGCAGCTGAGGAGGAAGCGGTGGGCCGGGTGACATGATGGGGAGGAAAGAGCTGGGACACGTACCTTCCACAGAAGAAATGTTGACAAGGGATGACTATGACGGGCTGAGAAAGATCAGGGCCATCATGGATGATAGGTGAATATGATGAGAGACCGGCAGACGCACGTTGTAACAGAGCTCGGTGCAGCAGCCACATTTGAGCTCCTTGAGAAATAGTGTGAAGGCAAGGGCAAGGGATGGAAGGTGTGACAAACCTGGGCAAGCTCCTCTATGACGGCAGCGGTGACGGGACCAAATGGCTTGTGCATGTCGGAGTGGGACTCTTTCTGTTTTCCCTTTGAGCTGAGAGACATTGGATTGATATCTCTGGGGTCCTCTGGTGGAAGTTCCTCGAGTATATTCTCGTTGATGAAGGCGAAGGCTGTATTGGCCCTGGATCGCTTTCTCTGTCGGGCCTGCTCGTTCTCGCAAGGCGCGGACGCCGCACGGGGACGCTTCAAGGGAGCTGAGGGGGGTTGAGAAAGGAAGGAACCCATGAAGGATCTGGCGATCTGTAAGGGAGGGGGCGGCATGAAATAGAGACAAGGGCTAGGAAGAGGATGGATTTAGAGAGAGGGTGAAATGGCTTGTCGGAGATTCTTAAACGCCACTTCCGGTCAGGTTCCCACGCCCTAGGGACAAAAAGGGCCACTCATTATTTGGTTGCTGCAATCGATGGGGACGGATGGATGGACGGTTGGAGCAGAATGGGGATGATTGATATGTATCATGGCCGTGGCATGAGGGTATGTAGTGGCAGGGGCTGAGGAAATGAGGGCCACGGGAGAATTCAAGGCGGGTGGCATGTGTCCAACGGCGGCGAAAGACGCAATGTGCGTGGTGAATATGGATGAGACAACGCAGAGTACGGAAGATGGGGCAAGGCTACCGCCGGGAACACGGACAAGCTATTCGGGCAGCATTCACAAAGCCAGTGGCGGGCTGACCACACAAAGAGAAGGGAAGTGAGATGCAGCATGCGCTGAGAGGGCCAAACTGTACGTCAGGGGCAACGCGCCCGCGACGCGCTCATGGCACATAGGCGTGTGACAGGGCGTGACATATCGCGCCCGACCCTGAGAGGCTGCTCACGTGCACGCGGAGGGAGGCGAATAGGATTACAGAACGTAATACAGACAAGACACGAGAAACTATGAACGCTCGCCCCTCAACCGCCTCGCCAAGGCCAGATCCTTCGGTTGAATAGTGACGCGCTTGGCGTGGATGGCGGCGAGATTGGTGTCTTCGAAGAGCGAGACGAGGTACGCCTCCGAGGCCTCCTGGAGGGCCATGACCGCGGACGATTGGAAACGCAGGTCAGTCTGCACCAGAGCGTGAGCGCGGGGCAGGACAGCAGACGCGACACATACTTTGAAGTCCTGCGCAATTTCGCGCACAAGACGTTGGAAGGGCAGTTTGCGGATGAGCAGCTCGGTGGACTTTTGGTAGCGTCTGATTTCACGGAGAGCGACAGTTCCTGCAGCGAGGTCAGCGCGGAGTACACAACCAATTCTCGGGACATACCAGGCCTGAACCTGTGGGGCTTCTTGACACCACCGGTCGCGGCGGCGGTCTTGCGTGCGGCCTTGGTGGCCAGTTGTTTCCGGGGCGCTTTGCCTGCGGACCCGCGTCAGCGAGCATCCAGCGCAGACGGGGACACTCACCTCCGGTGGACTTGCGGGCGGTCTGCTTGGTACGGGCCATTGCTGATTGTTGATTGCTGATTGGTATGAGAGGCTGGTTGCGGTGGTGCAGGCAACAAGTCGGGGGCGATGGCTGCCATGGGCCTGCGCGCACCGTTATATACAGGCCGTGGGCGCGTCACGTGACCTCCAACGCGAAACACGAACCTTATATCCTTTCGCCAAACACTGCACAAACATCATCACCCGCAAGCGCCCAGGTCTCACCTCCACAGTGGTACACACGCCAAGAAAATCTTTTCGACACTAGAGAATACATCGGGCGGGGGCGAATACAGATGTAATAACAAATCACAGAGACCGACCGAGACTATGCCCAAATCACTGCCTCTCTCAGCCTCCTCATACCACCGTCACTGGCTGCGATCCCGGCGCCAGCAGCTCGAAATTCGGCGCAGGCGGCGCAGGAAGTCCCGCAGTACCGCATGCTTGCGCCAGTCGCCCGTGCAGGTTCAGATAGCTCGTCCGTTGCGCTACACACACCATTAGCAGCCGCCCACACAGTGCATCCAACTCATACCTGGGCACGGCCACAGACAAGACAGGTAGTCGATCGGGGAGAAGAACGCCTGGCACACCTCCAGCGCCAGCGTCAGCGAGTTATCGCATTGCCATAATGTCAACGATCTTATCCCGTCTCAGCACACCCGTCGCCATCTGCAACGACCACAACGCACCTTGCCACCTGGTCCATGAACCACCACACGAAGAATGGCCGCTGAGCCAGAACATTCTGCTTGTGCCCCGTAACCGTGTGCAGCCCCTGCATCATCCGCTTCGCGACCGTCCCTTGGTGCAGCACTACAAATGCCTTAGATAATCCCACCACACGACATAAGCTATGTACCCACGCCATGCTTCCGCCTTTTTCCGATTGAAATGTCCGCTCACGTCCCTTTTGTCCCGAACTCAGCATACCACCGCCCGGAATCAAACGGAACACATACGATTCGGGATGCGGAATGTACCGCCGAAATTCATAAGAAATGCACATCCTTGTTCTGAGTCAAACGTGAGCAAATACGCCAAATCAGAGCGCTATCGATCGTCCTTACATGAACAGAAACTCCCTCCCTTGGAACAAAAACGCTTGGTCACAACCACACGTATGTGCATCCAGCGCCTCTTCGATCCATGTCGACTCGATCCACGCATTCGCCGCGAACGCAGCTTTGTCGTTGTCGCTCACGTCATCCCCGCGCATACGGAGGCAACTATTCCACAACAACATCGCCCGCGAATACAACGCCCAAACAGACTCCTTGGCCGAATCCGCCACGTTGAACAATGACGACTGCGCCAGGGCCTCCCCTGGGAACAGCAGTGCGTACTAAATAAAATGTTTACGTCAATTGTCTTCCTGACACACGAGCGAGGCGACGTACGTTCGAAGGCTGAATACAGAAATAGTCCAGGGGTGACTGCGCGAACGCAGCCGCATGCGATGTGTGGCTTGCCGCCAGCTGCAAGGCACTCCAGCATAGCCGTCTGCTCTCCTCTTTTCTAATCTCGGCGACGGTCCACTCCGGATTCCATGCTGCCGTCGCGGCCCACAACGGCGTATGATCGTGGCTGCTGCGTGACACCTGACCGAGTGTTAGGGCGCGGCACGAACAGCCTTTCTGGCGCGACACCCGCGTGGAGGGCACGGCAGGGACAGTGTGAGGCGAAAAAACCGTGACCGAAGGCTCATTCGCGTCAATGGTAGTGAGAGCAAGGGAGCGGATGATCGAATCGAGCATCACCAACGAGGACGTGCTCCGCTCCGCCGACTGATACGGATGTGCACATATCTCGAAAAGGGCGAGAAGCTGACAAGTCACAGAATAAGACTGAGCACGGCGACCCTCGCGTCAGCGCAAATAGCTCACCCAAGCCGCCTGTGCCAACGTGGGCTCAATCCACTGTGCATTGAAGCTTGCTTCTAACGTGCTCTGGGCAGCGTCCCTGAGCCACAAGGCACGTAAACGGCCTGCATTCCCCCCGTTCAGCTCGCTCGACTTCAAAAAAGTCGACACAGCGAGACTAGCCAGAACGAGCGAGGGCTGCATTTTGTCCCGTTCGACAGGATTGCAGAAAACACTAAAGAACATCTGGTAGGGCGTGTCAGACAGACAGCATAGGAGTACGCAAATTGACCAATGAACAAACCGGAACATTGAAGAAGCTGAAGAAGTAATTGCTGGATTTGAATCTATTGGCGGTGAGTGTTGAAGAGACATTAAGAAAATTATGGCTCACAAAAACTGCAGGTCGGTATGAATATGGCGGGCACTAGAAAAAAAACAATGGACCAGCAAGCCGATCAATCATCATGAACATTCACCCTAGAGGATACTCACGTGGTCGTTCGATCAGAGGCCGGGGAATAAGTCGCGAGCAAGGTATCCCACCAGGTCTTCCGGCTAAAGTCTAGAGATGGTTCTGAGCCAATTTCACAAACGTCCCACTTTCGCTTTGTATGCTGGCGTTGGCCATCTTCCTCCCCTTCCCGTTCGTCGACTGACTCGATGTAGGCAGTGTGCGGGAAGTAGGGAAAGTTAAGCTCGACGGCGGATTGAGAAGCGACTGCAGTCTGCTGAGATTGAGCGAGGGGCGGAGGCACGTCATCGGAACGTGCATTTCCTGTTTGAGGGGTAGGATTGGGGTGGAAATTATACGTCAACCTATCGTGGGAGGCAGGCTATGGCCAGTGCGTAAGCCTAAATTGGACGCCGGTTATAATAATAGACTAACCACATGGGAAATTGAATCCAGGATATTTGGCTCAGCCTTCTCATGATGAGCGGCGTCCCTCGAGAAATCAGATATGTCACTGATTGACGTGAGCTCCAATGTTACAGCGGGATGATCCCGAGGGGTAACAGGCGGAGGGCCTTCGGTCCCACTGCTCGAAGTCGCAGTTGAGCCTCTAAGGCTCTCCAGATCCTCCGTATCGGCGGATAAAGGTGGTCTAGATGTAGAGCTACTCGCCTGTCTGCGCTCTCTGCTCACGCCACCAAGATCATCTGCTTCGATTTCCTTCGGTCCGTGAGCCGCACCATCGTCCTGCTCCTGCCTTCTTGACTCTTCATCTTTCGCAACTTTGGCCTTTTTGCTCGTCCGCTGCCTTGCTCCGGGCTTCTTATCTGGCCCTCTCCTCTTGGGGGCAGGGTCATAATCGCACTCACTTGATCTCCGGGAACATTTCTGGCACTTTGGTTTCGCGCCATCGCATCGAATCTTCCGTGAGCGGCTAGGGGACATCTTTAAGCACAGACTGGTGAAACCACATGGACATGACAAACCATTGCAAACAAGCAACGTAAACCCTCGTGCGCATCTTTCCTTGTGCCGTCGGGGGTTGGTCCTCTGCGAGGCCATTAGGTCCGAGCTTGACGCGAGGGGGCTCGGAATCATGCTCGCCCGACTTTAACCTCGGACTAACCTGCCCGTTCCCCATGCGAGGACGAGTTTCGTCTCGTCGACGGGCGGGAGACAAAAGTCGCAGCGAGTGTGCAGATGGATGATGACTCATCGGAAATGACATGTGCGAAAGCTGGGTGTCGAATGTGAGGTCTGAGGTGCTGTTTGGAGCGCCATCGTGAGGACTCAGGGATAAAGGAGAGGAATGATCAGTCCAGCCAGTGTGATCCCCGGGAGATAGAGAACGGGAGTGAGAGGACGGGGGGAAAGGGAATGTGCTAGATGATATGATGGAGGTAGCTGACGGTACGTAGGTAGATGGTGACTGTTCGGAAGAGTGTCTTTGCGAGGGAATCTGGAGGGGAGCTGGCTCATAAGGCTGGTGGGAGGCATATGCGTTATGATTGTGAGGATCCCGGCCAGGATCTGAGAAAGCAGGCAGGCCAAACTCGACTGGGGACAAAAACATGAGGCCAAGAAACAGCAGATCAAGTCATTAGCTACTGGAGACAGTCACGTACAGGGCTCGTCGCGTCTTGGCGCGAATGAATCAGTGGGCTTCATAGCAGGGAGGCTTCCATTCTCCATACGAAAATCAAACTGGTATGAAGAGTTGGACTGAAACGAGCGGTGTTGATGGGCCCCGAGACGTGGGTCTTGAGGGAGTGATGAGGGGCCAGGCTGTTCAGGAAAGGACTGTTCTTTGGTACGCTCGAGACTAGAGGCGTCGTGAAAGCGAGCCATCGAAAGCATAGTCGACGTTGTGGTAAACGACGAAGACAGTAGCGATTACGGCATAGTTGTCTGAGCAGCCGTAAGCTCACTTCAAGGCTGAGCTGAGCCGAACTTCCAATTCTGACACAGTGATCGAGCCGAGCGGCCGACGCCGGCCGAGCCCAAATGACTCGCGTGGGCCAGTGCCCACAAGGACACCATCGGAACCATCGGACTCCAATTCACCACCCACTCTCCTCGACGGTCCTGGCAAGCTCACTGCTATCTCGCCATTGCTTGACAGTCTTAATCCGAAAAATCCCATTATAGCGAGTCTTCTCCGCCTGTCTGCACCTTGTCGGCATTACTGGCATCCTGTAAAAACCCGACATCGTTGCAGGTGGGCCCGCGCACATCTTCGTGTGTCTTCCGTGTCTTCCGTCGGTTCCTAAGTACTACACTTCCATCTCCTTTCTTTCCGCCCCGGCTATAGGTGCGAACCGGTTGCTGAGGTTCTCACGTTCTTTTAACAGCATCTGGCGATTTTATTTCATTATACCCTAAAAGATGATACGCTTAGACTGCCTCCCCCCTCTAACTGGTATTGATTTCAAGTCAAGTTTGTGGCAAAGACCTGTACTGCCCACACCATATCCCAATGACAGTTACTTGTAAATTATGTGGCCTCAGATGGTGCTTCTTACCAAAAGCGTAACTGGCCACCATCTACTGCGGCGCTTCCGCGACCTCTTCTGCGTGAGTACCAATATCGTGCTTGTCTGTGGCCAAGGCTTTCCTCACCGACTTCTTCATTTCGGCCGCCGATCTCTCTTCGGAGCTTCGTTAATTGAGTGTCTTGGATGGTCATTTGATGTAACGCCTCTCACCTCCAGCTTATGTCCCTATCAAACCCATAAAAGTCAGGTGTTTCCAAACCCTGCGCCCGCATCGCAGATGATCCTGGACCTCTTCCTTCCAAGGCAACAGTGCTAACCCAACACCCGCTGGCCTACTGGGTCAGTACTGTAACTAAGCACTCGACACTATTCTTCTACCAGTCACTACTATAACTCACTTGGTCCTAGACTGGCCCGAGATGCTGCCAGGGGTATGATAGAGCATGAGATGAGATCACCTGGCCTCCGCGACTCCGGCTCGGTTTGTTGTCAGCGATACCTCAAGCCTATTACAGTATAGGCAACTATATACTGACCTCAGCGTAGTCAGATCATCACCCCCTACTTGGGCAAGGCCTTTGATTTAGGGCTGACAGTGTTATCATCACTTAATGATTGACATATCGTGATCCACGATATCAAACAATTATTGTGTCTTGCACTTCGCCTCAGTTCCCCGTTTCGATTCCCGGTCAAGTCGGTTTGCACTCACTCTCGGCATCTCTGTCCGTGCTTGGCTTCTCACGGAATAATAGTTATGATGAATACTATCTGTTTGTTTGCCAGCATATACTGTGCCGAGCGACTCGCAAGTTCTTCTGGATGCCGAGCTTGGGGATATCGTTCACCGTACGTAAGGGTTGTCATTTTATCGCAGAATAGACAGACTCTGTAAAGACACAAAACAAAGTGGACTAGATGACGAAAGAGTTGGGCTATACAGTAGTATAAAATCATGTTAAAAGCTGATAGATCGTGTGGTCAGGCGAGGTCGAGGACGAAGTATTAGTAACATACGGGTTTCCATATTGGCCTTGATTATTGCTCCGCGTCCATCTCTGCTCCCAAGCTGTCCGGGCCGGCACGAATATATTCGCTTTTCATATGTGCCTGCCCTGGGCGCGATGCCCATCCTCCTTCCGGGTTCTGGGCTTGTGCTGAGCCATCCGTGCGTTGATGGAATAAATCTTCATCGCGAGCACTAGCTGAATGCTGCTTTTGAGCACGAACAATGCTGTCGTGTCCAATGCCATTTGGTGCTCGTTTATGCATCGTATGCGATGTGCCAAAACGGGGACGGCGGTGCAAACGACGGCGCACGAACCCGGCCAAGGACGTCTTTACATCCAGGTGGTACAGCTCCTCCTCCTCGTCCTGCCCGTATGCCCCTGCCGACGCGCCCTCAAATCCTACAACTCGCAGGAAACCCTGGAACATCTTTGATGGAGATGCGTTTAAAGCCCAATCATGTCGAAGTATTTCTGGTCCGGGAGTTCGCCAACCGGTTACAAAGTGATCTGGCTCGCTCGAGACATAGCCAATGCCTGCGAGGGCACTGAATAACGTCACGGATGCGAATATGAACGCGAGAGAAACGAGCAACTGCGCTGGTGTGTACTGCCGCATGCACCACGACAGCCTTTGTGAGAGGCTTGGAGACCATGGGGACTTGGGGCCGGTCGGAGTACCATGACCTTTAGATCCAGGAACACTACTCCGGGGGTGGATAGTGGATCTAGGGAAGGCAGTGGTGACTTTATGTGGATGGGCTGTGAGTGTTGTGTGCTCCCCATTGGCCTCCCTGGTGGTGGCAGGCTGTTGGGATTTAGTCGAGACCGGGCGCAATTTTGAGAAAGTTGTACCGGTGCTCTCGCCGGAGTTTGGATGAAGAGATGAGAGAGGTATAGTGGCTGGTGCTGCTGTATATCCTTTCATGGCCTCGGACAGCATGACGGGGTAAGCAGTTGGGTGCGAGTGGGTTGGTCGAATAAAACCAACACAGCTGACATAGCTCGCCCTATGGCGTATAAATGGCTGCTCCTATTCAGGGATACACGAGCGACGCTGGCAGCTCAATCCAGACACATTTACTGATGGCACGCAGGAGAATTCTTACATCTCGTAACGTGAGAAAGCCAGACGTGCGCTCCAGACGTGCGCTCGACGTGCGCTCCGAGTCCGTGACTACATGTACAGCTCGCCGTAGGTGGTTTGTTTATACAGTGGACGGCATGTGTTCTTCTGTCGAAAAAAACATAGCAAGTAAGACGTGCCTTGAAGATAGCAAATTTGGTCCGGCTCAAGAGCCAACCCACCGCGACTCCGACTCGGGTCGCGGAACATAAGCGATTGACACCGTCAATTAAGCATCCTGCTGCATACGCTGGAACCACCTCCCCCAAGCTACGCAGGTAAATTTTCACTTTGTTCCTTCTCATCCATCGATTTCACATCGGCAGAGTGCGCGTGATTCTCTAGCTCTTGATTGTGAAATTTTCAGCTAAAGGAAAATACTGGCTAGATTTTTTGGTCAAGTATGTGTTCCTTCTCACTGGTATGTATGCGCCACAATACGCAAGATGGTAACGTGGACGACATAACCTTTCATGATTCATTGAACATTAAGAACGACGAGTCTGTAATCTTATGTAGTTAACATGGCGACTTATTGGCTCTATATTTGGTACATAGTATGTCGGAAATTGAAAGTCACATCCAACTTGGCGTAGCCTAACATGACGTCGACACCTCCGCGTACTCCTTCCCGCCCCCATACTCCCTCTCCATCACCAAGACTTACGCCATATGTGTCCGTCTCGTCACTGCACCCCAGATATACTCCGTCACGCACCGCATCTCAGAGCACTCTCACGGCTCTCCCGCCTCGCCTCCATGTCACCACATCAACCTCCAGCCCTGCCTCGTCTGTATTCAATGTTGATCTAAACGAGGCCATTATCCTCCGGGATCCGGACGAGGAGGATGCTGAGATCACCGAGTCAGAAGAGCAGGTTGAGGGCATTTTCGCAGAATCTAAAGAAACCGGAGAGGAGAGGAAGAAGATTTTAAGAGATCACTTGAGAAGGTCACTAAAACGCAAGGCCACAAGTACGCCTCTGAGTATAGTTAATCATTCTTTCCTCGACACCAGTTTGGCATTAGGCTCTAGTCTTCGTCAAACACAAAAAGATCCATCGGCGCTTGACGCCACTGAGGTACTATATTCTCCAGGTACGTGCCATTCATCGACTCATATCGGTTCTTTCATGTGGGAAGCAAATATCGATGCTGTCTGCGTCTCTCCAACCATACCAGGGGCTCTTGTCCCCGTTTAGATCTCAATGACAACGTTTCGAATACTCCCCATACATAGCCTCGATTCACAGTCTTGGGGTCGCCTTATGTTTTGGAATGCTGAGTGTTTTTCCCTTTACAGGAGAGCAATTTCCTCAGCGGCAGTACTTTGTATTCACTGATGCGGGGAAGCCCGTCTTCGTAAGGTTATGATCTTATTCGGATTGTCGCCCTCATTTCTAATCCGTCCACCACATTCTGTCGTACAGCCGTCCGCCCAATGCCACTGAGGATCTCGCAGCTATCACTGGCATCACTTCTGCCTTAATATCGGTATTTGCAGACAGCACGCTCATCCCATCACAGGATTCGCCTTCCACCCCAGATAAATTACGATGTATCAACGCAGGTTCAACGCGAATCACCTTTTTCCTACGGCCGCCATTGTACTATGTGTGCGTCAGCGGATGGAAAGAGCCTGAAAGTGTCGTGCGTGTTTACTATGTGACTTGCGGTTGGCATGATCATAATTGATCAAAACCCCGATGCGTAAAATAAAAATAGGCCCGTATGCACCTCGAATATCTCCACCTTCAAATCCTCAGCGTATTGACCGCGTCCCAACTACGCCGGATATTCGAACGTCGAACTAACTTCGACTTGCGACGCCTATTAGAAGGTGAGGATGCCATGAGTACTTTAAATGGCCACTGACGCATTCTTTACCTCGCAGGCACAGAAACATTCCTTCATACCCTTATTTCTCGTTTACAATCGACCCTCGCACTCTCCACCACATTATCTGCACTGTCATCATTACGAATAGACTCCTCGCTGCGAAATCGCGCTGGCGATGCTCTTGTCCCGAGCTCCAAAAGTGGAGGAAGATTAGTAAGTCGTCACTACAACCGCTCAAACCAGATATATGGCGTCTTCGAGTCTTTTTAACCTGTTCCCTTCCCATGCTTAAGCGTTGTTCAATTATGTCTGTAGGATATTCTCTATACCCTGTTGATCTCAAGTGACAGCGTCATCACCATAGTACGGCCAAGGAAGCACAGCGTGCACCCTACTGGTGTGTTTTAACTTGACACTCGTCTTGCTATGACATCCAATTAAAGCCTTCGTTACTGAGATCTCAATATCCTATTGAATACACTACATACTCCCTCTGTTGCTGCAAATCCGGCATCGTGGTTACCTATTTGCCTGCCCAGATATAACCCACAAGGGTTTGTGCATGCTTATGTATGCTTTCTGGAACATGAACCGTTGGAGCCGAGCCACAATCAGCAGAGCGTAGGCTCGGCCCCAGCCAATACTGCCTCCACAACCTTAAAATTGAACGCGGGTTCGACAATGCCTACCGCCGCTCCCACCACGTCTTGTTCTGACATCGAGAGCCGTCCAGACAGTGGCCCGTCACACTCTGAAACCAAAGATGAGAATGAAGTTGAGCCACAGCCAGATGACAAAGATTGGAAGGAAAATACAGGCAAGATCGGCACCAGCTATGAGTCTTCTGGCTATCTGGGCGGCTTGGTTCTTGTCACTGTAAGTGGGGGAGGTGACTTTGACGCTGTGAAAAAATGGAGCGACGGGGTAGTCAAGGTATTCCGCCAGGCTAGCCTGTTTGCGGCTACTTGACTTGCTACGTCTTCGCTAGGTGCTCGACACAACAGGACTCATGCCTATGCTTCGCACGGCAGTCAAAGCGGCGCCTTACGGGTGTTCTGAGCTGGGAATCCCAGGTCTCCGACATTTCCTATATA
The DNA here is from genome assembly GCA_015179125.1 of Gautieria morchelliformis. NCBI lineage: Eukaryota > Fungi > Basidiomycota > Agaricomycetes > Gomphales > Gomphaceae > Gautieria > Gautieria morchelliformis. Next base: position 342,755 of record WHVA01000035.1, on the reverse strand, counting down.
AAAGCCGAGTGCACGTGCAGGTAACCAGCCCTACTTGGGATGAGGAGTACCAATCTCAGGATGATCAACGTCGGTATGTCCACCTCGAATTAGGCTGGGGTGAGGGGTATTGACGTTTGCACTTTGCTGCCTTTCGCTGTGTGTCTTGGTTGCATAACAAAGTTTGATTACAATATACCAGAAGGTTCACGATGCAATTCACGCCAAGTCGGGGCAGGGGAGTACACTCAAGCTACAATATATTCGTACGGACAAAGAGGCTGTCCTTGGCTGGGTACACTATTTCCATTGAGATGCTTCATCTACTAAACTACTCGCTCCACGATTTTTAGATCACTCAACCTTTCGAGCTTTACGTCGCACTTTCTCCTCGATTACCTAAAACAGTCGCGGTAGGGGCTGCAAATGGAGTTGCGCGATGGGCTAAACGCGAAGAAGCAAGGTTGTTTTTGCGCGATGCACCAGTATTCTAAAAGGTTCCGTCCTGTAGTCCCATTACTATAACCCTACCCTTGAGTTCGGATCCAGTGGGAGGAAATCATGAGCTTGTTATCGATGTCGCCGAGAACGTATACGTTTTCCGAACTGAACAGACGGCCCCCAGCTGTGGACATGTTCCCAAATCGATCAGAGCTGGAGCCTGAGATGAACTCACCCTCGAATTTTCTTCTTTGGACGTTCGGGATGCGCGAAGTCGGCTGGATCATGACCTTGACGAAACTTCTCCAATGACCACAGTATGTAACTATAAACAACATTTAAGTCAAAATGATGAACGCAAGTATGCTGTCCGATTCCAGGACGTACCGACGATCCTTGACACCAACGCCAGCCCTCCTCATTCCAGCCCCTCCCATCTTCCATAGCTCGTCCCAGCTCTCCACTTTCAGCTTGGTCTCACACGATCGCCCAAATGAGGCGAGGAGGTCTGTCGGGCTCTGGATCGAACCTACTACCAGTGCAAGATTTTAGACGTGAGTATACTTTGGTCCAGTGAGTATATCAGACCTCGAGGTGAGGGCACTGGTCGTGACGCAGCTGCCGTGGCGAAATATCGCAAACCACCATAGATATGAGGTATCTGGAGGCCTCTACGGAGGACAGTCACCAGCATCCCTTAAGTATTCAATGATTCAAAAAAATTGGTCGGAGTTTCAACCTTCTCTGAGCTTCACCAGTATTATTCTGTGGAGTGCTACAAATTCCTCGCACACCTCCCACACCTAACATAGGTACAAAGGGCGCATGATATAACTTGGTTCCAAACGTGGTGTCGTACATGTGCATTTCCGACACGCGCATCGCATGAGAATGACTTCTTGCGACAGTAACAGCACTAGATCGGGCAGTACAAGTCCTCCCTTCTTTCCCGCTGCTTCACCTCTCTCTTGTCGTGTTAAATAGTATATATTCTTCCACATACGGTGATATCCCACTTTACCTGCTCACCGCCCTTCGAGTTCTGATGTAGATGCAAATATCCGGATAGCACCTCCTTACATGACACCATGAGTCAAAGACTTGTCATGATATCCATATCTGTAAAGGGATCAGAGTTCTGATGGCTCCATCGATACACAATTTCTGAGATCCCATTCTGTCCTTACCCTCCGTCATGGCGTCTAGGACTTCGGCTAGGGCACCACCGCTCACATGACATTTAATTTGCCGCTTATGAGGATTCTGAGTGTATGGTGCAAGTTGTGCGGCAGCTGGTGAGGCCCTCTGCTTCCCCGCTGACGGGATTCTCTACAGAACTCAGATGGGCCAGAACCCTACGTCTTTCCCGGGAGGCCACTGGTCCTTTGACACTATTGACGAGATGCCAAGGCCGCGGACCCTTCGAAATGCACCTGCGATCTGGGTTATTAGGCTCTTATCCACTGGCTCGATGACTACAATATCTAAACTGTCACAAGGCGACTAAAAGGTGCCCTTGATCGTCGAAACGAAATGCTTTGTGGCCACCTGTCTACGCTCGTTCTAAGTCCATCGTTTGCGAGGCGCGTGAGCCGCACGCCCTGCAGCATGGTTCATAGATGCCAGAAGCTTGTACAAGGTTGAAAGTGCTGTTGTATAGTGAGCTCTAGCTCTTTATCCTCGAGGCGTCGGATGCACGTGTACGCTGGCAAGTGGGGAGCTGGAGAGCTGGATGTGGTTCTGGAACCACGATGTCGACCGATGTGGCGCAGGGGTCTTTGGCGCTTCGGCAGCGACGAGGCACCACGTCCACTGTGCGTCTACCGCTTCTTTCAATCAATTTCATTGATAGGCTGGTCTCTGACATTATGTCTAACCCTCCTCGTCCCCGTAGGTGCCACGTAGCTCTGTTGGTTTGTAAGATCAGATTGTCGGGCTCGTCCCCACTGCGCCACTGGCAGGAATGTGCTAACGGGCAAGTAGGAATCATTAGCGGCCGTCTTCCCACGAGTTTCTGAAGTCAGGACTTCTTACAATACACCTTATCTCTAGGTGGTGAAAGCCATGACAGCTAGGCGTTAGGATCATTGAGAGGCGACGGGGGGCTTCTTGCTGTCATCGGTTATATGTTGTAAAAATATCCATTTCATCGGTAACACATCCTGAATGAGAGTTTTGAGTATGTGCCTGGCTCTCAAATATGGGTACGGTCTTGTGCTTGAACTGGCATCTTCAATAGACTTCAGTATATATGCATGTATTGCACTACCGTTCGAGCCGCGCAGCATGCCTCGCAAGTTGCAAACGAGTTATTAAGATCAGAGGTGTAGTCCGCCGAGTCACAGAGTTCCAGTGCCGTGCAAACCGTTCGCATGAGTCTGACCATCAGAATTAGTGATGCCGGTCTACAGATCTAGTCAGTAGTTCTTGTGGATATCATTATTCATTGAAAGTCTCTCTTTCCTGTTTGGCCTCCTATGGATGTGGCAATTGCAGCAAGCGTCACAAGAGGGATAAGCACCATTAGTATTCTCTGAGATTCTGGCCGGCACGTAACAAATGAAGATTTGTACAGCGCGACCTTGCACTTCGGACGAAAGGGATGAACGCTGTGTGCTCGAAGGCATGTTAGTGGGAAGGACTCACATTGGCGCACAGGTATCAACGCCGTCACAATGTGCCCACGCACAAACTGAGCCTATCAGAGAGCGATGAAATGGGTCACATACTAGGCTTGGACTACGGATGCATTTTCCGTGTATGGACGGGAAAAAACGCCAATATAGTGACGGGAGAAGCGGCACCTTCAAAGCAGGCGTGTAGCTCGATGGCTACCGTATCCTAAGTTATTCGGACCAATCTCGTGACTTGGTCACTTCCACAAGATCACAGAAGTTCGAGAGACCATTGATCACCTTCCAAAATACGCCCTACTAGATCCACGCTTCAGGAATGTAGCGCCAATAACTTCTCCGATCAGTGGCCAATATAAATATGGTGTTGCGGGGGTGTCGTGTTGCGGAAATGCTGCGGTAACGAAGGCTCGGGAATAAAAAGGCGTAGAGCCTATTTCACGTCAAGGATCAGAGGGAGCGAGGGGGGGGTTAAGGAAGGAAGGGGGCATATTGCATTGCACGTGCTGACTTCTCCTGCAGTCTAGATTAGCAAGTAAACTAGGCATCATTACCTGAAGACCCAAAGAGAAAGGTACGCATTGCCATTGGAACGCCAGTGAGTGAATGGCGGAATCTGGAAGAATTAACGGTGAAAATAGCGGGCTCGTTATTGAAGTTGTGACTATATAATATTGAGGAGCTATACTTTAGAGGCTAAAGAGTAAGCCTAGCCGGGGCACTGATTTCGGCTCGCTGGCAGCGTCGCTCAACCGCGAGTGTCCAAAAGGTAACCTGATGATATATAAAGATCGAGGACATGTATTCGACGACAAGTCAATGCCAGAGTAAGAGTTCGCATAACGCTTCCCGGAGTGTCACGTGGAGTCGGCTCCGAGCGACCGAGCTCCGGTTCGTATCAGTGTAGCGACTTTCACACGACCTACCCGATTGCTCTCTGCCTTGAAGTATGGTTCAAAGCTCAGAGCCCCCATCGATTTTTACGGCCACGTCATTGGCATCTCTAGGTTGTGTACTTGCTATATACATCGTCGCGCATGTAGGGTCCAGAACACTGCTTCCAAAGGGCGCGAAGTGGTCAGACAGGGCCACATTCATTTGGATGGTAGTCTCTTTCTAGCGACTTTGATACTCTGCTAATATTGCCTGACATAGGCGTTTGATGCTCTCATCCACTTCAGCTTCGAGGGCTCCTTCCTTTACCTTTCGACATTTGGCCGTCAGGTCGTGACATCTACAGGGCCATTTGCTGAACTGTGTGAGTAATGCATCCCCAGCTGTCTTTTGAGTTCGGTCTGAGAGATGTTCAGGGATGGAGTACGCCCGAGCGGACTCAAAGTGGGGTGTCGCTGACCCAACTGTGCGTCTATCTAATTTACGTTAATTCCATGTCCCAATGAAGCAATCCAGGTTGTTTCCCTCGAGCTCCTCACGGTGCTAGGGGCCGGACCCATGGCTGCTTATATTGTTTATCTGCTCGTCAGGAATGACCCAGCACGACACTATTGGATTGTTGTCATAAGCACAGCCGAGCTGTATGGCGGGTTAGGTATTCCTTATACGACAATGTACAGTGATGTTCATCCATTACATGCCAGATTTATGACCTTCGGCCCTTCCTGGCTCGAGGGGTCACCCTCTCTCAATACATCCAACTGGTTGTATCTCTGGGTCTATCTCATTGTGCGTATCCAACCTTCTCACCAATGGCAACAAATCCACTACAGACACCTGATCCAATGACTCCAGTTCATGAATATCATGTGTGTAGTTTACCTGATCTATCTCTGTTCCACATTCGTAACTACATGCGCATCACAGATGGGTCATTATACCTTTCGCGCTGCTATACGACTCATACAACGCCATAGCTGGGTCGCTCAGATTGACTCAAGCACAAGCAAAAGGCGTAAAGAGGGAGTGAAAACAAACACTAACATGATCAATATCCATCAGGCTCAAATATGTCGCCCCTTCTGTACGGAGGAATCATTGATACGTATTTAGTTTTGAGATCTGATGGCAGAGTCACCACGAAAAGGCCTATATTTTCGAAGTCTGGATACCTATTTTATATACAGAAAAGTGTCAACAAATTGGAGAATCTTACTGAAAAGACATAAGTGTTCTTGGCGTTTTTGTCTTGACAAACGAAGCAAACATTGTTTTCCGTGAAACTCTCCATTATTCAGCATATGTCTTCCGCGGTGTAATATCAGCAAACGTTTCTGTGATACCTAATCGGAATCAATCATTGGCGCGTTGAGTCGCGGTCACGTGGACGCCACAGGCGCGTCGTCACTCCGAGTCACTGCTCCAGACATCGTCGTACAACGAAACTACCCGGCTAGTAAAAGCGACCAATGAATACCTCTACTATCACAAGCATTGATAATCCCGACAGGCTTGAGGTACGCTCGAATGATGAAGTGCTCATTAGTTTAAGCATGTTGGCACTTGAAAAGTTACACAAGTTCTTAATGCATAATGCCTCTGGTTTTCAGAGCTATTTGCTGGAGAAGGTTTTAGAAAGGGGCTCTATATCCGTCGTTTACCTCTCAACCTGTACCAGAGGCCGGTTATATGGTAGAAAGGTGGCCATCAAAGCTGTGAGTCGCTGAATAAAGTTGTAATAAGTTTGATATTCGATTAACAATCCGCATATATTTCTACGGTACACGACTCCTTACCTTGCCAACAGTTCTCCCTGTCCCACCCTCTGCTCGACTTCGACACTCTTTCAACAACATCCATCCGATCGCTTCATCACCCTGCTTTAATATCTGTCCATTCTTCGTTTACGGTTTCGGGATTTCACTACCGCGTCCTCGAATTTTGTGAGGGGGGCAGTATTTGTCGATTAATCAATCACCCCTTACGCACAGAACTCGGAGAAACAAGTTCGACCTTTCCTCCGAGTCTGTCTGAAGCACAGCTTCGACCTATCGTCCGGAGAGTTGTTGAAGGTCTCGCACATCTACATTCACATGGAATTGTTCATGGAGACATCAGGCCTCACAATGTGTTCATTACGGGTGATGGACGTATAGTAAGTGGCCACTCACTTTGTGACATCAGATGTCGACTCAAGGATACGGCACGATTGACTCTGGACAGAAACTCAAATGTCCTGACCAATCGACACTTGATCTAAGATCAGATCCCGATTCAGAAGTACCTCATACGATCCTCTGCAAGAAATCAAACTATATTGCACCGTCAGTTGGTTTCTCTAGCAATCACAGCCAGTCCTCACAGCGGTTTAATGATGCGTTGAAGTGAGATAGCCAACAATGGATCCTGCAGCTTTGTATCAGATCTGTGGTCCCTCGGTTGCTTAATTGTAGCTGTTCTTACTGGTTCTTCTCAGTTCGAGGTAAGTGTGCTAAATCAATATTTCCAATAGTTTTGATCTTTAAATAATCACCTTTGTAACGGTTCTATCAAAATGCAGTTTGAATCAAATGGTTCATACAAATTTCCAGCAAGCATGGAGCTTTCACATCAAGGTCACGATCTGGCCAGCGGACTTTTAAAGATTGTTCGTCCTAAGAATCTCTTCTCCAAGGACCGATCTTATTGCCTCTGTACAGAATCCCCGGCATCGAACGCCTTTAAAAGTCGTGCTTGCACATACTTTTTTGGATCCATCATTGCCAGAGCAAAGTCTCACGAACCCTCCGACTTGCTCCAAGGGTAAGAAGGAACGTTCGGAACGTTGTCAGGGTATTAAGTTTGAGACTATGGAGGCTCACGGAAGCGCACCGTCGACAATATCAAACCTCAATGACGGAGCTAAACAAGATTCGAAGAACAAAATAGGCGGTGGTGTCTCATATCCTTCCGTGAGCATTCCCACATCAGCAGTGACCGTCAAGGCTACTCTTCTGAACATGCACGAGGCTTCATCCCGCCCTCGTCTATATCCAACATCGTCATCTGTGCTGGCGCCAGCTACAATCCAGGATGCTTGGAGGAAATTATCGTCCCGTCAACTGCTGGAAAATGACAAATCTCCTTATCGCTCAGCGTCGCTTACTGTTGCTGAAAGTACGGAACTAGAGTCCAGATCTTTGAAGACGGTTAGGAAAGCTCTCGGGGAAGTGGGAAACCTCAGGAGGCCCTTCTGGGGCCACCCTGGACACGTAAAGAGTGTGGTGACCGCGGAAAGGATGCCAGGGTTCAAAAATGCAACAGAGGATCAGGCCGTTCTAACCTCAGGTCTCCCTTCTCCGACAGAGACACACCTCGACCAGTCTTTACTCCGAGGAGGCGGTCCAGGTGATACAGCATCCCTTTCCCCGCCGCCAACAACTCCAACACGGGAAAAACGCACTTGGCATTATCGACAGAAGGATACCTTGACATTACCATCGATGCTACCTTATGAGCATCCCATACCCATTCCTAGAACCAGTTTCCCGAAAAGCCTTCAAGTCACTCCACTTTTACCTCAGACCTATAAGGTAGCACATGGTCAACTAGTCATTCTTCCTTCCCTCAATATTCTGGTGGACCTCAGAGAAGGAGATCGACGAGCTGGTAGTAGAGGCAATCGCGTATTGTGTGTCAGTCCCGATGGCCAGGAGGTAGGCGAATCCCACAATTATTAGTGACGGAGATTTTGTCACGGATATCATCGTTAGATCAAGGTTTACGAGGCCCCTCACTTGAGCACGCCTTGTATACTGTCTGAGCCTAGGGAGACGTGGAACCTCGATGAGCTACCAGAAAGTTATTGGGAAAGCTACACATTCGCATCAAAATATCTGGAGTCTGTGAAGAGGCGAACGCCATGGGTACGCCCTACCCGATATATCCTTGGGTCGGTTTTGTTTTATGATCAAAATGTATAGATGGTTTGGTACACACCTCAAGCGCAGTTCTCTGTTATGTCCAACAGACCAAAAGGAGACATACATGCATCATTTCCATGTCCGTCCCACGGTTTGAAGGAGAAACGTTATGTCTCGGGAAAACTTGCTGACTCGTTTGTCAAATTGAAAATTAAATTCTCCAGGCAACAAGGCATCCTGGAGCTCTCACGTTACGCCCCGTCTTACACACAAAGGGGAAGAGGCGAATGGATCTCCAAATCTGAAGCTATTACGGCAGAACGACTAAAGCTTGGTGGCGATCTCATGTTGAATATGACTCCGGAGGAGCGTCAAGGACTCGTCTGTCTTATCGAAGGGGTCAAACTTGCAGAAGCAGCAGAAGAAATTTACACGGTTGCTAGACCACGTACCGAAGAGAAGAACACTCCACTGGGCGACGTTATCGACCATTCATTGAAACCTGATGGAACTAGAATAACTGGAGCCGTGTTAACGCCTCAAAGTCCGGAGGCCTTTCCGATGTCCGACACGAGGGCAAGCAGATCGACGCCCATATCGGCACAATCAGAAAATCCTCTTTCTATTGCCTGGCACGGAAACGGAGCGTCATCGGCTGATATTCAAGACTGCAATGTCTGAGACCTCAGACGATAACCTTAACGCTGGAAAGGAACTTGTTGTTGGTAAGAAGGAGCCGGTACCCACCCTCTGGTTCCATTTATTTGGCGGGCCATGACATTCCGGCAACCTTCTTTGAAGCCTCTTGTTTTTCCGTGTCTAATGTTTAATTGTCAAAAGAAGCTGGTGTCAGATGATTAAAAGCAAGAAGCAAGAAGTCTCACTTCGTAGGTTGCTAAGAGACCCAGGGCTATCTACCAATACGTGAGCGAGTCGAGAGCTGGAGCCTTTCGCCCTAGCCTTTTGTGGCGGGTCAATGATCCTTGTCACACGGCTTTCCAGGCCACGACCCGGGTGTATGGATTGGTTGAACGCGGTGTGACAGTCGTGACATGGACGCGTTCCTCACGATTCTTGACCATGGCTTGCCCTGACCGAGCTGTTCTCGCGCTGTATTTCGAGCGATGAATCTAGAGGAGTTCAAGTTGTTGGGCCTTTACTTCGAGGGCGGCTCAATCTCACCAATTGAATGAGATTGCAGCTGACGGCGTTTTCGGGGTGCCGAAGATCACGCGTATCGCGGTCTTTGAGGAAGATCAGCAAAATACCGCATATGGTTAGCTGCCTTGAAGAACGCCACAAAGCCTTTGGAATTCGGTTCCCTCCGTCTCACGACCACTCATGTCCACAGATTTTCCGGTTCCTACGGTCATGTCGCATCCCCTTCATCCTCTTTCAGATCCTTGTTCACTTTAGGGCTTCATTTCCGGTCACAAGGGTCCCAGTAGATGGGCGCTCTTCTAAAGTGTCGACTGCTTGATTCTGCAGCGTTGTGTCCGACGAGTGACCGCAAGGCCAATCCCGGGGACCACTTATTAGCCGATTGTGGGACCCAAACTGAATGCCAGCAGCCCCCAGACGCCTAGCCCGGTCTTCTAATGATATCGAGCTATATCAGTGCCAGCTTTATAACGCCCAAGACGTCTTCGCGGTTTGATGCCTTTGACGAGGATCGCCCTCCGGGATCTCGGTCAGTGCCTGTCCTTGGAGCAAAACACATGTTACAAAACGTGTCTCCAACGCCACTGTGACACACGCAGGAATCCAGACGTCCGAACTGTTCAAAGCAGCGCTGGCTACTTGGTGTCTTGTACACATGGTTCCTTCCAGGACCATAGCAATGTCGGTCCGTCTATCAGCAGCCGGGATAGGATGACCCTGGTTTCGGGCGCACGTCGAAGCCGACATAGAGATCTGTGGGAAGATGGGAGCAAAAACGAGTATAAGGACGGGACGCGCGCCAGAGAAGTTATGATCTGGGTATGGAGGCGGCAGAAGCGGAGTGGCAACGTAATCAGGACCCAATTATAATTAGTCGGAGTTGTCCTTTAAGTGCGAAGGCCGTCGCTTGCTTTTTCTCGGGCCTCTGCTACTCCTTCTTACTGCTCTCTTTAAAGTGCTCGTGCTCATCGCGAGCGCGCTGGGAGACTAGAGTTGTCCTCCTAAAAACGGCGCCCTTCCCTCTTGCTAGACGGAGCTTTGCGCGTCATGGAGCACGACCAGGAGATGCACGCCCACAACGGCGATGACACTTATACCATATACCCTCCTGCCCTCCATTCCTATAGTACTTCTCCTTCATCCTTCATGATACACTGTGGAGAACCTCGTGAAAGGTTTCTTTCTTCGGGTGCTTTTGGGGCCCCGCATCGACAAGATCAACACGAGGCTCAACACGTTTATGACTCGCCCCAACTCACCCTTGACCCTTCGACACTAGATTTACGGTCGAATTCAAACGAGGGACCCCGTCCGTCTTCGGCCAATACTAGCGGCAGCAACAACACCACCCCCACGGGATCACTCCGTCTCGCCGCTTATAATCTGCCGAATCTCAGTTCTGGTGGCGTCACGACTCGACGGAGAGCAAGGGCAGCTTTGGAGCAACTTCAGATCCAGATCCAGGTTGGTGTACATTCCGAGCAGCAAACACAGTCACCGCACCAGCACCAGCAACAGCAACAGCACCAGCATCAGCACCAGCACCAGCACCAGGATCTCCAACGGCACCAGCAGAGTGATATGCATGACGTCCATATGCACACTGGGGAGATGCAGATGCACATCGATGACCGCCATGACCATGGCATGACCGGCCGTGGAATGGCTCACGAACAAGGACAGGGTGATACGCTCTCTCATAATGTGTGCCACACCTCGAGCTTCAATAATTCGTACTGATGCTAAACATGTACCTTTTAGATGTTTGCGTTGCTTCCCGACGCTGCCTCTCATCATGAGTACTATCTGACCTCTGATACCTTCTCCAACTCTCCCACCAACACTTCTACACCTCCGGATGCTTCCCCTCACCCAGACCTGCAGGCCAACAGTCCCACCTCCGGAATATCGTCATCCAGCCCCTCCTCTGTGACCATGGCACGTGGTTTTCGTCCCAGCTCACACGGCCTAGGGATTGCGCCCAGCAGGTCTATGCCAATTATCCCTCTCACCCCTGCAAACGGGTCTCCGGGGCAGCAGCAGATGTCGCCATCACACGGACAACATTCGCATCTCTCCACACACCCCCACATGCATCCGTCTCCGTATTACCCTTTGTCTCATAATGCTGGTTCTCCTGGTTTCCCTTCCACGCCAACCTCACATCATACCCAGGGCTCCTCTTCTTCCTCCCATTCATCAAGCCACACCCGTTATTCTTTCCGCGGTTCTCCCGGTTCACGGTTTGGCCGTGGGCACGCGCGTTCCAGTAGTTATGGGACGGTGAGTACTATGAGCGTCAGGAGCAGCTCGCCAGCGAGCAGTGTCGCGAGTGCATTCACTTCGCTTTCCGGAGGTGCCGGCGGTAGTGCTCCTGGTTCCACGTCTGGTCCAGTTGGAAGCCCAACAACGTATGGGGAGAGCGGCGACATGCAAATGTCCTATGCCAACGTTCCACGCCGCGATGATAGAGGCCAAGATTCAAACTGCCACCAAGTGCGTTCACAAAGCCACCCACCCCTCTCAATGCCGACAGCGCACCCTGCAATCGGAGCATACGCTGCGCTTTTACCACAACCCGGCAAGGGCGGCCTTCAGCAAGGCACGGGGGTTTACATGACGACCGGTGGAGGCGCAGTTGATGACTCCCGCGAGTCGATGTGGCCGTCTCACGTGCGTACTCACGGCTACCTTTCACCTTCAGTGGGGCCACGTATGAATGAAGAGGGCATACAAGCGCAATTTCCGCCCAAGTCCACCATCACCAAGCCCCCTCATCGTAAGCAAAAGCTAGCCAATTCGGACAGGAAGGCCATCTGCATGTACGCAAAACAACATCCCAGTGCCCGTCAAGAGGATATCGCCGCCCGCTACAATGTGGAAAGGAGCACGATCAGCAAGATCCTCAAGAACAAGGAACGTTGGTTGGGCTGTCCAGATGATGATGCTAAGGTTGCACGGAAGAGGTGCGTAGGGTTCGTGTTCCTTGTATGAGATATTCAGAATCCTTCATCCCTCCATATTCGATCCTTCCCTCCTCCACTCATTTTTTTTTCTTCTTCCTTCGAACTGATTCGAATTGAATTCGCTTGGACTCACGGTCAAATCTACTATTCCTTGTTTCTTCTCACTTCTCCGCCTCCTCCTCGTCTCACTGCTGACTGATCTCGTCGATTGCTGATTCACAGGAAACCTAGATTTGATGATCTTGAACTTGTTCTTAAGCAGTGGGTCGAGGGGATGAAGCCTCAGGGTGTTATCCTATCGGACGCCCTCATTCGGTGCGCCATATTTCTTGTTTCTGATGCTCGTGGCTGAGTCTTGCCTTTTTCTGTTCTGTCAGCTCCAAAGCCAAGGAAGAAGCTCGGCGATTGGGAATACTGGAGGATAAGTTTAAAGCGTCCTCCGGTTGGCTCGAAAATTTTAAGCACCGGGTAGGTATTCGCAAAGGCAAATACGTAGGTCGAGAGGATTGGCCCGAAGCTAGCGATTCGGAGGGAGAAGAATCCCCCCTCACTGCAAAGCACGGTCATGACAACAGAATGGTCTGGCAATCGGAGTCGGCGCCGAGCTCTGAACACGCAGTACAAGGGACCTGGCACGAATTGGCCACCGAAAATCAACCCCGCGATACTGTGGAAGTCAAAGATGAATCCTCACCGCCCCTGTCCCAGCCCGCGTCTGCCCACGCTGCATTGATTCATCCGACGCCATCGCCGTTAGCCCAGAGCAGTGAACACCGCTTTAGTCAATCTCTTGCCCAGCCGCAAACGCCAAGTGCCCACCCCTCTCCTCGGCAGGAAGGCGGGCGGGCGGTCGTAGGGATGCGCAAAACGCGCAGCAGAACTCTGGCTGAGGCGCGGGAGGCGGAAGGGACTGTCACAAGTGGACTTGCCCATTCCCCGACTGTCTCCTCTACCACTGTGACAGTGGTGTCATCCTCAGCAGATCAAATTGAACCCACCTCGCGTGGAGTGACGCTCGACTCACTTGCCAGACTCCCACATGCATCGCCCGCTTCGACGCCGAATTCACCACCTGTTGTCGTTCTCTCGGACGGTCGAGAAGCATCTGCCGGTCTTGACGCAGCCATTGATTTCATTGGCAGCCAACCCCGCGGATTTGCAACGCCTGAGGAGGTTGCCGTGCTCAAGAAGCTTAGCAGGAGAATGAGCCTTGCCGAGCTTCCCCGCCACCAGTCAACGTCCTCTCTCCCCACTAGCTGGAGTGGGGGTGGAGATGCCTGAAAGACTGTCACTCTGTCGCAACTTAATCGCGATTGTTCTTGTGTTCTGCAATGCTTGTCTGCTTTACTCTCGTTGTCTACCTTGCTTTCGTATCGCTCTTACTTCTTGGGACATTTCATTCACGTTCACATTGTCGTCTCGCCCACGTGCTTTTTTTCTGGGTTATGTCAAAATGGCGTTATTTTCGCCGCTCTTTCCTGTCTCATTTTTCATCCGGCAATCACTACTATCCACATGCATCTCATCCATCGTTTTCACATATGCATCACCCACTTGACATTCATTCATACAATTTTCTCTTTTCTCAGGTTTTTGCGCTACCTCGGCGACCCCGCAGGACTGACGCAACAGGGATCCTTCCACTTACCATCGGCCACTCGATACCTTCGCATATGTTACCCCGTACGCCTCATCAGCGCATGGCGATTGGACTGCCCACACCACGTTCTCTTCATATCCACCCCTACCGTAGTACCTAGCACGATCGTGCCGTTCAGGTTGATGTAGAATGTAGTATACTACTTCTCTTCTGTGTCTCAAATTAACGACGTTAACGACCTTTTCTTTTATCTTTACGTGTCAATGCGTGTTTTTAATTTGTTTTCCAGTACTGATACATCTTAATAAATTAGAGGCCCTTGAAGCCTCGTTGATGTGTGTCACTGAACTTTTTGAGTGGCGTCGAAGAATCCTCTTCAACTGTCATTCCAAATACGAAGAAGTTGAATTCACAACGATTAGCTTTGAGTGTGTGAGAGGGTTATAGAAAGCTCTCGTTTCATCGCCTGGCTTTCGATGCTGATGGTCCGGACTGTCTACCCGATTGAATTGCTTCTTAGGACATGAGATTGCAGGTGTGGGGATAGAGGTGCTTACTGTGATGAGCTCTTCACTACGGAGAGTTTCCCAGAGGATTCGGACGCACTGGCGATCTGGCGTTCAATGGAATTGTGGATCTTAGCAGAGAGAGACTGAAAATGGACCACATGAGAACATGAGGTCTTCATTCAGATGCGAAATCAATATGATAAGTACAGACCTTCTGCAATGTGGCGTGCTTGACGGCGGCCGCCCTTTTCGGAGGAATGGCCCGCTGCCCTTTTTTAGGAGCAGCTTTCTTCTGCTGCGCCCGAGAAACAGCCTTACGTTGGAGATTTCTGGTTTGTCCTTGCACCATTTCAACAGTTGAAGCTTGAAGCTTCGGATGATTACATAATGTGTTTGCTCTTCTGTCACAAAACGTCACACCGCGTTAAGCTTGCTCCTCTCTACTTACTTATTTCTGTCCCCACAATGGGAATCAAAGGTCTCACTGCTCTTCTTTCCGAACATGCCCCGAGATCTATTACGGCTAGTATGTAAATATCTTCGCTTTCTCTGATATTCATCCCACCACTATAGGAGCATGAAATTAAGACCCTGTTCGGTCGCAAAGTCGCGATAGACGCGTCTATGTCTATCTATCAATTTCTCATCGCAGTACGCCAAAAGGACGGGGAAATGCTCACTAATGAGCAGGGTGAGACAACGAGGTGCGCGGTCTTTCACAGACGCCATGTATTCGAAATTTAAGGAGCGCGTTGCAAGCCATCTCATGGGTTTCTTCTATCGAACTATTCGAATTGTTGAGAATGGCATCAAACCCGCATATGTATTCGATGGAAAACCGCCCGAGTTAAAGTCTGGCGTGGTGCGTGTAGAGTACATTGAAAACCATACCATATTCACCAGCCAATCTCCGACACAATAAACGCAACGTTCCTCGCCCGAAGTTGGCAAAACGCTTTGAAAAACGAGCAGAGGCTAAGGAGGAAGGAGAGGAAGCTAAGGAGACTGGTAAGAACTACTCGACTCTCGACGTTTACCCTTTCCGAGCTTGGTTACCCTTGTCAACCGTCATTAGGAACTGCGGAGGATGTTGACCGATTTTCCCGTCGGACTGTCAAGGTCACCAGGGAACACAACGAAGAATGCCGCAAGTTACTTCGGTTAATGGGTATTCCAGTGGTTGTTGTGCGTCATGTTTCCATGTTTCACGCTTAAAAGGCATATTCACACCATGTTATCAGGCCCCTTCGGAAGCTGAGGCCCAGTGTGCAGAATTAGCACGTGGAGGAAAGGTTTGCCCCCTCGACCGTAACTCATATTTTGTTAATGCAAAGACGTTCTGTGCTTTCAGGTCTACGCTGCTGGATCAGAAGACATGGATACACTTACATTTAATGCTCCAATTTTGTATCGGCATTTGACCTTTTCCGAAGCTAAGAAGCAGCCGATTAGTGAGATCTGTCTCGAAAAGGCCCTTGAAGGCCTTGAGATGGATAGGAGTCAAGTGCATTTCCCTGAGTAATATTGGCTGTGTTGCACCTGACCATTCAACTAGTTCATAGACCTTTGTATACTCCTCGGCTGCGATTACTTGGAGCCTATTAAAGGTATCGGTCCCAAATCAGCCCTCAAACTGTTAAGGGAATACGGTGATTTGGGCGCTGTCGTGGAGCACTTAAAGGAGAAGTTAGACAAGCCGTTCCTCCTTTACTGAAGGTCTGAACTTATACAATCCAGGGCGGTAGAACGAGACGAACAAGCCGAAGAGGGAAAGAAGAAGAAAGGGGGTGTTGCCATACCAGAATATTGGCCCTGGGAGGAGGCCAAGAAGGTATTTGAAAAGCCAGACGTCATGCCAGCAGAGGATATTGAGGTATGGCACTGATGCCCCCTGTTAGCGATTATCGCGAGTGTCTAATATGCCAGCAGTTAGAATGGAAAAACCCCGATGTGGATGGGTTAGTGGAGTTTTTGGTGAAGGATAAAGGGTTCAAGTACGCTGATTGTATTGTTTGTGGACCGCTTGCTTATAATCTGTTTTGGCTTCACTTAGTGAAGAACGTGTGCGCAAAGGCGCAGAAAAACTGACGAAGTTTCTCAACGCCAAGCAACAAGGTCGCCTTGACGGGTTTTTCACAGTCAAGACAAAATCATCGCCTGGTAAATCGAATGAAGCGACAGGGAAGGGCCTTGGGAAGAAGGACGAGAAAGGCACCAAAGGAAAGAAACGCAAGGTATTGGGGCTTACTCCCATCGTATTTATGTTGCCCTAAAGATGATCTATCTAGGCGTCAGACGAAAAGAAGGAAGGAAGCGGCAAAAAAACAAAGAAGAAATAAGCTTGTGGAGCGTGTAGAATGCATCTAATAAAGATCCTCGTCATGTACTCATATTTGTATTACCATATATGGCATGATTCCGGATATGTTACGTAACGGGACCTTCCACCAATGTTGGGAAAGCGTAGACGTTCTTTGCAGTTAGATCCGCAGCAACGTATGTTAAATCGCCTCTTACTTGACCCGACGGATCACCTAGACGTCTTTTCCAGGTGAATCGTTACGTCAAGTCGTTACTGAGCAAATCGACCTTGAAATTGCACTGAAGAGGCGGCTAGCAGCAGCTGCCCGTGCTCGCCTGGAATGGGCTCAGCTTGTAAAGAGCTCTATAGATGGCTTGACATCTGGTATGTCATGATCACTTTGGTGAACGGTCGTTGTATATCGAAGTATAGATGCTACACGCGGATATCCTGCTAATGCATTCCGTGATGCTGCTCTAGCGGCGTATGAAAATATTGAAGCACCATGCGAGGTTATTTCTTCGACTAGCATCTTCCATCTGTCTGCCTGGCCGAATGGAAAACCTCAAATGGTGCCTGCTATAATGGTCCCAGAAGCTCCACGTACACGCAAGCGGGTTACGTTGGGTTTAACACAGGGTTCGTCAGCTGGCCCCATTTTATTCGAAGAACGCTCAACAGGAAGACCTGTCACGCTCAAGCTCGTATGTACCGACTGCTCGAGAAGTGACTTTCCCACAATGCAAGGTTTCCTTAATCATTGCCGCCTCGCTCATTCTCGAGTGTATGGAACTCATGACGAATGCATTCAAGCCACCGGAGTGGTCGTGGATGGCGATGAACGGGAAGCTCTATTAGCTTCAGGCGTCGAAATCAACACCATTAATATTCCATCTCTTAAAGGCATGTTCGAACGTGCCGTTGGGTTGGCACCGACAACCCTCCCTTCTCTCTCTGAGCCAAGAGACAAAGCCGACTCAATTGGAAATTCATCGAAGATCTCGACACATCTTTCCAAGACTCTTGGATACCACAAGGATACGCGAACATTAGCTCCCTTCCTTGGCAAACAAGCAAAGAGGAAATGTATTCACGTCTACGATGATTCGGGCTCTATAGATATCACGGCTCACGATGATTCAAAGCCATTTCACACGTCATTCCTCAAAAAACGGGCCAGGCACGACACCGACAGTGGATGGTCCATTAATCTGGCTGCGCTTACTGCAGAGAGGACGGGCGACATCGACATCCCTGAAGATTTGCCGACTGACTCTCTGGATAGTGTTACTCGTTTCCACGTTACTCGGCGTATCTTAGTCTCGGATCGGAGCCTGTATCTTCCTGAATGTTGGTATCTTGACCTAACTCTTCCGGGACATCCCATTTAGCCATCATCATATAGCTAGACGACCAGCTATAGCAATGTCCCATACTCATCGCTGGCAGCTCTCTATTTCATCTCCTTCGTATGTTAGTCGTCTTTCTGCTTTCAGCGACGCAATATTATTCACAGTTTCTAGGGCCAACACATCACTACATTTTTGTCACGTCTCACCGTCAATTGCGTTACTCAACCTGCGGTCTTCACACCCATATTGGTTTCTCGCCCTCCTTTTACCGCGTGCAGTACTACTGATAGGCCGTTTCTTGCACGTTTAATTTTGGAGTGGGTCGGAGAGCAAAATCACGCATTCGAGGTTGACCACTGGGTGGAGGTAAGGCCTACAGATCCAAGCTAGTCCTATGCGTGTCATTACGCACTACTTATTTTTCTCAAAGCTTGATCAGCTGAAGGCTGCGCGGCCTGTCCTAGGCGACGAGCAGATGGTCGACGTGGAGCTTGACCGAAATACAATATTTCTTCCGGTGCAGGATACCGTAAATACTGTACCATGGAATGGCGACGGCGACTGTACAAGGAATGATGTGGTCGGCAGCCATATCTCAAGCTTACAACATGGGAGTTTGGCAGTCCGTGAGTCTACTAGTAGCTCATCAGGTTAGAACTGCGTATCTCTACCGTACAAACGCTGATTTGTATTCCAGAACCCGAGTACATTAGGCTTCTGAGAAGTATTGTTCCTCGTTTTCCTATGACCACGCAAGGCAAGTGGAGGCGCTTCAAACTTGGCTGTTAGAGCTGACACAAGTCCCAGACCTTGGAACTCGCCAAACGCCGACACTTCCTTACATCTTGTATCCGTCCCGAGTAAAACTACTAAGCCTAGTTCCGGGGAGACGGAAAGCCATAGAGGCAGGCTAATCTCTACTTATCCGATTCAAGTATCTGATTGGCTTCACTCACAGTGGAGCAGAGCCTTGGCAATTCGAACTGAATATGATATCCTTCATACGTCTTCTGGGTCTGAGGACTTGATCAATCTCACAACTGCTGATGTATATCGATGGCTGGATGCAGAGGGGAAATTCCCTCGACCTCGGATTCGTACTGCCAAGCCACCTCCCCAGAACTTGGCTGCTCAGCCCACCATTACCCCCAGTCAACCCCTGACTGTTCCGCCACGATTCTGTTCGGTTTGCGGAGTCAGCGTTTATGGCCATACCCCGGGAGTTCGGGTCATTCCTGAGAAGCAGACAGTGACACAGATAATTGGATATCAATGCTCCCCTGAAATGGAACGGCGTCGGGCTCCCATTATTCATGTATATACGCTCCTTGCACCATCTAGGACGCCTCTCCGTTCGGCTCCTTCTGGCCATATCAGTCTCACATCAAACCCTCGAGATTTTGTAACAGTGGCTCGTCCACAACTTACACAGTTGGTCCGGCAGGAAGTCGCGTCTCTGTCTCTATGTTCCGGTGTCATTCCAGAGGCAGAACGTGACGCAGGGTTGATGATCGACCATGAGATTCCGACAGGAAGGAATCGGCGGGAAGTAGACGAAAATCTTGCCTCACACGCGCTCCTCGCCATCACGTTGGAGCAGGTCGTGAAGGACCTTGTTCGCGGCGGCCTGCAGGTTGCTCGTGAGATGCAAAGCCTTACCAAGGCTAGTACTCTTGGAACGCGTGAGGATATGCCAACGGCACTTTTGACACCAACGCATGTTTTACAAGGATTGCTGATCAAAGAAGCCGACTTGGGTGGTCCCAAAGAAGCGCTGTTCAAATGCTTTTCGAGGGTGGGGACACTACTGGCTCTAGGTACAAGTACGCATAGCTCAGCAGGCCTCCAACAGGGCGTGTATGGTACCCAGCGGGCTGGATGATTGTCACATGGAAAATGACAGATGATCTTTGACCGCGTGACATGTGACAGTCGTGACCGTGGCAATTGCTGAATTTGGACCTAACCTCAACTAGCCTTGTCGAACAAATTAAGTATCTACTCTGCCGCAGGCTCGGTCAAGACTTTTACTTGTCTGTCCTACGTGGGGTTGCATATTTGAAGCGATAAGTCTGTTCACTTCTCTTAGATGTCTTTCTTCAACTCCATTGGGTGTGTCGGCTGGCTTTCTCCGTCCCCTGGCTCGCTAATATGAAGTCCCTGGCAGTCGTTCCATGGGGCGCCAACCTCGTAACCCACGGCGTTCGCCTACCACGCCAACTTCTGCTACTTTCGAGAGCCCTGGACTCCCCCCGCCCCTTCCGCCAGCCTCTCCCGCGGGACAGAAGCCTTTGTACCTATGCAGCCCTTTCGTTGAAGCCGCGCTAGTGAAAGGGAACTTCAAGACGATTGTCATGCTTCCCAAGTATGTAGACGTAACCGAGTGGGTCGCGGTAAACAGTGAGCATTCGGCGCGTGCACCACGTGGCATGGTCTAATAGCTCCGTAGTGTTCGAGTTTTATCAAAATCTGAACTTGTTTTATGGCGTCGTTGCCGAATGTTGTACTGCAGCAACGTGTCCAACTATGTCAGCTGGTCCCAAGTGCGTATAGCGTAGTTTGCTATTCGTTTGGTCTGAACGTCGCGTCAACGTTAGCCTCGACTACACATGGATTGATCACAGTCGCAAACAAGTCAAGCTGCCAGCACCTACATATATCGACTACGTCATGACATGGCTCCAAAATCTGCTTGACGATGAAACAGTTTTTCCCACAAAGTCAGGTACATAGTCTAATTTGTGTCTATGTACGGTCGCTCAGCGTTACTCGTTTCGCAGGGCATGACTTTCAGCAGTCATTCCCATCGACTACCAAACATATGTACCGGCAAATGCTGCGTGTGTTTGCACACATTTATCACGCCCACTATCGCGACATCCTCCACTTGCGCAGCGAACCCCATTTCAATTCACTCTTTGCGCACTTCCTTGCATTTGGTCGGGAATATGAGCTGCTTGAAATCAAAGATGTCAAAGGAGCGCCCAATGCCCCGGTTGGAATAGGCGACATGTGGGAGAAGTGGAAAGACATGGGTATCTTGGAGAGTTAGATCTTGTTACGTGAGAAGTTCCTACCAAGTGTTCGCCCTTGTCTAAAACTCGAGCGCAAATTTGCGTTTTTTCTTTGCTTTTCGTTGTCTAATTCATGTAGATGTGAGTCCCGACCAATACTGTGCAGGATTAGGAATCAAACATCCCAGCGAAGCCCAAAGATGGAGCTCATGAGTTACCAGCCATTCCCGTAGCTAGTCAGGATACTTATTGCAGTTCTTCCTGTAAAGACAGAAGGTTTATACAATCGGATTTGTGATCGCAAAAGGTGGCTCTCTTTTTCCCTCCCGATTGCATAATCCTTCGAAACGAAACAATCTACCAAGAAGGCGCCGCGCGAACGACACGGAAACGAATTATACGAAAAGGTAACGACATCCAAAGATGCCCGAAGGGAGAGAATCGAAGGATGGGTAATTGTCTATTTGCTGAGCTCAACGCCCGAGTCGCTGACGGAACCATCCGTGAAGATTCCTCTAGCAGCGGCTAAACCACGAGCGTTCTTGTAAAAAACAACATCTCCGGTATCTTCAACGAACTAAAAGAGAATAAGACCAAGCATTATGCGTTGCTTCCACCTGCAACATACCTTGCATTCGCGGAAAACTCTAAAGACCTCACTCCAGCCACCCGGTGGGCCTTGAAGATCATAGCCGGCTTCTGCAAGGCGTTTGCGGAGAGCATCAGAAGCTTCCCAACTAGATCAAAGATCAATTTAGTGCTATCCTGCGAGAATGAAGAAAAGAGGATCTCACGCGTTGTAGTGGGGAATCTTGCTGCTCACATGATGCAGCACGTGTGTCTCGGAGATTCCATGGGTGACCGAGCCTCCGATCCATCCCGCAAACTTGCCAAGTCCTCCGAGCAACGATCTGTCGAGTGTCGAGAGGGCGCCGCGAGGGAATGTGAAAGCACCTTGACGATAATGTGGGAGGAGCGGGTCGGTGTGCTGGAGGAAAGTGATAAGTACTAGCCAGTGATTGACCCAAAGGTAGGGGACGAGGTAAATGCGGAACATTTCTCCAAAACCGCGAGTCATCGACCAGGCGACGATTCCGGCAAGCCAAAGGAAAATGCCAACATCCGAGACGAGTACCTGAGAGTATTGATGAGGCGAAAAGAGTGGCTGTGAAGGGTAGAAATCTACACCATCGTTAGAACGAAGGAGAGTCTGCTCTAGAACACCCTTACGATTAGATCTGGGAGGATAATGTTTTTGACCCGACGCATTTCTGATGAGGTACATGGGCCAACCAGCAATCTAGGAAGTTAGTTCATAATATAGTCTGACCCGGAATCATAATAATGCTAGTTCCTACCAAATAGCTGGCAGCGCCAAGTGCAGCGCCAATTGGGCTATCTCCAAAAGCATCTCTCAACTCCTTCTGGACTTCCTCTGCAACCGTCGAACCAGCCAAATCCTCTTTGGAGGCTTGGAACTTCGGCAGTTTTAATTGTGCTCGAGTGCGCGGCACGAACACCTGATCTGAGGTAAGGTGGGCCGTCGTAGCGTGGTGCTTTCCATGCGTGATCCGCCAAGAATGATAGGGGACTCCGAGACTTGCGTATGGAGATTAATAACGAAAAGATAATATTCAGCAAAGGAGACGCACGCAGAGTGGAGGACCCAGCCAACAGCGTTGTTGATGATCTTGTATTCGGAGAAGGCTTGATGACCACACTCATGGGCGATGACCCACAGGCCAGTAGCTACCAGACCGGCAGAGAAGCCGTATACGGACCAAAGTGCGAACCGGGCAATGCGGTAGAGAATGGGATGAGGAAGGGAGAGATGCGAGGGAGAGATATAAGATTCCGTGAAGGTCGTTACAGTGTATATGGTATAGAGTAGGATGAAGTCCCAAACACTGAGTTACGAAGGTAGACATTAGCTTTCGTTCAGCAAGATCAGGGGCCTGGACTAACACGTAAAGAGACGACCTGAAAGCGGATCTTTTGAAGCAGTGAGCACTATAGACTTGTTTAAAGCTGCACGGCACGAGCTGAAAACTTTTTAAGTCTCACGGAATGACAGAGAGCAAGTCCTTGACGGTAAGGTCAGGAACAATGTATGCGACTTGCTCTACAGGCGCTGGACTGCGTCTTTTGGTGGTCATGGCAGTCTAGGATATTTCGTTGCAAGCTTCTTGTGCGGAATCTAAGGGGAGTATAGGAAGAACAGAAAGCCTAAAAAACCCCTTGTGGGGTTGAAGAAAGACGCCCAAGTTTTTCAATGTCCGGCCATACATTCCTATCTAGCAGGCAACGAGGCAGCGAGCACAGGATAATTCATCGGTGCTCCATCCGCAAGACTCTAATGGCAAACACGAATGGCCAAAATTCCGGCCTGTGACTGGTGCCACACACTGAAGCGGGTACTGGTGGTAGGTCATGCGGGACCCCCAGGCTGGAAGTCAGGGTTGGCCCTGGGGCCTGTAATTCGGCGATTTAGCCTTACTGGACGTGCTTTTGATTTATGTAGGAACTCTATGATTGCCTTTCCACAAATGGAATCATCGGGTTTCTGCTAGTCCGGGCCATCCAGTTGAGCTAGAGGCTCGCAGTGTGCTTATGCCAGGAGAGTTAGCGACAGCTTGGCTGCGATAGCGAGTTACGATGCTAGGGACATACCTTAATGCTGTTATTTATAATGCATGCGTGTCGCTCCGTTTCTCTCATTTCTCACTTTATTTCGCAGGACCATTTTGACAATGCGATGGCCATCGGGAAGCATCTCAACCGGTTGTGTGCATGAATGCTCACGGTCACGCCACCTGATCTGCTGTCGACTGGGATGTCTCATACTATGTATAACAGCCTGAGTATGCTCGTTGGGAGAAAATGTCAGCCACAGTGGCAGTCGGGCCTCAGAGGCTTCTTGTGCTCGACCACATTCTTTTAGGATCCACTGCTCTCGCTTGCTCCTTGCTCTTTTCAACCACTGTCACTCCAATCACGGCCATAAAATTAAAGTATGTCGGGGATCTCAAATTCTGCCAATATGTCGCCTGCAATAGGGGATGGGGATAGTGTGGGTGAGTTATCCCCAGTCTACTGTACTGTCAGTAAGCCTATAATCGCAATTTTGGAAGCTATTGCCGGAGCAGCAGCATTTGTTATTATCTTGGTTTCATCAACTATCGGTTGGGGATTATGGATGGCCTATAGGACTAGCATAATTTTGTCAATGGCCCGCGAGACGCAGACGCGCATCGCTCAGTGCGCTTCTTCAAGTCGCACCGGTACCTATGTTTCTGAGATGTCGGCGGTAGAAATGGGTGCTTCCTTCCTGGAGAGCGAGTCATGCCACAACTCCGAGGCAAGCCAACTCCCGTATGTTAAACCTCAAAACTCCGAGCTCTCCGCATGTCTGCCCACTCCCCCAGAGCGTGCCTATGTCCCCGGTTGGGCACCTTTTCCTCCAACTCTCCCACGTTGTCAAACACTTGATGTTATCAGATCGCCAATAACGATATCCCATTCTACGAGCGACCTCCGCGGTGTCCAGGTCGTTCTTGGAACATCCAGCAGCCCCGTACGTCGAGCAAAAAAAAATCAACTTCCGGCCTCACCGCCCAATCTCATAAATTTCGACGGGGACAGTGAACAACAGGCAGCTTTTCAGACCCCATGCGCAGAACATGGATCCTCCCTAGTTACCGTTGAATCGGTTACAGACGATCTCGCGGTTAAGGCTGAGGCAGAACAACGTATACCTCTTCAAGCGGAGGTTAGCCTGGTGGAAAGTGCTTCTGGAAACAAGTCAAACACTGACTTCATCGACCCTATGCCGGCTTCCTCCCCGGTTCCGCCCCCATTAACCACTCCGATACTCCCCACGCTAGTCTTAACGTCCGCGCCCTTTCGGATTAGTCTGGATGTCAAGCCAGAACAGGCCAAACGTGCTTCTCAGCTCGCTTCTCCCCCTATGACACCGACCTTAGTTCTAACGGCACCCTCTGTTCACTGCGGCCTGGGCCTGTCTATCAAGGGGGGGATTGATCGAGACGTCGATGATGAACTTGAGAGATGGAGCGATATTTTGGGTTTCGAGGAGTATGAAGATGATGAAGACATGTTGGATCGCGCATCTTGTCATTTACTGGATGAGTTCCCCAGCCCACCGGAGTCGCCGACACAGTGCTCTATCCTTGGAGTACCTCGCCCCGCGTCGACTGGCCGCGATGAATACTCCGAGTCGACCGTCAGCGGTGGGAGTGCCACTCCCCCTCAAGCTGTAGACGACGCACATGCCATATCTGAAGTTGCCAACAACGTGGATGGGGCCCTATTCGACTATGATGGCTTCCATCGGCGTTTGGCGGGTTTCTTGAAAGACGTAAAAGATCGTGAGATGACTCCTACGCAGATAGTTGAGGACATCGACAAAGCGGCATCTGCTACGACCACCGACCTGCGAACCTCCTCGTCCTGCACCCATTTCAATTACCCAAGACTGCATGCACGAAAGAGGTCCCAGACTGTGAGCAATAAACCAGCGCCATCCCCACAAGTCGTCCCCCTGCGTGTGGTTCCAAGACCACTACCCCTGCCAGCAGAGTTTCCTCCCGTGCTATGCCGAGCTGTCGATCGCTCCAAGCCCCAGGTTTCTGAGAACCTCGAGAGTGCTCCGGCAATGGAGAGCGCATGTTCTGTTGGCGACATAGGCGAGTCTGAATGTTCTGGGTGATTCTCGAGTGCGGAAGTTGGCAGTTTGAATTATCGCTTAATCTGGTCCTGTGAAATGTTTTGCTTGTTCTCCACGCTTGGTTCTAGATCTTCTCTTTCCCGACCCCTTTCCCACATCAAAGCTAGTCAACCACCCGTTCTCGTTCTTTCATCACTTAAGTGCTACCTTGCTACTCGGTTTATGCTATCCCTCTCATTGTTGTCGTGCAATCTACTATATATAGCTGTCTTGCTCCTGCTGGTTTCCTGGTATATATGCTTTCTTTTTGCATTCACGGCGTCTTTGCAGCAAGCCTTTCGCTTTGTTTCCAGGGTTAAATCTTTCGGGCATCGTACATGCACGCACCGTGGGCGATGGGGTATTCCCTGATAACGATGTTCTGGAACTGTAAGCCTTTCCCAGCACTGATCTTCGAGTGGCCAGGTGCTCAACTCGATTATTTCAAATGTAAGGTAAGGTCCACTATATTGCTGTTACATATGAGCCGTGAGCTTGATCGATCCACGGGTGACAGTTTCTGTGCCTGCCCAGTGACACCATTGGCAAGATACTGGCTCATGGAAACTTTACGTTTCGCTGAACTCACCAAAAGGCCATCTGAGTCTCCACTCACCCTGCAAAAAAAGTCTGCTCGCAGTACATTTATGGTTCGACACAATTGTTTTCAAGTTTATTTGAGAATATGCACAACCCCCCTGCGCCATGCACATCCGACCTGCCTTAATCCATGTCAGACAGCTTCGCCATATATAGGGATGCCAGAGCTCCAGTTCAAGTTTGCGGAATGACCAAGGCGAGGCCATTTACACCGTCAGGTATCAGCGAGCTACAACATAGTATATGAATAATTCGCTACGTCAAAAACAAACACATCGATCCCAACCAAGTCCAATAGATACTTACCTTGAAAACATTCATGTCGTGGCCTGTCGACATACCCATAATCAACGTAGCGATCGCTTCACCCGTAACGTGATTTGCTCAAGAGGAGCAAACCCACAATATGAAACGGGCGACAAGACGCTGGGCGATTAATAAAACCTTACGGTAAACGCGCGCGGCAACCTACCCTGTCAAACTAGTCTGTGGCACGAGACCTGAACCGAAGTCTAGAATGACCCGTTGCGAGATACGTGGCCCGAAAATCAAAGGGGCGCAAGCGGCAGGCGCTAGCTTCTGCATTTCTGTAGATAAAAGACTCCAATTACACTGGCGCTCGCCGCTGACGCCACGGCCTTGGCGCTATCCGCCGGGACATAGATATAGAGCAGCCCGGCGACTGTGGTCCTTTACGAAAAGGTTGGATTCCTCGTTTCATTCCTCGTTATTTCCACGACCCCCTCCTTGATTTGTACCACCAATATTCACGGCCTGACACGCCTAACCAACCTCCTACCCACCTGGCCCAGTGGCCAGTTGCACATCTTCAACTTTAAGATTTAAGAACGAGCGATGCCCTTCCATCCTGTGCGTGCGGAACAGTATCTCTCCCTTACTTGGATGGCTTCCAACCCTCTTGCTAACTTTGACGGCAACTTTTACCAGTTCAATGTCACAGGTCCTCATATCGCATACACCTGCCTGGGTGGTTTTGTTGTCGTGGTATGCCCTTCGATATGTCACGTTAGCTCTCAGATATAAAGTGGGGTGTTACACTGCAGTTTGGCATGTTCTCACTCTTTGTGCGAGAAAAGGTGTGTAGCATGTCAGATGGAGCGGTCTGTCCTTAAGCCGCCTGTCCCAGCTGTATATCGGTGAGGCATGTTGGGCGTTTCTCTTTGGTGTCATTATCGGTCCAGTGGGCGCAGACATATTCAATCCTCACAAATGGTCCCCTTCAAACTCAAGTTTAATAGACTCGAAGGGAATGAACATTATTACACTTGAAATTACTCGCATAGTCTTAGCCATTGGTGTCTTCGCTATTGGCGTCGAACTTCCAAAGCAATACTTGAAGAAGCATTGGCGGAGCCTGTTCTTCCTTCTTTTACCAATTATGACCTGGGTGAGTGCTGACCCGAGCTGAACTTCCCTTTGGCTCATACTTCTGTGTTTTCATTAGGGATGGTTCGTTTCTGCAGGCCTGGTATTTGCTCTCATTCCAGGCCTCTCTTTCCTTTCCTCCCTCGCAGTGGCGGCTTGTTTGACGCCAACGGACCCCATCCTTGCCGCGGCCGTTATTGGAGGCAAGTATGCCGACAAGCATGTTCCAGCCCATCTGCGTCATCGTGCGTTTAGTTCTCCTCCTTAAAGACCGTATTCGACGTAGGAAGGTCAATATCTTTGTAACGGTTGTGCTGATATCCACACACTAGTCTTGGCAGCGGAGAGCGGTTGTAATGACGGCGCCGCCTTCCCATTCCTATTCATCGCCCTCTACCTCTCTCTTGACGCCAGTGATGCCCATGCAGTACAAGATTGGTTCTTGGTCACTGTATTATGTGAGTCCTCGTTCTTCTATGGTCTGCATTTGGGCCGAACCTTCTGATTGGGTTGCAAGACAATGTGTGCCTTGGTGTCACTTTCGGTTCGGTGTTGGGCTTCGCCTTTCGTCATTTAATGCGTTTCTGCGAACGCAAGGATCTCATCGATCGCAAGTCTTACGTCGCCCAGTATGTGGCCCTTGCTCTGCTTTCCGTAGGCGCCACCACCCTTCTCGGATCAGACGACCTCCTCTCCGCTTTCGCAAGCGGTTCGGCTTTTGCATGGGACGGGTTTTTTAACAAACAAACAGAAGACAGTGCATTCAGCTCTGTCATTGACTTGCTTTTCAATATTGCAGGTACTCCTTTGTGACCTTGTTCCCTCCTTATCGATCGGAACATTGACCTATATCTCCAGCCTTCATATACATCGGGGCTTGGATGCCCTTTCATTTATTTTCTTCTACGGTCCTCACTCTCACTGTGTGGCGGTTAGTTGTCCTTGGTGTCCTCGTGCTTATACTGCGTCGTCTACCAATCGTCTTGGCACTCTACCGCTGGATTCCTGATATCAAAACCTTCCGCGAAGCCGTTTTCTCTGGTGCGTATACTTGGGCATATGGGAACCGTGATTTAATGTCCAGTAAAATAGGTCACTTTGGGCCCATCGGTGTGGGTGCCATTTTTATTAGTACGCTTGCAGTCGAACAGCTGCCACACGCCCACGACCCTCCTCAAAACCAGGTTGAGTTGCTCTCAGCGAGCATCCAGCCTATCGTGGCTTTCATAGTGCTGTGCAGTGTCGCTGTCCATGGCCTGAGTATACCCTTCTTCTCCCTCGGCAGGCGAGTACACTCGGTATCACGCACTTGGAGCCGACACCAAAGCACGGATCTTGCCTTGGGTCCCGAGTGGGCGACTCAGACCACGCGCGTCACACGAGCGGAGGACGTAGTGGTCAACCGCGATAGGTTACACGAAGCAGACGCCATGGAACTTGGCGAGAGTGAGAAGGTTGATTCGGAGAATATTACTGAAATATCGAGAGGTGAGGTGACCCCGAGGGATGAGAATCCACCAGATGGTAGCGGCAGGGCCGGCGAGCATACTGAATGGAGGGAAGGTCCTCATTTGATTATTGAACATTCTCATGGCCCTGGGAACGAGGTGCGTTTTCTGACTCAGGGTAGTTGTTGCTGTCGATTGAAATATATTTGCCCAGGTCGAGGTTGAAGTTATCAGGGATGCATTCGAAGGAAGCAGTGAGGCAAAACTGAGCACAGCCTTTCGAGGAAACGAGGCAAGCGTGCGCAAGGAAGCAGGCAGATATATTCAGAAAATCACACAGCTCCCCGAGCAGATGGAGAAAGAGTTGGGGCACAAATTACAGGAGGCGAAAGACGAAGCATCACAGGTGAAGGCTGAGACGCAGGAAGGGCTACGAGATGTCGAAGGTCCACTGTCACGAACACCTGAGTCCAGCCCACATGACGAAAATGAGCGTGAGGAGGATTGGCGAGATGTCGATGACAGTGACGATACAGAGACAGACAGCGGTGCCCCGTCTTCTTCCGCCCCCCTAGCCTCTTCAGTCGGGAAGAAGCGATCCAAATCACCCAAACACAAGTCGACCCAATACCCAGTGTTTTCACCATCACGAGTGTCGGCCGGAAAGCGTCGGGAGTCATTTCGTCGGGGCGTGCTTACGCGCCCTCGCGTACAGTCACCATCCCGGACGCCAGCCTTTGCTCAGAGTGGCCCTGTCACCCCCGAGAGCAAAGGCGGTCAGAAGCGACAGCGTGGACGGGACACAGGTTCCAGGCACTTGTCGCAGTTAAGTCTGACATCTGTAACACGCCCAGAATCGGGCACGCATACACCCCACGATTCGATCTCGCGCCTGCGGCACGACTCGTTGCGTGCAGCGTCGCCATCGCGGTCTATCCGCTTTGCGGACGAGCAGGAGCCACCGGGCTCACAGACACCCATCATGCGACCAGGCACGCCGACGGGTGACACCCCAGGTGGGAGCGCAATAGACGAGACGACGCAACCCCGAGTTGCTTTCGATGTTCCCCATACGAAATCCAATGGACGCTAGTCTATTGCGTCACACTACAACTGTATCGTCAGCCGCGTTGACTTGGAGCCCCTGTATCATCTGACACAGCGATATCTTCAGGGGTCTCTAATTACATGCTACGCATTGTATCAACACAGAATCAGATTCCTCTCATTTGAATAGCTAAAGAATACTTAGCCATTTACAGGGTTACACTCTTTTCGCTTTGCCAGAAGTCCAGACAAGGATCGTACGGACTGGCCATGACATCAAATTCAGCGCCACAACAAGGAAGAAGGCGAACAGCCTGCGCATGCCAGTCCGCTCAAGCACGTCAAATATATACGTAGGCCACAGCGGTCCTGGGTCTCGATTGGGATACCGTATGTCAAAGGGCGGGTGTACTGAAAGCGGTGAAGTGGTCGCGGCCACAAGACCCGACGTAAATCCGTCCTCGTGAAAGCCAAAGGCCGTCCATGCACCGGCGTAAGAAATGCCTCGTATATTCTGGATTGTTGATAAGGCACGCTGAGAAGACCAAGCCTGGTGAAAGACCACATCTCGTGAGGCTGACGCTATATCTCAGCATTTCAGCGCACCTTGGCATTGAGAACTGGATGCTCATATGTGTATCGACCGCTGACAGCTTCCGGGCGTGGATCAAACGGCGGATTCAATGTCACAAGCACCGGTCCGTGATCGTCCTCAGAAATATGTTGCAAATCATTCATGAAATCTGGAAGTGGCATGTCAGAGTATAAGGGATCAAGGTAAGGGTGTGGGGATAGTCACATGTTCTGGGAGAGTCAAGTTAGCGTTATCAACCCAAAGCTACCCATGGCACTTACAATGCTACCTGGTTGACGTTGGCTTTCACCTTCCCATCTTGGTTCGCAGAGGAAGTCAGGTAATTCCAACAAGACCACGCAATCCTTCGGCGGGGCATCAACTATAAACCGAGTTTTGATCAATGCAATTTACCACCTGTGCTGGTTCTTACTTCGGTATCCGAATGCAGAACTGCTTCGTTTTTGCTCCAACTGACCCCGCTTAGCACTTCTCTCTCTGCCGAAGTAACATATCCCCCGCGTTCGAGAAGTTTCAAAGACATATCGGAATGGCAAGCCATAATGACGTGGTCATACGTTGACGTCTCTCCACCCTCAGTTGTTATCAAGACTGATGGTCGTGGTTCTGTGGTAGTTTTGACTGCAAGCACTGGTGTGGACAGGTGCAGCTGTGACTTGGGTAGCCGAGATATAATTCTGTTGACATAAACTCGGCTGTCGACTGTCCATGACGACTCTGACATAAGACATGATCAAGCATAATGCTTACCTGCCGCCCTTGATAGTTAACCATGATGGTTTTCCAGTCAGTTGAAGCAAGTGGTGGTTATTCATAAATTGAATCTAGCCACAATACGTTTGGTCTGTATGTTGATCCTGTGGAGAAACTGGCTAACATACCAAAGTCCTAGCGGGAAAATCAGTTGCACATGTATCAGGTGGTGTGCTCCAGATAGCAGCAGTCATCGGCTAGCACGGTGTCAGTTGAGGACAGAAGAGCGAAGCGTATGGAGCCTACTTGCAATAAGGTAGTTGTCGCGAAACGAGTCCGAGTATCCTTCCCTCTGAAGATATGTGCCAATAGAAAGATGTGGGTCCTCTGTTTTCGAATGCAAAAGTTTTCGGACAGATGCATTGAAACGTAGCACGTCCCACACCAGACGCCACATCGAAGGTTCGAATAGATTCTGTAATTGACAAAACACCGTGAATAGGTTCTTGCCTGCCCATTCGAATGAACCAGAGTTGCGTGAGACGGAAAAGGTCATCTCTGTAGGAACGATTGGAATGCCTTCCTGCTTAAGAAAACTCAAGAAATTTGGATAAGTGGATGGATTCAACACGATCTTGGGAACAGCATCAGTATTTAAGATGGGACACCACGAGACCGCTCACGAATCCTCTGGAACAGGATCCGTCAGCACTCAATCTCCAGTCCAGTAGGTAGCCGCATACGTGTCAACGTCACAATACTTTTGATCATCGTTAGAACTACAGAAAGGAACAGTATTGGCATGACCCCCGGGACGGTTTTCAGCCTCAAAGAGATGGACTTCGTTGTCGCTGTACTCGTTGAGTAACTAAGTGTAGGTGGCATCTTATGAACCGAGACCCAGTTGGGGTGAAAACAAGACCAACTCACCCATGTGGCTCCCAAACCAGAACAACCGCTTCCAATGATAGCAACTCTCATGAGCTAGGGCCTGCTCAGTTGCTGGGTGCTTGTGAACGTCCAGCCAGACAATTTCGAATTCCTTCCAGCGCCCAGTCTGTAGCTGGCAAGTATACTTACCGTATTGAGCTAAGGACCGAATTTAGTGACAAATCAATTCACTCGTCAAAATTTTGTTTTGGGACGTCACCCCCGAATGCGCTGACGACATTCATGCGTTATGTAACTACAGTAGACTCCCCCTAACAGATCCCTCAGATAACGCATACTCCCTCAAAAGCCATACATTTTTACATCTTCCAAAGTTGGTTTGCAGGGCCAAAAACCTCTCGAATACCCCATACTCCCTTATAACGCATACTCCCAGGCCTCTCCCGAGGGGTATGCGTTAGGAGGGAGTCTACTGTACATAACTCATTCCATCTACTATACAGTATCAAAAGACTACTCAGGCGGTCGACTTAGCGTATCGCCCTGTGTGCGCTTTTGAAGTTCTTAGTAAACCGTGCCTTTCAAGAAATCCGAGGCCTTCTCCGCAAAGGCTATCACGGTAGCGCAGGTGTGACCTGGGAAAGGTGAAGGCAGGACCTAGAAATGCTGTAATGAGCCGGAAAACATAGAACTGTTGAACGGGTCGCGCACTGAGGCATCAATGACCCTTAGACCTGAGACGCCGTGCACGCGAAATTCGTGGTTTACAACGCTGTCGGCGGAAGAGTGTCCGATGCGTGCAGTGCACATGGGGTGATAAAGGGTTTCTGTCGTCCGTTTGATGTAGCGTCGAAGTGCTTCATCAGTAACCTACAGTTGGATCACGGTCAAGAAGCACCAAGAATATGAAATTTAAACGAGAAAAAATTACCTTATCAGGGTTAGCATCCCCAGGGAAATAGATGGAATCCGATTCCGCTATATCATCCTTCAGAAGCAAGTGATCAACCAATGGTCGACTGCGGCCTATTCTAAGGGACAGACGAAAGGCTCGGACAAACGTGTCCATATCACTGTCCACAGAAAGATAACTACACAAATAATTAGTGACCATATTCAGTTCACTATACATACGTGAAAAGATCTACTTCGGATTTATGTCAGGCCCATCCCATATATTAGCCGACTTGAGAGTTATAGTGCCGGTACTCTGAGGACGTAACAGGACGGTGGCCTGTACGACGTATATGTAATACCAAGAAGGCTAAGATGCGACATGGTACTCACAATAGTACAAAAGTTCGTCCGTGGAGGGGCCGAGATGAATCCATGAGACAAAAACATCATCGGTGCAACTATATACTCTATGTCAGGGCTTGCCCTGCCTGCCGAAGTATCTACACATTTGACGGGCTCATTTACGTCCCTGTCGAACGGGAGACTATCCTGTAAGGGTCAATACCAGTATGGTGCTTAAGAATAATTCTCGCACCTGGTATCCGTTGATTTTACGAAGGCATATGACTGCCCAGTGAGCATTGCAAATGGACCGCCACCAGTTAAGAGCCATCGCAACATCGGCATAATTCCACCAATCGGAGTAGCTAACGGATCCACAGTGCCAGGCTTGGCTCGGAAGGGCGCCGTTACCATCAGATGCTAAGATCCACGACAGACTAAATTGAACTAATTCCAGCGAGAGCTCGTCTCGTGTACGCACGTCGCACAAATTTCTCCCAACAGCCTGTAGCTCTTTTACAACAGGAATGTCCAGTCTTTCCAACTCCCCCTTCGGCCCTATGCCTGACAACATAAGTATTTGCGGTGTCTTAATCGCGCCCGCGCAGCACAAGACTTCACGTCGAGCGTTAACTTGATACACCGGGCGATCAGGACCCTGGGCAAGCTCGACTCCGATCGCACGAGGAATGCCAGAGGTCGTAGAGAACAGGATTCTGGTTACAGTTGTTTCTAAAGCCACTGTAAGGTTTGGACGCTGGAGAACGTCTGGTGTAAGGTACGCGTGGGCAGCCGAGGACCCTACAACCGAAATTTATATATGGTATAGAAACGAAGAGATAATTTACTTACTTTCCCCTTTTGGGTCAATCCAGCTAGAGATGTATGTTGCACCAAGGGGGCCTTCGGGTCTGGTTGTATCATCGATTCGGGGAATGCCAATTTGCTCACAGGCGTCCACAAATCTCGCACTGAGGGGCTATTCAATTTGCGTCAGTATGCGCTTGCCGCGAAAAGTCTCAAGTGTACATGACGATCTGGGTGTGTTGTAGACCAAAGGCCTGAGTCACCACGGTGAGACGCATCGGCATTTGGCCTCTGAGGGTGGGGTGTGTACTTTTCTGACTTGACGAGATATCTGCGCGCAATGTCAATCGACGTCGAGGAATGTATGAATATAATGACGTCTTAAAGTCATTCTCCCAATCCCATCCAATTGCACCGAGTTTGGCCCACTCTTTGATGTCGTCCGCGCATGGACGCTGGTAGATCAACGCGTTTATCATACTGCTCTCCAGCATTCAGGACGAGATGGTATTAAACTAAAGGTGCTACCTTCCACCGCCAATGACCTTGCCAGCAGGCCAATACATGGATCGATTGTCGACGTTAACCTGATTTCTTCATGAAAACCATTGTAGTTCAACGGTATAACGTCGGACTCAAAGGCTACCGTACGTTGTTGTGTAGTTCCAGTCCAGGTCCGATCTGAGGATGATCCAGTATCAGTGCCACTCCCGCGATATATTTGGTTGATTTACTTAAATAGCTTAGGGAAGGTAGCAGGCATTCTACTGAACAAATGACCCATGTGGCTGTACCCAATGCCAGTGTGAATAGTAAGCACTCAGAGCAAAGGAGCAGCACCTTTTCCCAGCTTCGATCATGAGGACACTGATCTTTGGGTCATCGGTCAACCGACGGGCCAGCACACATGCCGCTACGCCTACAAAACCAGTCAATGAGCAGTATTAAGACACCAGCATCTCTTCTGCTTAGTTGCCTCTGGCTC
Source organism: Gautieria morchelliformis (assembly GCA_015179125.1). NCBI lineage: Eukaryota > Fungi > Basidiomycota > Agaricomycetes > Gomphales > Gomphaceae > Gautieria > Gautieria morchelliformis. The sequence continues at coordinate 307,585 of WHVA01000035.1, read as the reverse complement.
GAGGCAAAACCCGTCACGAAATATGGAGTACAAATTTTAACTCACCACCACCGACAATAACATAATCATACGTTCGAATGTTGGATGGGACCGCCTCCTCACCCAACTCGGTAGCATAAACAGATGGATATTTGACGAAAGGTGACGGTGAGCTAAACCAAGACCCCATGGTAGCAACCCCTACAGTTTAGAATTTACTCTATTAGTCTTGATTAGGTTAGTAAGACAGATTCTGTTCTAACCTGTTCAGGTGATCTGCTTCCAAGGTTTCCAGGGCGTGATAACGACTTAGCAGGCTACGTGACTACCCGTGTCCCGTGACTCCGCGATCACGTGATCGCGACCAGTTCATGGAGACTCCCCCGCGCAAGCAATCTACATTGGACCCGCAGTGCACAAAGTCAAGGCGACAATATACTGAAGATGAGAAGAAGCAGCTCCTTGCTAACCTTGATCTCGAAGGTATGTGTGTCACCAGTCTTTCTACTTGTTACTTCATTCACCAGCGTCAAGTGAAGGATCGCATTCGGCAGTTTGAGGCGTATCTCGCCCATTCTCTTGAGGCATTCAAGCTACGACACCAGAATGAGGTTACACGTATTCCTCGTGCCATTCGTACACTCACCATTGCCGAATTCTCGGATAAGTACGATGGAGATGTGAACAAAGCGATACAAGCTATCACTAAAGCCAGGATGGAGGCCAGTGGAGAACCAGCCGTGCTTGATGGGAGTGTGCGGAAAAGGTATGGTTGAATTTGTAGTTTCTCCTATTCCGTGACAGGGTGACTTGGCTCCTGCAGAAAGTGGCAGCCTTCTACTGACGACGGTCAAGAGGCCGGCTCGTCACGGATTGCTAAAACTGGTGAGTGAGGTGCCATGTTGCTGAATATTGAGCTAAGTTCTCTCCCTCGATAAGCCCGCGTCGCCTCACCCCAGAAAAAAGACTCTGCGGGTGCACGTCCACGCCTTGTTAAGACACCAGGCGCACGTCTCCGCCGTCCCCCTCCCTCTCCCGGAGCTTCCGCCATGGCTAAAACGTCTCCCTCTAAACATACCCAATATTCCTCTCCCTCTAAACATCGAATGCCCTCTAATACATTATTCAACCCCGCCCTGCCAAAGACGCCTTCATATCCCCGCCGGCCCCGCGCGAACGAGAGCCTTCTCAGCGCCAATGGCTCCCCATTAACCAATCCCTATGAATCTGCGTCCTTGGCCAATGGTGGCACCGATTCCCCCGTACTACCTCATCCTCCAGGGACGGGAAACGCGCACGCCAAATTGGAACGTCAACGAAGCGTCGCTGTTTTACGCGGTCCTTCGTTATCTCAACCCACAACATCTCAACCCTCCCAGGCGCCCGCTTTAGAGGTCGTACTCTCGATTAAAGTACCCACCAAAGATGGGAACATATTAGAGTTTGATCCTCTTGTCACTTCTCCTGGTGACCTGGAATTACTGGAGGGAGTTAGCGATACTGCGAAGAAACGTGCCAGGGAAGAGCTGCAAGAGTTGAGTGGTTTAATGACAAGGTTGGGAAAGTGGAGGATATGAATATTCTAGTTCGTGAATACTTTGCCAATTACCTATCTTTGCGGCTTGCAGCTCCCACTTTGGTCACCCATCTATAAGCTTTCCAAATCTTAGATCTTACCTGCAAGTAATTATAATGATCTAAGTTCTCTTGGAAATACCATATTTTCTCGTTGGATCTTCGAGAGCACTTGACAATATATGCTGATCAATCGAGTCCGAGGAATGCCTACTGAATTGTGTGCCTATATCTTCAATATCTCTTGCAGGCCTACCTTGCCTGCGGAGACAATCTGGTCGGACGCCTGGACGGCACGTTGCTGAAGGAACAGTCTGGAAATGGTATAAGTCTTCCAGATAGATATTCCAGTCGCATGAAGAAGGGTCCTCGCCGGCTTTCGATAACAGTACTAAGGGACTTGTCCTGCTAGTGAAGGGTGACGAGTAAAGCGCACACATGGCACGATGGATGTTGCCTTCCCCCTCCACATGCAGCTGCATAACCCCAATCGCAGAACCGCAGCCCACCGGCGGAACACAACAGGAGGATGTTTAAATGCTTCATGTCATCATGTATGATACCCTTCTCGAGCGATGAAGAGTTCTACGGTCCTTTTGCGTGAGTGTGATGCCATCAGTTTGGGTATATGGCCACGAGCACCGCTATATAACATCCTGTGCATTTACCCATAGTCGACATACAACCTGAGGCGATACATACCGCTCATTCCGCTCACATCAAAATCTGGCATGGACGTCTATACGTGCATTACATAAAGAAGGAAAGGGGGAAATAATCCAACGGCGCTGTTCGCAATAGATGCGAATTTGACGTGGCTTTGCCTAATGGTTCTGCGAATGGTCAGCGTTATAGGCGTGCGGTTACACGACGTTGAAGGTAAAGGCGGGGAGCGCACTGGCGAGCGATAGCCAGACCTGAAAAGAGTTGTCAGAGGAGGGACTGGGAAAGCGGGTCGGATGTACTTACATTGTACAAGTAATATGACCTCTGGTCTTCAAGAACAGATTTCAGGAAGACAAACCGCGAGCCGACGAAGGAGGCCAGTGTCAACAGTATCGTCGAGATGATTGGCCCTAAATTCCAGAGATATACCAGCCCCAGGGACCAGACAACCATGGATATAAAAACAACGACTCGTGACGCTATTGGGAAAATTATAGGCAAGGTCTGCCTGCCGACTTTTTTGTCCCCAAATACGTCTTTGAAATCCTATAAATGATTGTGTCAGGGATACAGGTCGAGGAAGCATGGCATACCTGAGTGTGATTCGTGGTAATGAATATACTCGTGCTAACGAGAATGGCGAGTTTGGAAGTTGGTCCGAGCGTTGTCCGGTCTGGTCCTAAACCAGGCATACGGTAAAACTTTCTGAAGTTGAATATATGCGAGAGATATCTTACCTGCAATCAGTGTTGCTCCTATTTCGAAGCATGCCAGACCCGCGCCGTTTAGAACATGGCGACCAAACCAGTGAGAATCGAATCCCAATTCGTTGAAAGCGTAAAAGAAGAAGGAGCTCGCGGCGCTGACTTGCACGACGGCGGTACTGAAGCAGGCAGAACACATCAAGCAAGGGATCAGACACCCCCAGCGTAAGATTCGAGCTTGCTGTACGGTGATTCGACCAGACGGTATTGGTCGGTCAGGTTTGTTCGCAGCATCCTCATTAGGGTTGAGGCTCTGGTTCGCGAGGTTGAACTGGAGTAAATGGAGCCATACCCACAGCATCAGTTGTGGCAGGTGGGTGCGGTCATGTAAAGGTGCTGTAGCGACGGAAAATATAGTCTGTAAAGTACCTGCGTGTTATATAGGACTCGTCGGACTGAGGAAAGATGATACGTTACATACCACGGGTATTAAGATTGTTTTAATATCGGATTTGGTGAACAAGAACAGTGTTTTGAGAAGTTTTATAGGGAATCGAACAAAAGATAGCATTGATCTCGGGAAGTGCGGTTAAAAAGATAGGCCTGCCCCGACACGTCAGTACAAAGAGGTTGAGCGCATGGGATCACGTTGAAAACGTACAAGTATCAAGACTTAAAGTCGCCAGCATGAGACAAGCGGGTCTTATAAGACATCTATATTTCACCAGAACACTGGAGGGGGAAAGGGTTTCCCATGAGTATACTGATGAAAATTTCATGTTAGTTTCCCCAGGCCATGTACCATATCTAGCACAAGGGACGTGTGATGGACAGCACTATATTCCCAGGAGAACTCAATAGGGCGTTTCACGAAGGCGAATTCGACGTGAATTCGGTCACGAAATCGGTGTGAATTCCAAGGTAAACCCGGAGTTCAAATTTCAGGACCGATTTCACGTCGAATTCACCTTGGTGGAACGCCCTATTGACGCCGGTACGTAGCGGGCACACCTAAGAGAGAGAGAAGTCTGAGAAACGGGGGTAAAAGTTGTGATTTTTATGTGATTAGGGCCCGTTGAATGTTGAACGTTGAACAAACTTGCCACTCCCATATATGTCTCTTCTTCATTCCCCTTTATCTAGCCACTCCCATATATGCCTCTTCTTTCATTCCCTCCGTGATTCAGATCTCAAAGGGCTCAGACCTTGACGTGTGATGCAGGATGATTCAAGCGGACTTCTGGCTCGCAAACCGTGATTCGTGCGGCGTCGCCTCAGGTGTGATCCGCGTCGTGAGTTCGGCAGGCGCTTGGTCACGGCTGTGAACTTCCTTGATGAAAACTTATATAACACTGCTCACGTTATTGTAGTTTCCCAGGGCCATGTAGTAACTGAAGTGTGATGGAGTACATTCCCAAGCGAACTCAATGAAATCAGTGGTGTGATCTGATAAAATTTCTACTACTGGTAAGGTTTGCTTACTTTGCATGCTGATGCAGTTGAAGAGAGGTCAGCACGTGGGTGAGCAGAGAAACATGGAAACCAGACATCCATGAGAGCCAGGATAGCGACTGAGATCGCTTGGCCAGATTGCATGGACAGGCTCCACTCAAGCTCGCTCGATCTAGGGTCTTCGGTGGGGTTTAGCTATATTCGGACTAGTTCAACCAGCATTAAATCAAAGTTACCTCTAATCCTTAACTAAGCGCTAAGTATTTAGCGTAAATGCCGGTGCAGCGGCGATATTCTGCGCGCTGCAGTGAGAGCGCCCCCGCCGGCCACGGGCCTCAATCCGATCGTCTAGACGTCTGAACCCCATTGTTGATTATTTTACCGACGGTGCGTTGATGTGTACAAGACAGCTTTACTATATTCAGTATAGTCACTAACCCCCCTAAGAAACCAGGGACATCTTGTTCGTCAATCGAAGTGCAGGGCATGGACCGGCCTGAGCTCTGAGGACCATCAAGATCATCATGTACTTACGTCCATTCATCCGAGTCCATGCGGTCGCTGTGACCTGCACGTATATAGTCCTAGGCTCTGTACTTCATTGCATCACTGAGTTTACCAACCCCCTGAGCATGCATTCCTGAGTCCATCAGGAAATCACTGATAGGTCTTACTACTATCATGCAGCTGCGCCATATGCTATCTATTCCCTTGAAGATCACTATAGCGGCGTTTTACTGCAACCTGATCTGATTCACTGGCAATATGATTCAGAACGTTTCTCGCTTCAAGTCCCAGGGTTCTCCGCTCAGCACAGCACGCACCTGCCTGGCACTGCAGGAACAACGGCCGCTGAAAATCAGTACATTCGGCCCCTGGAGAATCAGTTCATCAAGGACGCCTACCAAGTTGAAAAGGAGCTTGGAAGCGGCTACCTAAGGTTTCCTGACAGACACCGCGCGGCTCCCGGCCCACTCGTAAGTTTGTAAACTGTTGCTCAATTTTGTATACTCCCATACAGCAATACCGCCTTTGTTCCTCGATCCCTACTGTATCATCGTGACTTGGCCGTACCAATGGATCAGATTCGAGGTGCACGATACCGATCAACTTGATTTCTATGCTCCCAAAATCTCCATTGTAGCAGCCCGACACACCGTTCCTTCCCTATCTTTGACTTTAACAAGCCTAAAGTATGAGGAAATATGAAAACTAGACAACCACATTAGCTAAAATCCCAATCAGAGGAGGGATATCACTTTTTGTCATCCACCATTGTAGCGATCAGCCGAGCAGCAGAGACCGTGCCAATAGCCTGTCCTTTGCCCCGTGACAATGAGTACTTACCAGTAGTGACGTATCCGATTATAGTGCTATCGCCAGCGACGAGTTTCGACAACTAAACAAAATTAGCATGCACTGTGACATACGCCTGAAACTTAATCTAATGAGTGGCACGCACCTCGTCATCAGCATCGCCCTCAATATCACCCCCTTTCTTCCTAGCGAGCATTTGCCTCAGTTCACACCCTTCATCATGCCCTACCTCGTATATGGCTGCCAGATCATCTGGATTCCCTCGTCCACAGATCTCCAACTTGACTGATACCAATGTTCCTTTCAAAAGTTGGGTGACACACCCTTGAAGCGGTTTCAATGCCCTTTTTGCCCGTAGTGCATTAATTCTGTCCAAAAGAGTGACAGCTGGATGCTGCGCATTGGTCGCTGCTTCAATGATATCAGGGGTATCAGATCCCCGTAAAAGCCACATGGCCTTCTTTGTGTCCAGGCTATCGTCGCCGGTTGGTCTCGAGATGTCACCTGCTGGTTCCCTCTGGACGTCCAGAAGTCCCTCCTCCGTACGTTGGACCTGAGGCGGGGACATATCCAGCACGACCTCCCAATCTGCTCTCCACGGGCTCCTCGTACCTACACTCTCCCACTCGACTCTTTTGGCAGGTGGCTTCTTCTCCCACCTTTCGCGCTCAACTTTCTCTGATAACTCTGCTTCTTTAGCATATGCCACTGTTAGCGGGTAATCAAATGGAAAATCTGGAGAGTTTGCTTCGAATAATTGTGTACGCCGTTCACGCAGGCCGCCGACACGCGTCCCAGTGTAAATCAAAGAAGTAAAGAAGGGCATAGACCAATGAGAAGGGAGGAGAATGGTCCACCCATGCATGTTCTCGATGTGAGTGTTGGCACGGTTTTTGGAGGACGAAGAATAGGAATGCGAGGACGCTGCCGTGCGTTGAATGAGCATAACAGGCACACGGTCATCTTGTCGAAGCGGCTGGAGGACAGTCCCGGGAATCAAATTCTGACCGAACAGCAGGTCTGTTGTGATGGTGGCTTCCCAAATACTGAAGAAGACTTACCTGTCTTCTTCTCTCGTCCAGATCCTTTTTCTGGAAGCTCGGCCTTCTTGCCCCGCCCGAGCGTTCAACTTCATCCCAGAGCTCACCCCTTGCGAGTACGGCATTAGGAAACACTGTAAAAGGCGTAGGAAGTGTGGCGCTGGGCTTCCCGGCACCGGTCGGAATTGCTCCTGGCTTCGCATTCTTTGGCGGAAAGCTGAGGAGAGAGTTCTAAGCTTTTGAGGCCACTCCTAAAGATGCAATACATACTTCAAGCGAGGGTCGTGAACTTTGAAACTTATAATCATTCCCCTGGGCACGGATCCTGGCGACTGCAATTCTTTCAGTTGTGACCAGAACTGTAACAACAATACGCATGTATGTCAGCGAAGTCCAGTCCGCGTGAGATATCTTACTTCGTGGAATAATGGTCTATCGTCTCCGTTGACCAGTGTCATTGCACCCCGAATAATTTGACTGGATCGCGGGCCCATCAGCTCGAAACAATTTATTTGAGATCGTAAATCCATCAAGTCAATTGATTCTTCTGCACTCAGAATCTCGTTTATACTGTCGCGCCCTTCATTATTATCATCCTTGTTGCCATGGGCTCCATATTCTTGACGACATTCGTCCAGAACGATGCTGGCCGACATCTGAACTGCATCCCAAACCTCTTGCCATGCGGAGGGATGAACTCTGATCCAGAGTGTCCTCAGTGTACCAGGCCCTGGCTTTGTGACCGGCTCAGTTGCATCTTCTTTCTCCTTACCTTTCCCCCGCCGTCGCCTTTTGGACTTCGGCTGACTATCCTTGTCTGAGATGCCCTTTCCATCTGGGACTCCCTCATGAGGTGCTGCAACGCTGAGTGGCTTCCACATGATTACCGCAGGGGCGATGAGGCCAAAAGGATAGCTACCAGGCTGGTATAGGTGCGTTTCATGAACTCGTGACCCTAAGGTGTATCTATTTACTTCCAGTCAGTGCATGGATGAGGAAATAACTGACGCAGTTACATGCCTGACAGCCCCAGGACCGGCACCCTGGCAGTCAGAGCAACGAATAAGCATTCTCTCCAACAAAATCTGTTTCCCCGAGACAGAGATAGTGGAGATGTACGATGCATCATGAAGAATCGACGAATGGATTGAAGAACGATGAGAAGGTCTGTAAGATTTTTCGGTAGGGGTTTCAGACTATGAACTGGGTAAGACCGCCAGTAACGCTCAAAAACGAAATCAGGGAACAACGAACAAGACGATACCCCCATACATTCTTCATATGCATACGTTTCGCATGCCAAAGATGGGTCTCAAGCCACGTTTTGTCACCTACCTTAATCATTTCGCGAGAGAATGCGGGGAGAAAGTTAGGCCACTCACGTTGCCGTTTTAGAAAGCTCAACGTTCGATTAATCTGCTTCGAATTACCTCGCTTGGGTAGCTTTCTTCCAAGGGCTTTGCGCTTCGCAGGGTCCATCTACAGTGGATGTAACCCAAAATTATTGCGGCAGACGACACCGCATTCGTACCTCAGCTCGTGCTTTCCCTCGCAATCGCACAGGCACACGCCGAACATCATGAGAAGCTGCACGTCTTCGGAGAGAGCGTGGTAGAGCTTGCCATGCCCTTTGAGTCGAACTGCTTCGAGCAGTTTGCATTGATGACTGCATTGCTTTTATCTCGAAAGAGCGGGCCTTTCAACCAATAATGTGATATTGCTTGAAACCATTGCTGATTGGAAAATACCTCAGTGAACTTCTCAATATCAATCGCACCGGGGAGTCCACCCATACCTATTTCCGAGACAAGCGATTAGATATTATTCATAGGACGTGAGCATTTAGGCACTCACTGTTCACGACACCAGTGCCCGAACTAGGACCAGACTGAAAGCGAATTACCCGTGCATCGATCGTCTTCTGCTTTTTCCTAGACCGTGCCGGCTCTTCTTGAACTCCTTCGTGTGGACGTTTAGCAGGCATCCGGTTCCAAATGCATAAAGTCACTCTTAAGTCTAACAAACTGGCGGTAGTCCACAAAGACCCACGCCTCTCCATGTCTTTCACTCGCTGCCTCGGATCCTCCAGCCGGGTCGCGGGCCTCTCTACCCCAGTTCGTTCTTTTCCTACACCACTACGATCTTTCTCTAGCTCCAATGTTGGACGAGCTGAAAGTGCACCAAGTGCAGCACCTGACTTAGGTACCATCCAACCTCAGAAACGACCTGTTGGTGGATTTAGAGGCGGGTAAGACCCCTTACGCCTTATATCCACTTCACCGTCATCAACTCTCCCGTGCTTCAGTGTCTTCGGTTTTTTGCTTGGCTTCTCTGTAGCGTCTGCGTTCGCATCATACCACTTGTTGGATGAATACAAACTCGCGTCGAACACACTTCAAACTAGCGTAGAAGAGCTACAAGTTAACATTCAGAAGGTCTACATTCTCGCCCTATACTTTCCATACTTCTCTCACGTGGTTGATCAGGTTTCTGCCCATATCCGGCGTATAGAAGCAGTGGAGAAGGAGCTAAAAGCCTTAACCGAGAGTGCAGCGGGGAAGGACGACGTTAGTCGGGTGAGGACAGAGATGAAGAAGTTGTACGATGGACTGCACGTCGGTAAGCAGGCACTGATAACAGCAGAAGCAAATTCTAATGGTGCTTGTGCCTATCTATAGAATTTCTTGATCTCAAGTCTCATGTGTGGGGAATTCGTAAGTTTCATTACCGTTTACCTTTCTATTGTTCATGGATGTCATTTAGAACAAGATGTTCATTCACTGTCTAAGAAAGAATCATCATCGGTGCGGGTTTCTTAACGATGAAGTATCGCCCTTTGCAATAGAACGGTATCGAAAGTTATTACGCGACGGTGGCTGAAGTCTGCACTTATGGTGTATCATGACGGCTTGAGACTGATGGGTCGCAAATGTGAAAATTTCGTGGCCACTCGTGATGCGGTTGCAGTTGTAGCCGACTTGACCGAATGCTTCTTAGCTTGCATGATTTCAATTTCCAGGGTCCATGTACGTTATATCATGGTTCTGCTCTCTATTACCACATTTTCTTTCACATTCATGGTCACAACGATGGATCGTCTAGCTCACAAAGCCTTTCAATTACCACATCACGACTTGGCATCAAAGAGGGCCATGGACGAGAAGGTTACAAGCCATGGGAAGAATCGACAGGAATTCCCCAGGTCGTCCAGGAGGACTTCCGGTAATCATATTACTGTAAAGCCAAATTCGGTTTGATCGACGACGGAGACTCATTACAGTTCGCCTCCAATCCCCGAAGCAACTGGTCTTCAGCTGTCGGGAATCCTGTCGCAAAACTGGGACGAACTCGCTGGCTGAATGGTTTGGCTTTTTTTTTCCGCGGACGGGCGGAATTTTGCCCATGACATAGGCAGTGGGGAAGCATGAGTCCCTGAGGATCACCGGGACGCGGTATCCCAACCAGAGGCTCTTGTGCGGCTTTAGCATGTGGTTGTCGGAGGCATATATTGCCGCGTAAACAATTAATCTGCCGAAGAGGTGCGTCTTGTCATTGGATATGCATATGAACATCAATGTATTAGAACCATTCGCCAAGTGGCAGCGTCGAGACGGAATATGGCGGCACTGGCAGTAGGGGCACCAGAAAAAATATCATCACATATTTGATATTAGTTAGGCAACGCACAACGGTCGGATGAGAAGTGATCCAGAAAGATCTCGGGGCCAGGACGGACGAAACCTGGTGAATACTAGGAGCTTGAGTTCGCCTCTGACCTTGATGGGAAAATATTCGCGAGGATCCCTTGGCTTCAACTATCGAAAATGATAAAGTTATGGATTCTGCTGCCAGTGTTCATGTTGGATGTCCTGGGTGGCCGGTATTCTGAGTATCAATTTTTCCCGGATTTGATGTATGAAAAATGCTTTTGTCGATGCGTTGTACATGTGATCCGTCGTTTCGCAGAGGGGCGGACGTACATGTAAGTAATATGGCAATCAGTGATTCAGTGTGACAACACGTTATGTCACGGATCCACGCATTACACACTCGAGTACTTACTACCAACATCTCGTATTGACACTTCCTGCGACATGCTTTGTAAAACTGCACCACTGTCATATTCTTGATGTTCTGTTTACCTGGTGATTTTTGTCTTGCTTATTATGTCTCACTTGCCCCGATTCTTTGTATAGATAATCGTGTCAGCCTCACCGGCATTCCCTCTGATACTTCCTTTAGTGCGTGGAATTGACCGCCCCTCAAGTACATCGGCCATCTCAAACGTAGCTCCAAGATGTTGGGAAGTTTCCACATCGATACTGGTGCGATAGGTAGGTCAATAGCAGCCAGACGGTCACTTCAACTCAGCGTTATTCAATGATGACAGTCGCAATCGCCATATCGCTGTTAATAGTTGCTTTTGCCTGCATGGTGTGGATTTTTCGAAAGACTGGTTGTGGATTTTTGCGCAACAGCAGACAACAGATGTGTCGCCGCTCAAGCAACATTCATCTTCCCAATCGTACCGATAATTCTATGCCTCTTACCAAACTCCAAGGGCACAATCCCTTCTGTTTCTCGAAGGGGAATGTTGAACTAGGAGTATCTGCCCTGCCTCCCCAAAGCATTTTGGTGAACTCGAAGCAATGCCCGAGCCCACCGTCCCATGCATACATCCCCGGCACCGGACCGTTGCTGTCTCCCTCTCTCTCACCGTACATCTCAAAGAACCATGTCAAAATCACAGCGAGCGATCGTACGATGCATGATGGTCAAGGCGTCGCTTTGCAGCCTTGGGAGGCTTCCTTGGAAAGGATCGAGACTCGGATATCGCTGCCTGTCACACATTCAGAGCTTCCAAATGTTGTTCCACAGCAAAGGGAAAATCCTTCGACACTGCCTCTCGGGAAGCGAATCGCCCCGGGATCGAAATCGAGCAAATTGCGGATACAGACCGACATTCAGAGTGCAACTTATACTAGCATGCCGGAGAATCTACCGATACTAGTCTCGGATGTTAAAGGGTCAGACTTAAAGTCACGCATTTTGAAGGAAAATTCGGACTCGTCGAGTCCACTTCCGGTCTCGTTGGTGGACTGTCCAGACTATCAGTCACCTTCGACTTCCCTAGCTTGGAAGCGCGGTTCAACAGTGAGGACGAGAATGGCTTTCACCAAATTACTCACCAAATTACAAGTCCCTTCTCCTCCCCCCACGCCGATGACGTACCCAGCGCTTTCCCGAGCGACGCCGATTGTCAAGGAATGGTTAAGCCAAGAGGTCGCAGAAGATACTAAGACCTGGAGCGATGTCCTGTCATTCTCAGAATACGAACGCGAGGAACATATAATACATGCGCAGAGATTCAGTGTGGCCAACCATCTACCCAGTCCGCCACCAACACCTGCACTGTCATTCACCCCCCCAACCCCCTCCCTTTCGACAACTACTGGACAGCCAGAGACACAATGGCCCAGTGCTATGAATACATCCTGGACCCGCGAGCATGCTTATGGACGTGCGAATGTTGACATACATGACACCGCCTTCCGACCTCAAGCTGGTGGTGGAGGTGACAGCATGGTCGCGCCTATGTCTCATTACCGTCAACTTCCAGTAAACATGGAAGTGGGGGAAGAAGGGCTTTCTAAAACCCAGGATGACTTACCTGCCTATGACGACTTTGGACGTGACTATGAGACGCGACTTGCTCTCAAACGGGTCACATCATTGCTAGCCAAGCCTGTCAAACCTGTCAAACCTACACGCATTTTCTTCAAAGAGGTCGCATCCGTTGTCAGGCCTCGCCCACCACCTATAGACTACGAGCCCTTACTTCTGCGAACGGTAGACAGTTCGAAATTTAAGAGAAGGGCACAGTTGCCTGGATTCAAGGTACCTCCTGCAGCACTTAGGAGCACTTCACCGACTACCCGCAGAGAAAGAACGTGGTTCGGGACGAAGGGGGAGGTTTCACCACACGTGCAGGTATTGGAGTTGCTCATAGCGCATGTAAGTGACCGTCGTACGGGTGACATACCCCTGGGTACGCTCTAAGGGGGGAATCGGAGATGCACCTCGTGCAGTGACCAGTCACTCTGGATGCTTTCTTTGTGTCGCTTCAGGATGCTTTCGTTGTGTCGCTTCAGTGCTCAAGCTATCGAGTTTTTAATGCCTTTCTCGGAGCCTCCCGCTTTTGTGCCCGCTCAAAGTTGCTGTTCTAATTCCTCCGCAGTCCGGTGTGTCCTTGCATTTGTTCACGCCTATCTTGCTACTTTGCTTTGGTGCTTGTACAGCATGCCTTAACCGGTTTGTACCTGCAATCGATGACTTTCGGCTCACTAGCTGGTGCTTTATGCAGCGACATTTAGCTTCTCAATCATCTGGGCATGCATCATGCATGCTATCATGTGATTTTACAGATATGTTGCAGCATCGGGACGCTTTGCGCAAGCCACCCGCTGAGCAACTTGTATCTATCGTCAATTGGTGTTGGCTGGACTCATATTCCCAAGAAGGTCATGCATGAGGATAGCCCTATTCAACCTGTCAATGCTAGGAGTGGAAGTTCATCAGTCTTAATGCTATCCAAGCAACGTATCAACCCAGCTTTTCTGGACAAGCGCGCTATCGACGGCACTCAAGGCATAGGTAAAGGATCCTTTACTGTAAGATGTTTACTTATTGGTCACAGCTGCTAGATGTACGAACTCCAAATAGGTACTGTATACTAGTTAGGTAAGGAAGGCTATCAGCGAGGGACACCGGATGGCCATGTTCACGAAAAGGGACTATGATCATGAATGCACGAAAATAACATGCGAAAAGGAGAATCCACTGCATTGTAAAGAAAAGTAGATCAACAAAGACAGATGCGTTAATCGTTTGGTCAAAGCCTAGGCTACTTTACATATTTTCCTCGCAGCTGGACCAAATGCCAAATTTAGCAACTTGTGACCCGGGGACCGCATAAATAATAAACTGATTCGGCATTTGTTACTCGTTTGTGTAAGCTCACAGTGTTGCAGTTTGTTGGGTCGGTTTTCAACCGAACAAATGATCAAATCGCAGTACTAGTAGTAGTACTTTGACTCATTTTATTCCTCTCACGCATACTAGTACCATGATTATTTCCAATGACCAACATAAGGAGTTGGACCAGATGGTCCTAGCGCATGACTTAGCACTGCAGGAAGAGCGCCCCCTGAAAATCAGTACAATTGGCGCCTGGAGAATCAGTCCATAAGGGACTGCTAAGAAGTTCAAAAGGAGCCTGGAACCGGCTACCTTAAGTTTTTTTCCCCCGATCGGCACGGCCTGAAATTCAGTAGTGATCATGAACATTTTAGCGCAATTTGTGGCTTGCCGGCAGCGGTTTTTGCGCGGTATCCAAGTGCTTTTGGGACTTCTATATAGCCACAAATGAACTTGATTTCAGGTTGTAAATACATGGCAGGCGATCACATAGCAAACCGTAGGAGCGAACATGTACGGAATAAAGAGCAAAAAACAGAGCTAGACCATCGAGACATCATGAGGACCCATAGTAGCGTGCAGAGTCGAGCGCATCGTTGAACGTGCTGGGAATCGAAGCGAGTAGGGAATTGAGATGGGGAGAGCGAGCTTGGCATCTAGGTAAGTGGTACGTGCAGGGAATATATCGAAAGCAAGTCGCGTGTGGCAGAAAACGAGAATGTGTCAGCAATCGAGAGCGATGAAAGATATCGAAATGCGATGAAGGGGCAACAGGGAGTGGATACGGCAGGGAGAGGCTGTGAGAGTGAACCACTGTGGAAAGCATAAAGCATGAGTGACGAGCTTGGCTGCACGAAAGAGGCATGGGAATACGATGAGACGGCTGACTTAGTCGCGGTATCGGGCTGTGCAGAGGAGAACGAAGGTGAGCAAACATACAAGAGGATGCGGCACATGGATAACCTGGGGCCGGTATGTCCTGCCGCTTGGACTTCCTTACAGCGGGCGCAGAGAGAGCGGTGGAAGATGAGGCCTGAAAAAATGTCAGAAAGGAGATCTCATTAATATGAAAGGTTTACCTTCGGCACCTTCTGTATAGTTATGTGGGGAGGAGGCACACGGATCGGCTTGAAATGGGGATTGGAAGAGGAGCTTTGACGGAGAGAGGGGATAAGCTCCGAAAATGAGCGGTCGGTAAAGGTGCTGTCGTCTGGTGGTGATGAGAGTCCAGCTTTCGCACTAGCCCGAGGTGAGGTCCCAGAGCCTGAAGGACCAATTATAAATAATATATAAATAATATATGCACATTGAAAGGGCTCACCGTTAGATAATGATTTGATAATATCATCAGGCCCAAGGCCTTTGGAGGCTAGCGCCTTCATAAGGTCTACAAAGGGAAATTAGGTGGGGGGGCGCGAAGAGATTGGCATATGCACTCTCGACCTGTTCTGAGGAATACGAGCATGAGCTGGATGTCATTTGTTTTTCACCAGATGTAGGTATGGGGAGCGAGGAAGGTGATGAAGGTGAGAGGTTGGTTTGGTGATTGAGAGTGCGAAAGAACGTGCTTATATAACTCTGCGGAAGTCGAAATGACATTAGCAATTTTTTCTAGTCCCGCATGCAGGACAACTGGTTGACTCACTCCGGGGCTCGAAAATTCTGTAAGAGGTAAGTGCGTTCTAATCCCAGAAGTGCGTTCTCGTTCTAATCCCACACCAGGACCATCCTCCATGGCGGGCAAGGAACTGTGCCTCTGTGTGCCCTCTTGCACCAAGGCGCTGGGACGAGTTCAACGTGAACGTCACCGGAAGCGGGTGCAAGCTGCACTACTTACAGCCACTGAGAAGCAATACGAAGCTTGTGAGTAAACACTGGTTCAACTTGTCTATTGTCAGCTAATTCTTTCCATGGTACAAAAGTCCCAAGCACTATACTGCGTTCCCCTCGTAAGCAAAACTTCCAACCAGATCAGGATCTGCGACGGCGCATATCTTTATACTTTGCTCGGATCTACGATCGGGATGCCGCAGAGATCAGGAACCTGATTCCCCTGACTATGACACGATGGGGGAAGGTCCGCATTGCAAACGGTGGAGATAAAATACGAGCACGTTGTGCAGTAAGTCTTGCTCAAGCGCTATCAATTCGTGACTCCTCATTTATCCGGGTGCGTCTCATCTATTCATTCTTTGAGGTTACTTGAGACTAATTTAGTTTCTCAATAATCAGTACACACTCATGGTTGCCAATAACCATCGTGGCCACGATCAACCACCACAACGCCGTCAGATTTTTTACGGACAGCTGGACTGTATTCTCGACCTTGAACTCCCGGTGTCACCCACGCTCAACCTCGCGGAACCTACCCGCTTCTTACTCGCGGTCGTGATTCCTTGTTCGACTGGAGGACGGGACGCTACGTGCAAGGTTACGACATATTCAAATACCACCACGCCGATAGCAATTGATCTCCGTACAGTGGAGTGCGTGGTCGGCCGAGTTCAACGCGGGAACGAGTGGGGGATTATCGACCGAAGTGGCGACTTTGCTCGCACAGTGTTCGTTGACCCCGTGGATGATGAAGACTAGCTGGGGAGGCCAAGGGTGCACTGCGTATATTTGCATTTCATACGCCTCGCGTCGATCGCGTAACAAAGCATGCTCACTCGCATGCCCACACGCTCCCGTTGCACTCGCATTGTACTCCCACTCCCACTCCCCGGACTCCCGGACTCGCAATGCCGCACTCCCCCTCACACTCCCTCGCTCTTCCCGAGCTCACCTTCCGGACCTGGACTCGGACTCCCGCGCTCGCCCTCCGGAGCCGCACTCGCCCCCACGTGATTGCATCGGTAGCAAATGCGTCGTGGGCCGAGTTCGACGTGGGAGCGAATGAGGGATCATCGACAAGATTTATTTTTATTTTTATTTTCATTCACTTACAGCATTTGTTGATGCGGTAGACGACGAGGTTAATACTAGTAGGTAAACGGCCACTTACTTTCACTTCTTGTGTATGCAAATAAATTGTATTTCATTTTGTGTACATTGAAATTTTTGTACCTTGGTACAAGTCCTAATCCAAGCCTAGGATCAGTACCTTAGCTTTTGAAATTTAAGGGGCGCCTGGCAAGTGCAAAAAGGAGCGTCTCAGCGGCGTTGGCTTGAAAAGCGCTGGTATACAGCGCCTATTGTTTCTACAGTGTTAGCTGATCGTTTTCCAGCCGTTATCGGGCCTCATGATGCTGCTGGACTTGTAGTCGCAATCATTGAAACCATGGACACATGGGATCAGGCTGGAATGGCTGGAACATGGCTGAACCATGCATACTTAATCCACAGAAATGTCAAGAAACTGGTGGAAGAGAATTCTCTCTTTGGAAAGTTGAAGGACACCTGGGAGGCACAAAGCTTTGCTGGGATATGGGGACTCAGTAATGATGTCATCCTTTTCCTGTCTCTCGCACTGAGTTCTTAACTATCTTATGCCAGACCTACTCCAACGAGGTAAGCCTCTCACAATTAGAGCGCTATTCAATTCCACTACTGTTTGTATAGCAGTTCCACTAAATGTGACTCTCCCAGTGGACCCTGTTGTCTATACCAACTATACTGACTGTCAGTAGTGGTAGTGGATAGATAATGGACTGAGGGGATCCCATCTCCATGGGTTGACTCCTTGGTATTCTCTCACCACAAAACCCAAGGGAAATAGCAATGCCATCAGTATATCTTGAGCACCCAACACTAGGAAGAGCGGGCACTTGAAATCTGTATCTTTTGCACTAGTATGGATTTTCAGTAGTTTTTTTCACAATGAACCAAAATTAAAGTACATTCGGGCACTTATGTACCATCTGCCGCCCAAAAGCAGCTGGTATTGACACATGATGTGTGACGAGTGGACAGTTCAAATTTCCACAATGACCCAACCCCTTGTGAGTCTTGAGACAACAAGCATACATTCAATCTCAAGGAAGACAGTCCTTGTAAGAAGTGAACGCGTAAGCTGCGAGCAAACCGCATCACCCCATGTCACATTATGTGACAAACAATTTAGGGTGCCGTTATTGTCTAAAATATTCCACTGTCCACCGCTATAGATAGCTCATGCGCAGTCCATTGTTTTTATTCCACCATTGTTCTTGGTAGACTATAAAGTAGATACTTAGAAGTCCCTCTCCGTCAGTATCATGCACTCGCGCATATACTGAGGTGAGAGACTCGTTCTCAGCTTTACATTCATTCTTACTTACCTATACGTTTATGTAGAGGTTATCGTATAGGTAATCATATATATCTAGTATCGTGCACTCGCGCATATACTGAGAGGTTATCATATAGATATATATATATTTTATCAAACTCTTACAGTCCTGTCTCAGAATTACAGCCCACACAAATGGGCTGTACATCCTCCTGTCTCCACAGTGGTCAATGGTGCTCCACTCATTCGTCACTTGTCCGACTATGCACTTGACTGTGCACATATCTGCAATGACCAGGGTGGTTAGTCTCACTAGATCTCCAAGTACTGTCATGGCCAGCTGACAAGTTGCATTGCCACACCTTTCCACTGGAACATCTCCTTGCTTGTCAAGGGCACTGGGATGTGGGAAATTGTGGGAATCTGATCCCTTTACATATACTTTCTCTGCATATTATGCAATAGCTTAGCAAGCATATCTGCTTTCTTTCCAAGGCTGAGTAATAGGTTCACTGATGCTAACTGGTACTTGGCAAGATTTCTAGTACCATGAAAATCTTGCCATGAGTTGGGGGGAGAGAAGTAGGTAGGCTCAAAGATGACTAAGCCACAGGAACCCGAGATCCACCTCACTGGAGACATGGCAAAATTTCCTGACCTTGAAAATCAAGTGGAAATTCTGAGGATATTCCACATTTCTTCAAAATTTCCCAGTGCAGGAAATTGGATGGAAATTTAATGTTTTGTCAGAGTTTTTCAGCTGCAGGGAATCCTTCAAAAATTGTAAAATTATCACCTAAAAATTTTCAAGAAACACTCATGAAACATTGAATTTCCTCTTCCGTGAAACTAAATATTTAATAAAATTTCCCCAGTCAGGAAATTCTGTAGAAAGATTGATTTCTACAAAGTTTCCCTGTCAAATATTCAGGAAACTAAGAGCTCGTTCAGCTACGGAATTGTAATTTACAATTGGAAGACCCAATGCCAATTGGGATGGTGCAGTCTTGCAATTTCATTTGCTGTGTTTCAGCCCGCCAAACGCAACACCACCACCTGTGTGATTTTGTTCAATTTCACCGAAACCAGCCGAACACTCCTAGTAACTACACTTCTGTCACGTGACAGCGTAGTCAATGTTGTGTCGTTTGGAAGCATGGCCTGTCTTGATCGAGACAGGGCACATTGGAGAGGCTCCATAAACACCGGAAGGCTGCCCAAAGGGCCATTTTGTTGGTGCTTACAGGTGCCCTTGTCACTGCTATAATATTTTCTATCAAAAATGGTACTTAGACAAAAAAACCACTACTTAATTAAATGTGCATGAACTTTGTTGCCAGTGCAATGCAGATGCAGTAAAATCAAGGGTCGCCGCTGCCTTCTGATTCCGCTTGAGTACCTCACGTGCTTGGAGGAGCGCGACAGCCAAATTGATTTCCTTTTTGGGCTTGTCCGAGCTGGGAGTGGCCATGACACAATGTCTAGGGCGGTGTGGTGTAATGATGGAAAGCAATTTGGTTTTTGAAATAATGTGGAATTCAGGTCAGAACCAGAATTCCAAATTACCCATGAAAATTGCAATAGCAGAAGTAGGCATTTTCCAAAATTGTGCCAGCCGAACAGTCACACAATCTCATGCGATTTCCGGAATCATCTGGAATCGACATCATTTCATTTTGGCTGTGCGATTCCACGCAATTCTGTAGCCGAACGGGCTCTAATTTACAATTTTTGAAGGATTTCCTGAAGTCAAAAAACCCTGACAAAACTATAAATTTTCATCAAATTTCCTGAAATTGGAAATTTTGAAGAAATGTGGAATATCCTCAGGATTTTCAGTAGATTTCAAATTTTGCCATGTCTCCTGTGCCTGTGGGTGATGTGGGGTGTGTGCTTGACACCTCTGGATCTCAGGAAAGTCCATGGCTGGTTAGCTTAGTCAGAGCCATTCTACCCTTGAGCGTGAGGATGTGCAATTAAGCTCCAACACCCATTAAACCGGTAATTGAATGAATTAGGACCATGAGCTTTCTCCGCAGCTCACCCCCAACGTAACATGTTGAATTTAATAATTCATGCCTAGTGTACCACTGTCAAGATTGGATTTTGAGTGTTTAGTATCATGTGTCAGTGACTCATGGATAGGTGAGCACAGCGAATGCCTGAAGCCTTCTGCAGTGAAGGATGTGGTTTGGTGAAGAGGACTGAACCTGTAAAGGTGTGAGAGGTGTAGGGTAATCTGAGTAAAGGACCCTGGTCTACAGTTGAAGTGAATGGCTTGTGTAGCTTGATGATATAATGTGCGAGGTTCAATGGAAAGGTTGTTTGAGTTTGAATGATCCCTTCATTGGTGAAGGCTCTCTTGTGGAGGCCCTCGCCAATGGAAGGGGGTGACCCCGAAGGGTGAAGTAGCAAAGGTGAGAGGTGAGGGCTCATGAGTGAAGTCCCAGTCCTTCCTAAGGTGGTAATTTAGAAGGGGAGGTTCAGGATAATGATCATGACATGGCAGGGTAGTGCACAAGGAAAACCTATGATAATTGAACTAGAGAATATACACGTGAATGCAGGCTACTTATACCAAAGGAGATGTGAATTAGCAGTGAATAGGAGCATGGTGACAATGGGTTGGAATGATACAGGAGCTGTGGTTGAGCTATGTAATGGGGAAGACACATATGCAAGTGAAGTAGCACTGGAGGCGTCTCTCCCAAGGGTGGATGCAGGATGGACGGGGTGTCGGATTCGGTTTTTGTGTGACTTTATCCAGTGGGTCTGTTCGAAGTGAGGGGAGTGGGGGCTTTTCATTCTCTACTTCAAGACAGGCAAACCGGTTATGTACAGGCAGCAGGGGCACACATCTCACCTGCTGCGTGTCACAAAATCCGATGCATCTTCCGCTTCCGATGCACCATGTTCCGCATTTTCGGAAATTCCTTCTGCAGTGGGTACTCCGCTTATGTCCGCGAGTGCGAGGAACTCTGGAAGGAGCTCGAGTTTCTCCTCCGTGGTCATAAGCCGGATGTCAAAAGCTTGGGGGCACTCGCGAGCATAGTGGCCTGGTTGTCGACATCGGAAGCAGGTGATAGTTCCATGGCCTTTTCCGCGCATGCGGTCAACATCCATCGGGGCAGGGCCACTCTTCAAGGGAGGGGGGCTAGGGTTCCTAATAGGAGCAGGCGGAACAACCATCGGAAATACTTTCCGTGTGGGAATGAATGCACTTCCGGGTTTTGGCACGAGTGGAGTAGGACGAGCGGAACTGCGTGTCATGTTCCAGTTTGTCTCCACAAAGGCCTCGTTTGCTTCCCTGTTTCGGGACACCCTCTGCGCAGCTTGGTACCACCCTTCTGGGTCATCTAAATCCAGAGCTCCATCCCCAAGCAGTGCAACTTGGTTCTGGAGTGTCGGATCAAGCCCTCATCGGAATTTGATGACGATCGTCTTGTCGTCGTCATACTCCGCAAGGTCGATGAGCTCCTGGAAGCGGTCAATGTAGTCATCGACCGGGTCCTTGGCCTGGTACCAGCTGGTCCCCTCGAGCTTTGTAAGGGCTGTGAGCTGCTCATTTTTCGGGCAGAACTGGTCGGAAAATGTTTTCTCGAAGGTGTCCCAGTCTCGGAAGTAGTTCCCCTTGCCCTTTGCTTCATGTCGGATCACCTTGTTTGCAAAACGGGCTGCGCGGTCCGACTTGAAAAAGGACAATGCCCAGTGAATCCGAGCCTGGTCGTTCGGAAAGAGGTCTCCGACAATTGTGAAGTAGATGCTGCATGTGTTGAAGAATGCACGTCCCTTCTCCCGATCTCCGTCAAAGTCCGCCGGAGTTGCGGGTTTGACCTTTGCCAACTTCGTGGACATCCTCTCTTCCACCAGTTCCGCTTTTCCGAAATCTGGCTCATCCAGCATTGCATTTCCACCACCTTGTGGAATATCTAACTTAGCCAAAATCGTTTGTAAGGCTGTTTCAATCACATCGGTCTTCATCCGGTTCCGCGTCAATTCCTCCTCCATATTCCGAAGGCGATCATCCGGATCCATGTCAGAATGGGAGCTTGACGTAAGAAGAGGGGCTGTCATATACCGTGTGCGCGGAAGAGGTTGCGATCTCCGAGTCGCTGTCTCCGATTCCGAACGCACCTATGGCGAATGCAACGCGCAGTACGACCGCCGGTCCTCTAGGGGAGAGACTTTTCTGCTGTAAGGGCAACCCTGGCTGGTTGTGGAGATCACACTACCACACAACTGACAAGGGGAAATCCAAAGTATGTATAAATGAACAGAGTATACAAGAGAGGGGATTCTCACCTGACAAGGGGAAATCCAAAGAGAAAAGTCTAAGGACCCCCAATGTCAGCGAGCCCGTATTATACTACGCTGCGCAGCCAGGGACAACACTTGGCACCCGCCATCAACCCTGCATCCTCCTGACCTCCCTGACCCTTGACCGACCCTTGATGCCACCTATTACGCGAGTCGCTTGATTTCCGACACTGTTCTGAGAGTGGAAGTCGGAGATTGGAGTGGAACTGGCAAGGCGAACAGAACTGGTGGAAGTTCTCCCAGAAGCGGAATCATTTCCGAAAGCGGAGGCGGAGATGGAATCGGAACTGGAAGCGGAGTCGGAAATGGAGTCGGAACTGGGTGTGGTGTTGGAACTGGAAATGGAAAACAGGGTGTCCCCTGACAGTTGGTGGGGTGGTGGCCAGGCTGCTGATGCTGCTGACAGTGCACAGCAGCCACCATTTTGGCTCTGAGCCAGGATATCTCTTCCTCACTGGAGACATAGTAAAATTTTCAGCCTTGGAAAATCCCCTAGAAATTCTAAGGATATTCCACATTTCTTTAAAATTTCCCAATTCAGGAAATAGGATGAAAATTATTTGTTTTGTCAGAGTTTTTTGGCTTCAAGGAATCCTTCAAAAGCTGTAAAATTATTAAAAATCTTCAAGAAATGCTCAGGAAACATTGAATCTCCTCTTCCATGAAACTAAATATTTAGTAAAGTTCCCCCAGTTAGGAAATTCAATCAAAACACTGATTTTTACAAAGTTTCCCTGTCAAATGTTCAGTAAACCAATGTTTTCATAGAATTTGCAAACTGAGGAAACCTTATTAAATATTTAGTATCATAGAGGAGGAAATTCAATGTTTCCTAAGGGTTTATTAAAGATTTTGAGGTGGTAATTTTACAATTTTTGAAGGATTTCCTGGAGCCAAAAAACTCTTGATAAAACAATAAATTTTCATCCAATTTCCTGAACTGGGAAATTTTGTAAAATTCTGGAATATACTCAGAATTTCCAGTGGATTTTCAAAGTCAGGAAATTTTGCTATGTCTCTAGTGCCTCCTGCTCCCTCAGCCTGGCAGCAACTCTTTTCACTGGTGGGTGATGGGTTTTGTGAGGTGCAAGTGCCAGGGCCTGGGTCTTTCTGCTTTGGATTATGGCTGTGGGTCTAGGTGAGGGCTTGTCAGGGGAACACCAATCACACACTGCGCATTATTGCATGCTTTATCGCACGCATTATTGCACTGTGCATTATCGCATGCTTTATCACATGCATTATTGCAGTGCGCATTATTGCATGCTTTATCGCACACATTATTGCACTGTGCATTATCGCACACTGCACTATCGCAGCGTATTGTTGGTGGCCCCTGAGCTTCTCCTAGCCTTTAGCATCCTTCTGTATTGTGTTCCGTTTATTTCCCTTCCTGTTCCAGCCCCTTCCGACATCATTCCTTCCTTATCTGTCCAGCCCTGTTATCGCTGGTGTGATTGCTTATGTAACTCAGGCATTCGGTGATCAGGCTAGCATGCCCGAGTTTGCTTATAGTTGTAGTTAGGTGGCAAAGGGGTTCCTTAGAGTTTTCTCTTTGGATCCCCCTTTGCCAGGTATGTCTATGTCCTGTATATAGTTCTCTATCTTACTTTGGATCCCCCTTTGCCAGTTGGCCGCTTGAGTGTAGAGCGTCTGCCTAGGTTGCCCTTATAGGGCTGGTCTGGCCACTGGCATGGCTGTTGGCACCCGGGTGCAATGCTGGGTGACACATTTTGTTTGTTGTGCTGGTCACGGTGCACTTGGGATGGCAGGGGGGTGATGTTCAGCCCTAGGTTCTCATGGGTCATTGCTCTACTATGGTGTGTGCTACAGAAAAGGAATGTTTTGGATATCAGAAAGTGAGTGATTACAAAGCTTGTGTGAGTGTGATAGGGGGGGAAGAGACAATGAGTAGGGAGGCACTCACAGCTATGCTCAGCTGGCCAGCACCTATCTCATCCCTCACTGCCAGCACACTGACTATATACTCGCACTGTCACATACTATTCACATCTCCAGGGGCACTCGCTTCACAAGTGACACTGACCCTGACCTCAGCGGTGATCACCTAACATGTACAACCCTGCATGTGACTCTGACGCCACTCAGGAACAGAAGCCAAGTGTAAAGGATGTCGATCTTAGGACCTTGTATCACAAGGGCACTGCAGAACTTGACCAATGAGTGGTATTCTGAATGCTACGTAGTGACAGGTAAGAGTAATATGCGATGGTAACCGCTGGCCGGTTCCCACGCATAAACTATACAGTGGGTCCCTAAGGGGCCCACTGGGATTATGTAATAACTATTGTACATGTAGATACATAGGTTATTTACACCCTCCCCCTCTATAGACAACTATAGGGGTCAACTACGACTCATAGAGGTCATCCATAATGGAGTCCTCTAGAGTGGCCGACACGATGATGTCGTCGTCGTACGGGGCCGGTGGAGCATGTGACTCCTCTGGGGGCACCTCCGTGTCATCGGTGGTGATTGGGTGAGGCTGGTCGGCCTCACCACTAGCGGTGGTATCCGCTTGGGTGATGAGGCCAGCGGACTCGCGGAGCATGGCCTCAACGGCCGGGTCCTCAGTCTGAGGAGGGGGCCGGAAGCGTGCCAGCTCTTGGTCGAGCTGAGTGTGAGTGAGGGGTCGCGGCACCGCGGCCCTCACATGGCTGGTCCCGAGGACCTTTTGTTGGCCCTCGTGGGCGGCAGCACTGAATGCCGCGCCGGTGATGCTGCATTGAACATAGTGTTCAATGGTAGCGGGCCAACCATCTCGCGATCTCGGCGAGGGGGATGTTGGGGCCAGCTTGGCCCCCACGGGGAATGGGCCCGTGATGGAGAGCCGCAGGGTGGTGCTCTGAGGCGTCAGCACTTCCCTGGCGTCGATGAGGCTTGACCATTGGTCTGTCAAGCCGAATAGGTCGAGTAGCCTCGCCCTGAGAGGTGATGCGACCCCTTTGACCCGGGGCGCAAGGGCCTTCAACCACATCCAGACGTCCATGTCGTCTAGGTTGAAGGTGCCATCCGCGTTGTCACGGATGGCTGATGGGATTCCTTCAGGGTTGTGTATCCAACCCTTTAGGATGGCCACGATATCGTGCGGGGTACCGCCTGCTATCACGAGACAATCCCTTTTGGGATTGTGAGCGCGTTGTTCGCGCTCGATGTGTTTAAATACGCCGACGAGCGAGCTGTGGCGTTTCTTTTGCCCGCGCTAGGAGTTCGACGAAGCATGGGTCGTTGAGTGGGCAGATGTCGTACCATTGAGTACGATGCTGTTGGGCCTTCCCTACCGGCCATGGTAGGAGGCCCATCTTGGAGATCGGTGGATCTCCGAGTGGGATGAGTGTCCCCTCCCCCAGGTAGGGAGGGTGAACTGTCCCCACCGGTGGAGGCAGGGCCACACCAGGCCCGATGTACTGGGCCTCGACCTGTGCTATCCGCCGTTGAAGGGCGGGGTCGTTGATAGTGTGCGACGATGACGCCGCTAGGTAAGCGCTAATCGCGCTTTCCCTCGCAATGGCTAGCCCATTGACGGTGTTGGGGGTGCGGCACAATTTCTTGTGCTTTTTCTTTGGCTGCTCTGCCAGCCGCTGTGCCCTTTCCAGGTCGTACGTCTTCCAGATGGACGAGTCTGACTCCCATCCTTCTGGGACGCCGTACGCAGAGTCGGAAGGCGCGCTATGCCCTTCCGTCGTTGTCGTCGTCAGGGTCGGCGCTGACAATTGGGACGCTAGCCCTGATGTTGCATGCGCCGGCAAAGGCGCCGTCATGCGAGGTGATGATGGCCCGGCCACTGGGTCCGTGGCCGGGTCATGTCGTGGCCTTTTTGAGGCAGCGTGGACCAGGGTAACCTGGAGCTGGGCTGCGCTCAGCTGCTGCTCTAGTTCCTTGATCTTGGCACGCTCTGTTTCAAGCACGTCGTCGCGGTCTTCGACCGTGGGTTCCAACTCCTTGACCTCTTTTTTGAGGTCATGGATGTCCCGGAGGAGCTCTTCTCATGCGTCACGCGTGATGCCCCTTGTGAGCCATCCCCAGGCTGCATCGACGGCGTCGCCAATGTCTTCGTCCCGCAATTTGACCTTGCAGGTGCCTGTCGCGGCCCTTAAGTGCGCGGCGTAGTCCGTGCACGTTGCCCAATCGTCCAGGTGGACGATGGCGAGGGCGTCCTCCCATCCCACAATCATCCAGTGCTCCTGGTCTACTGGAGCACAGAGAATATCTGCGGCCCCCTGTCTCGGGGCCGTTGCTCACGTTGTGGACGTTGACGGATCAACGTCCATCCCCTCTTTGGGGGGCATCATCTTTGTGGGGATGATGGTGGTAGGCTTCCAAGAAGCGATGCGCCCTCGGAAAGATCCGAGGTGAAAATTTAACCGTGCCATGGCCAGCGTGTCACGTGGTTTGCACGTGACAGACGCGTCTAGCGGCGTCTGGGGAGGTCACTGGCTTGCTCACCCCCCGAAGCTCTAGATAGCTATCTAGGGCTTCAAGGTCCTTGCAGGACAACATGGGTTCCCATGTCACGTCACCTAGGGTCCAACAGACCTGGAACTCCAGGTCCGTCGAGTTTATCCATCGATGTGCGATAATCTCGTCGACGAGCCACTCCTCGTCGTCATTTGCTCCAAAGTCATAAAATGACTTGGCCTCACGACGAGGGAACAATTCGTCGTTGTTAGCCTTGTATCGCCGTACGAGGCTTGAATGGAAGACCGGCGAAATGCGACGGCTTTTCAGCTCGTCGGGAAGATCAAGGGTCACCGTCGAGGCATCATTGTGAGCCTCGACAACGTGGTACAGTCCGATGTACCGCGGGACTAGTTTTCTGGCTCTTCCTTTCGGGAGAGTTAGGTTTTGTGTCGAAAGGTAGACGCGGTCGTTGGTCGCGTACCTGTCTCTCACCATACGTTTCTTGTTTGCATGAAACTGTCATGACGCGTTTATTCCTCATACTCAGGTGCTCTGTCCTGCCATTTCTCACCCCATTTCCGTGTTCGTTCCGATCGCCATTGTCATGTTCGGCAACCGATGTTCGCTGATTTGCGCCCATTACCATCGCCACGCCGTTAAACGCACGACCGACGGCTTTGGACTGACTTGACAAGTCATCACTGGGTCTACCACCTCCTCTGCTCGACCCTCTCCCGATGGTGTCCTGATAGTTGGATTGTCATGACCTGTGTACTTCCTGCACCTTGGTATCCCCATTGTCCCTTTCGCTACTCCTCCTCAGTATTCGCTCGGCTTCGCCCTCCACCTCGACCTCTCCCCCCCTATGTCACCTCTGTTCGCCCTTCCTTGCATTTCGCTGAACGGGTATTCGCTGCTCGCATCATTCGCCAGCAGGCACACCATCAAATACGATCGATACCATTTACCCGGCATGATGGTTCATCATTAACCCCATCGTCTTCTTAATCCAACCCCATTGGGCGTTCGTATGGTCAAAGTGTGTTCGCAGGGCATCTCTTCCATAGGTCGTGCGGAATCAACCCAGTAGACCAAGAGTCCGTGCAGGGTAGCATGTATGCGGGTCCCAAGACATGGTTTTGTCCATAAGTGCCTTCGCCACCTTTACTCTCCGTCGTTTCATGTTCTCTCTCTTCTCTCATTCTATTGTATGTTTCTTTCATCTATGCTGTATCATGACTGCGAACCCCTATCCAACCCTGACTTGTGACGGCCTCTTTCCTATTCGCTGATACCTTACGAGCATTCGATATAAGTAGTTTACATTCGCATGTATATTTCCCAGTTCAATTATCATACGTCGTTCATCTTGTGCAGCTTTGACCTCGCCGTGGTCATCTTCTTAAGCCTCCTCTTGGAGATTCCCATCTTCGACTAGCAGAGGACTTAGGCATCACTGGTGAGTTCTCATACTTCATCTTCGTCACCTTAGCCTTCATTTTCTGTGCTGTTGGCGAAGGGCTCCGAAGGAGCACCTTCGCCAGCGAAGGGATTGTCGAGACTTAGACAGCCCTTCCGTGAGACCTTGCACGATACATCGTCAAGAGTCATGGGCTATTTCGCTACGACTGTAGATAGGGTGAGCCCCGTTTAGGCAAACCCTCTTACCTTGTGAACATTCATTGGTTCACCTATTCGCCGAACGGCATACTTATTTGCACAAGTTATTCGGGCATTCGCTGTGTTCACTAATACACGATATTAACGCCTGAAAACCAATCTTGACAGAAACGTTTGCGTCACTCGATGCTCTATGATTGCATCATGTGCCGCCATCAGGTTCCATTTTGCCTCATGTGCGAACCGGGCTACCCCCTTGAACGGGGTGTCCACGGCTATGGGGAGGTCTATCTGCGGCATATAGCCATGGTTCAGCTCGAAAGGTGTGAACCCTGTGGTCGCGCTGACATTGCTGTTGAGGGAGACCTCAACCAATGGGCATTTCAATGCCCAATCCTTCTGATTGTCTCTGACGACCGCGCGCAATATCTGGCCGATCGAGTGGTTTGCCCGCTCGGTGGCTCCATCCGTTTGGGGATGGAAGGCAGTTGACATGAGGAGCTTAGTCCCCATGAGTCGCTGTAGTTCACGCCAGAAGATCGACGTGAACTTCGAGTCTCTGTCCGAGACGATGGAGTCGGGAACTCCGTGGAGTCGAACGACCTCCTTCGGAAACAGCCAGGCTACTCCCTTGGCTGACACACTCGTCGTGGTTGGTACGAGGTGTACAAGCGACGTTAGTCGGTCGATGACTACCATCAGGTAGTCACAGTCGTTGGATTTGGGCAGGGGCCCCATGAAGTCAATGCCAATCGACTGCCACGGCCTATCTGGAATGGGTAGGCTGTGTAGTAGGCCTTTGGGCCGTTGTGGTCCGGTTTTCGTCATCTGACACCTCGCACACGATGTGCAGAATGCTTCTATGTTTGGGCTCATGCCCGGCCACCAATATGATCTTCGAACATAGTTCGAAGTCTTCAGATGGCCGTAGTGGCCGACTATCTGATGTGCCCAATCAATGATGATTTCGATCAGCTTCCTTCCCCCTTGAAGAACAGAGCGGGGGACAGCAATGACGTCTCTTTTGAGCTGGTTCTTAGTCCAGATCAGCCTGTCCCGGATCCCGAATCTCGGGTGCGCGTCCAGGTGCACCATGCTCTTTGTGAACATGGCGTCCCTGTGGTACGCATCTCGTAGGACCTTAGACAGGTCTACGCCTTGCTCGACGACCCGGCGCAGGGGCACGCCATCATTTCCTGCGGCGATGACTCTGACGTCATTGTCATCGTCGTCGCGTGACGCGGCGACGTTCGTGGGCTCTGGTGAGCCCTCGTTTAATGCGGCGGATTCCGTTACTCTTGCCTCTGTCTTCTCGGCGAGGTGTTTAGAGCGTCTTGTCGCCGCTGTTCGCAGCTCGATATACCGGTTGGTGGGCAATAACTCACCGTCTGGGTCTAAACGTGCATCTGCGTTCACGAAGACGTGGTCTGGGTGATTGTCATCACTCGTGTCGTTCTCGTAGTAGCGCGACAGGCAGTCCGCTACCTTGTTCTCTACACCGTCAACATGAACGGTGTTGAAATTGAACTGGGAGAGGAACTCCCACCATCTGACCTGGCGGTCAGATAGGCTCTTCTGGGTCTCGAAGTACTCGAGCCCTTTGTGGTCTGTGACGAGGGTGAACCTTCGCCCCAGCAGTTTGTCCTCCCATTTCATGAGAGCCTCGAGCACTGCGATCATCTTGTGCTCGTAAGTCCAGTAGTGTTGCTGAGCAACGCTGAACTTCTTTGACAAGAAGCCGTCAGGTCGACAGGTTTTCCAGTCAGGACCTTGGCCGTAGACCGCACCGACGCCGGCTTTTGATCCGTCGGTGATCACCCAGATCGGCTCTGGGCACCTTGCGTCTACTGGACACAGGATCGGGGCCTTACAGGCCAACACCTTAATGCTTTGCCAGCATTTGTTGAGTAGTGGTGTCCATTCGAATGGACGGTTATTACGCGCACAGCCTGATAGTGGGGTGGTATATGCGCTAACATCCGGCATGTAGTGTGCCAGATACTGTACCAGCCCGAGGAAACGCTGGACGTCTGTCATGACACGTTTATTCCTCATAATTCAGGTGCTCTGTCCTACCATTTGTCACTCCATCTCCGTGTTCGTTCCAATCGCCATTGTCATGTTTGGCAACCAATTCTCGCTGTTTGCAACAATGACCATGGTTATGCCGTCAACAAGCGATCGACGTCTTCAGACTAACTTAGCAGTCATTGTTGGGCCTATCACCTCCTCTGCTCGACCCTCTTCCCATGGTGTTCTGACAATCGGATTGTCATGACCTATGTATTTCCTGCACCTTGTTACCCCCATTCCCTCGTTCGCTACTCCTCCTCCGTGTTCGCTCGGCTTCGCCCCTCCCTTCGGCCACGCCTCCTCTATGTTCTCTCCGTTCACCCTTCGCCGCATTTCGCTGAACTGCTATTCGCTGCTCGCACATTTCGCCAACAAGGCACGCCATCAAATACGATCGATACCATTTACCCGGCGTAATGATTCATCACTAACCCCATCATCTTCTTAAATCCAACCCCTTTGGGTTTTCGTATGGCCAAAGTATGTTCGCGGAGCGTTCCTTCCGTAGGTCGTGTGGGATCGACCCAGTGGACGAAGAGTCCGTGCAGGGTGACATGTATGCGGGTCCCAAGACATGGTTTCGTACATAAGTACCTTCGCCACCTTTACTCTCCGTCGTTTCATGTTCGCACCCCTCCCTCACTCTATTGTATGTTTATTCCATCTCCTTAGTATCATGACTGCGCACCCCTATCCAACCCTGACTCGTGGCGGCCTCTTTCCTATTCGCTGATACCATACGAGCATTAGATATAAGTAGTTTCCATTCGCATGTATATTCCCCAGTTCAATTATCATACATCGTCCATCTTGTGCAAACTTGACCTCGCTGTGATCATCGTCTTGAGCCTCCCCTTGAAGATTTCTATCTTCAACCAGCCAAGGACTTAGGCATCACTGGTGAGTTCTCATACTTCATCTTTGTTACCTTAGCCTTCGAACTACTTTCTGAGCTGTTGGCGAAGGGCTCTGAAGGAGCACCTTCGCCAGCGAAGGGACCGTCGAAACTTAGACAGCCCTTCCGCGATATCTTGCACGTTACGTCGTCAAGTGCTGCGAGCTATTTTGCTACGACTGTAGATAGGGCGAGCCCCGTTCGGGCAAACCCTCTTGTTTCGTGAACCTTCATCGGTTCACCTATTCGCCGGACGGCCTACTTATTCGCACAAGTTAATCGGGCATTCGCTGTGTTCACTAATACACGATATTAACGCTTGAAAACCAATCCTGACAACGTCGTTGAACGTCCGTGGCCTGCGCCACTCGCGAATGCGTTGCATCTTGTCCTCGTCGGCATGTACCCCTCGGCCATCGATAATATGGCTGAGACACTCCATTCGGATGGAGTAGAGGTCCA
Source organism: Gautieria morchelliformis (assembly GCA_015179125.1). Classification (NCBI taxonomy): domain Eukaryota; kingdom Fungi; phylum Basidiomycota; class Agaricomycetes; order Gomphales; family Gomphaceae; genus Gautieria; species Gautieria morchelliformis. The sequence goes on along the minus strand of WHVA01000035.1, from coordinate 275,875 downwards.
CCTTTTTCTTGCTCAGAAAGAGATGATTCTTCCTCAGTCTGTCAAAGATGATGTAGAGGTGCTCTTCATGCTCTTGTATTGAGAGCGAGAATATGAAGATGTCGTCCATGTATACATGGACGAAGCAACCTATGCAGTCGCGGAAAATGGCTGTCATCAGCCGTTGGAATGTTGATGGGGCATTGCAGTCCCCCATCTGTATCACCTGGCTCCTGAAGGTGCCAAGGATCGTTGCAAAGGCAGTCTTTGCTACGTGATCTGGATGGATCCAGATCTGCTCGTATGCTTCTGACATATCGAGTTTTGTTTGATATCGGCAGCGAGCCATGTCGCTGCGAATGATATCTTGATCCGGGAAGGGTGTGACGTCCTTCACCGTGTTCTCGTTCTGCTGGCACAGATCGAAGACGGTTCGCAATGTACCGTTCTTCTTTGGCACACACAGCATGGGCATGGCCTGCTGCGCGACTGCCAGAATCCACCACTTTGCAGTGGTGTATCATTCTATCTTAGCCGACAGTTCCTCTCGGAAGTGTTCGGGGCATTTCGGTAGTTGATACCGCATGTGCTTGTTGGGATCGATGAAGTTGATCTCATGGTTGATCTACCGTAGTGGCGGGAGTTCTAATGGAATTCCACTGACTAAGTCAGTGATTCATTCCATCCATTCCTCACGGAGGCGAGGAAGGTCATCATCCGTGAGGATGATGGTGGTTGGCTTAGAAGCCATTAGGCGCTGTTGGCGTCTATTAGGTCCCATGGCGCGCGGGCCCGCTTTCCTCTTTCCCATCGCTTTCACCGTTAGGTGAGAGCACCTCTCCTTACGGTTGTAGGGTGAGTTTGAGGATGACTCGTCCTCCTGGCTTCAATGAGCCAGGTTAGACTTTGGTGCCTGGGTGATTCTGCTCACCCGTGGCCCCTTGTCCTCGTTCGTCGATCCGTCGTCGTCGAACGATACCTTGCCTATGGGGATCACTTCGTTCCCCTTGCGGATCGTCCCTGGGCTCAAAAAGTCCAGGGTTATGCCGAACCTCCTTAGGAACGGTGTCCCTAAGATAGCATCGTAATATTCGACGTTCGCTACGTTGAAATATTCGTCGTATGTCTCACGACCAAATTTGATGGTCATGTTTGTTCCATAGTTGATCGTGGAATGGCTGCCTATGCAGGCTAGCTGCAGTGCGATTGGTTGCTCCAGGGAGAATGTCTTCATCCCTGTAGCTCGCGTGAATTCGGGGGATAGCAGTACCCCTTCGCTGCCGCTATCTAGCAGGCAGTGGGCTTTTACGCCGTTTATTTCCCAGTACCCCGATAGGGTACGGTTCTCACTGCGGGGGCGCGTTGGCTGCGTCCTGTGTTTGCTTCAGTGGTGATACACCGGCTTGGCCGCCTTGTCTGGCATGACCGACGTGCGTGCCGCCACGACCTTCGTGGCGGTTTCGTCTTCCAGTGCGAATCTGATCGCGCTGGACCTGTAGGTGGTGTCTTCTACCTCCTCATCCCATTCATACTATTGGGATGGCTCTGGGTCCCATTCTTCAGTGGGCGCATCTCCATTGTCCGGAGTGTCATTGGGTTGGGGATCACCCTCCCCCTCTTCATCAATCTGTTGAAGAGAATTTTGACCGAGATCCGTCTCCAGATCCTCGGCCTCACCGTCGTGCCTCACGGCCGCTGTCCTTATACCGGACCTAAGCCGGGGGCACTCTGCCTTCTTGTGGCCAGGTTGGCCGCAGTCAAAGCACATGGTGTTGCTTTGGCTGCCGCTGGGCCTATCGTTAGGCCGGCCTGTTGGGTGCATTTATGCTCCTGCACCAAAATCAAGCATAATATATCCAATTTGTTGTGAGGCCTTCCAATTTCTTCTCACATTGTTCTTGTATTATGCATCCATTTCTCTGGTTATTTTCGAAATTTTCCACTCATTCCTTATCTCTCTATTTCATCTTGTTATTCCTACTTTCACAAGCGGCTGCACCCAGCGGAGTCTGAAATGACTTCGACGCGCGAGCTCTTGGGCGCTAAAGGGCCGGGTAGTAGTACATGCGCAGTGGAACACATTTCCCCCTCTCTCAGTGACCACTAAATTCACTGAGAGAGGCAAGTAAATTAGTCTAGTAGTCTTTGCATTTATTGACCTAGAAATCCTCTGTAGTGAATTGATTTCTAGGTAGTGTATAATATATTTATAGTGACCACTAAATTCACTGAGAGAGTGAATTGATTTCTAGTCTATTCTTTTGAATAACAAGTCCATACCTACTGCCTATAATTCCTGTCCTCTACAGGGTTATGGGCCCCGGAGACACTTCACAGAAGCTATTGGGTGTTGAGAAGCTTGCTACTGATGGAAGTAATTGGCCATTGTGGCGAGCCACTCTCATCAGCTATTTCGAGTCCAAAAATTTGCTCAAGCATGTAGAAGGGAGAGTCACCCGACCTCCTGATCCTCCAGTCATGCCCCCAGGCCATATTCTAACAGAAGCTGAGGAAACTCAGATGGATAAGGCCGAGGAGAAGCTGGAGAGATACCTTGCTAGAGAAGGACAAGCCAAGACCCAAATCATCGTCTCAGTGTCAGAGTCATTAGCCCTGATGCTACAGAAGCAGAAGACAGCAAAAGAGACTTGGGATGCACTGGTCAATGAAATGACCAAAAAGCCCAAGATGGTCCTCACCAGCCTGCAGAGACAACTCCGCAGTATGAGATGTCCTGAGGATGGAGACTTGAGAGATCACTTGGACAAGGCCCAAGACCTATATGCTCGTCTTAATGAGATGGGAGCTAGAGTTTCTGAAGAAGAATTCATGGACATAATCCTTGCGTCACTTCCACCATCCTATGAGGCAGTCATGAATGCCCTTACAACTTCGCTTGAAGAATGCGGGATGCCATTGGTCCCTGATAATATTATTAGGGTACTAAAGGCTCAGTATGACAGGAAGAAAACACTCCCGCAAGAAGAGCAGGTGTTTATTGGTTCATCTACTAAGAAGGACCAGAAGGGGCAGAAGGCGCATGTATGCACCAACTGCAAAAAGCCTGGACATTCCATCGAAAATTGCTGGGCTAAAGGAGGTGGTAAAGAAGGTCAAGGACCACGTCAGAAGAAGAAAGCCAAAGGCAAGAAGAAGAAGAAGGGTAAAGCAAAAGCGAATGTTGCCGAAGAAGAGTCCACTTCTGAGGAAAGTGGTGATGGGCATCTTGCCTTCACCAATTTTGACGAGTGCTCTAATTTCAATTTGAGCACATCCTCAGGAGTTATAGTCATACTCGACACCGGAACGACATCGCATATGACTCCTCACAAAAATTTATTGAGGAACTACTGTCAATTCTCACAGCCGAGGACTATCCGAGCAGCCAACAAAGGTACCTTTGATGCCTTCGGCTCAGGACTGCTCGTATTATCCAATAAGGTTGGAGATAGAACAGTAGAAGTCACGTTGCAAGATACATACTATGCACCCAAAATTGCTGCTACCCTCGTCTCGATCGGTCGGTGCGATGATGCTGGCTACGACATTCGACTCGGTGGCCAGAAATGCACAATATCTAACGTTGCTGGAAAGGTATTGATGCAAGCACCGAAGGTCAATGGTTTATATCGACTAGACCTCCAGTCACCAAGTGCTCAAGCCCATATGTGTTTGTCTGCCATGGAAATTCATCAAAAAATGGGGCACATTTCACAGAAGTCCCTACAACATCTATTAAATCATGGCATGATATTGGGCATTGAACTGAGCTCCACAGGCGATAGAATTGTCTGTGATGCGTGTATTCAGGCCAAGATTGCGCGCAAACCTCTTCCTCGAGAACCCAGAGACCGAACATCAAAATTCGGTGACAGAATTTATTCTGATGTCTGGGGACCTGCAAGACACCTCACGATCGATAAGAAGTCATATTATGTCTCCTTTATCGATGACTACTCAAGAGAATCGGTGATCTATCTCATGGCGAACAAATCAGAAGCATTCTCAAAGTACAGGCTCTATGAGGCTTTAATGCTTCGACAGAGAAATGTGCACATCAAGGCACTTGTTTCTGATCGAGGGGGCGAGTATACGAGCTCTGAATTCGAACAGCATCTAGCCAAACAAGGCACGAAGCATCAGTTGACGGTACACGACACACCAGAGTCCAATGGTGTTGCGGAACGTCTGAACCGAACTCTCACTGAGAGAACTCGTGCCATGCTGCTAGAATCAGGCCTTCCTAAGATATTATGGGGCTATGCGATACAGCATGCCAATTATCTTAGGAACAGGACGCATACAAGAGCTCTGCCAGATAAAACGCCCTACGAGATGATTCACCATGAAAAACCGAATCTCAAAGACGTTCACGCGTGGGGAACTGAAATCTACGTTAAAGTCACTCAGGGAGATAAATTGGCAGCTCGTGCCAAGAGAGCTCGGTGGATAGGAATTTCTGCGCAGAGTCATGGTCATTATGTTTATTGGCCTGACTCGCACAAAGTTTCTGTCGAGCGTAACGTTGTGTTTGATTCAGAGATGAAGAAGGGAAAGGTCCCAATCATTTCTATTGAGGAATCTAAGCTACCTACGTCTAGAGAGGAGAAGAAGGCCATTCCGGCATCAGTACCTGTGCCCGGTCGCTTAGTCAGCGAAGAGGCAAAGATCGAAGAGATTGATGAAAGTGCACCAGAGGAATATCTTGAAAAGCTGCAACCTATTCAGGGAGTTGATGACAGACCTAGAGAAGCTGAACCGATAAGGAGAAGCGAAAGGATCCGTCAACAACAAGTGCAGCCGGCCCCATCAGGTCCCGTAACAAGATCTCAAACTCAGAGACAAGCTGGCGCACATATGACTACGCTAGCTTACGAGGACGTTGAGGACCATGAAGAAGTTTTATTCGACCAAGAATTATCCTCCGAGATTGATGGCATCAGTAGCTATGAGTGTGCCATCAGTGCATTTCTAACCGACGGTCAAAACAATAACAAGGCGCCGGATTTGAGTCAAATTGAACCTAGCAATGCAGACGAAGCTCTGAATAATCCTATATGGAAGAAATCAATGGACAAAGAGTACGAGGCCCTAATCGACAAGGGAGTGTGGGAACGAGCCAAACCACCTCCTGGAGCCAATATTGTCGGTAATAAATGGGTCTACCTTTGGAAGCGTAATCCAGAAGGGAAACCAATAGTGCCTAAATCGAGAATGGTCGCCCAAGGCTTCACGCAGAAGTTTGGAATCGACTATGATGAGACATACTCACCTGTTGCTCGATTATCCTCCCTACGGATCATATGCGCCATTGCTGCTAGAAATGACTGGCCTATTCATCAAATGGACGTGGACTATGCATACCTCAATGCTACGTTGCCTGAACCTATTTACATGAAGCAGCCGTATGGATATGAGTCAGGAGACAAAGGCGAAGTGCTACTTTTGAAGAAAGCACTCTACGGCCTCAAACAATCTGGAAGAGAATGGTACAAACGTCTAAGTGGTGAATTCCACAAGTTAGGATTCACTACATCAGCCACAGACGGGGCTGTATTTTATAGACGTGGCGGAAAGGGGCATGTGATCATTGCAACAGCTGTGGACGACCTTACCATCACAGCTGAGAATCAGTCAGTCCTGGACGAAGTCAAACGAGATCTTGCTCAGGTCTTCAGTATGAAAGATCTAGGCGAGATTCATTGGCTATTGAATCTCAAAATCGAGAGAGACTGGCAGAAGAAGACCATTGCAATTTCACAACCTGCATACATCGAGAAGATCATCAAAAAATTTAATCTCGAAGATGCAAAGACTTATGCTACGCCTCTTGATCCAGCCGTAAAATTATCTAAAGACCAATGTCCTTCTACAGAGAGAGGCAAGAAAGCCATGTCGAAGTTTCCATACAGGCAAGCTATAGGATCACTGATGTGGGCGGCTGTAGCCACTCGACCTGACATTGCATTTGCGGTGTCATTACTCTCGCAATTCCTTGAAAATCCAGGTGGCACACACTGGAATGCAGTCAAACGTGTCTTCAAATATTTGAAAGGCACGAAGCATTACAAGCTCACACTTGGAAGAAATCAAGACGGCTTGATGGGGTATTCAGATGCAGATTGGGGTTCACAGAGTCATAGGCGTTCGTATTCAGCATACTTATTTCAGATTGATGGAGGCACTGTTTCATGGAGTTGCCAGAAACAGTCGATAGTGGCCCTCTCATCAACTGAAGCCGAATTCGTCGCCCTGACCCATGCGGGCAAAGAGGCTCTTTGGATGCGCCATTTTATTTCTGAAATATTCCAACCACTGAACAGACCCATCCAAGTTTATTCAGACAATCAATCAGCCATTGCCATCACGTATGGCACCCAACAACACATGAGAACCAAGCATTTCGACATCCGATTATATTTCCTTCGAGATATAATCAAAAATCAACAAGCCAAGCTCGTTTATTTGCCAACCGAACAAATGTTGGCAGATATCCTCACTAAAGGACTTCCTAGTCCTAGAGTGAAGATTCTCAACGAGCAAATCGGAATATATTAAGCTTGAGGGGGCGTGTTGGGTGCATTTATGCTCCTGCACCAAAATCAAGCATAATATATCCAATTTGTTGTGAGGCCTTCCAATTTCTTCTCACATTGTTCTTGTATTATGCATCCATTTCTCTGGTTATTTTCGAAATTTTCCACTCATTCCTTATCTCTCTATTTCATCTTGTTATTCCTACTTTCACAAGCGGCTGCACCCAGCGGAGTCTGAAATGACTTCGACGCGCGAGCTCTTGGGCGCTAAAGGGCCGGGTAGTAGTACATGCGCAGTGGAACACATTTCCCCCTCTCTCAGTGACCACTAAATTCACTGAGAGAGGCAAGTAAATTAGTCTAGTAGTCTTTGCATTTATTGACCTAGAAATCCTCTGTAGTGAATTGATTTCTAGGTAGTGTATAATATATTTATAGTGACCACTAAATTCACTGAGAGAGTGAATTGATTTCTAGTCTATTCTTTTGAATAACAAGTCCATACCTACTGCCTATAATTCCTGTCCTCTACACGGCCCAACGTTTTCATTGGTGGGGCAGGTCGTGGGGACGACCCTGACGCTTGAGGCTGTTTAGCTTCAGGCAGGCGTCCAGCTTGTGCTGGGCGTGAGGGCGGTAGCCGTTGTCCTGTTCCACTTCTTGCGAACAGGCTGGGCCTTGTCAGGCCCGTTTGTGTCAATGGCTTGCTCCCTGTGAGCCGGGCAACGCTTGCCGTTGCTGCTGCGCTTTCTGCGCGGCGCATCCCCATGTTGTATCGGGATGCCTCCTCGATCATCCGGGCCGTCTCGAAGAGTTGCTCTATTGAGCTGCTCTCGGCATTATAGCCCTTTTTGAGGACCTCGTTGCGCAGCGCCGATACGAACTGTCTCCGGAACGTGTAATCGTCTGGCGGCTGTATCATACGTGCCGCATATTTCGTGAGCTCGTTCAGCATCTCCTGAACGGTTTTCATGCCCTGCATGACCGCGTCGAATTTATTCGATGCGTGATGGTACGTCAGTGTGTGCAAGAACCTTTTTTGAAGGCCTTGCATCACAGTTTCCAGCGTCCAGCTGCGGACCTGGCGATTGAAGCGTTCAACGTTTCAAAGGAACCACTCCTGGGCTTCGCCGGTGAGGCGAGTGCCCACGTAGCCGACCTGCATGTCTATGCTGGTTGGCCCTAGGAGGCAATTCATTTTCAGCCATCGTAGGACGGCTGCCACGAAGATTTCAAACTCTTCGAGGTCAGATCCCCCGGCATATGGCTCGGGGTGAGCCAATTTTATGCTGGCTTTCGCTAGCACAGACTTTTCTGGGTCTGTGTCCGCGGCGTCTGCTAACACCACCCAGATCATCCGTGTGATCCCGTCATACGGCTCCATTGGTACGACATTGGCCTGGTCAGGGATTCCCTGGCCTTCCGTTGGGGCCATGGATCGCTCGCGCGGTTGTGACGCCGCGCAGGGCAGGCTGTTATATGCCCTGATGGGCCCCGGGCCCGGATCGGGCTCGGGATCGGGAGCATTTTTGTAAGGGGACACCCTGTTTTCCATTTCCAGTTCCAACACCACACCCAGTTCCGACTCCATTTCCGACTCCGCTTCCAGTTCCGATTCCATCTCCGCCTCCGCTTTCGGAAATGATTCCGCTTCTGGGAGAACTTCCACCAGTTCTGTTCGCCTTGCCAGTTCCACTCCAATTTCCGACTTCCACTCTCGGAACAGTGTCGGAAATCAAGCGACTCGCGTAATAGGTGGCATCAAGGGTCGATCAAGGGTCAGGGAGGTCATGAGGATGCAGGGTTGATGGCGGGTGCCAAGTGTGTCCCTGGCTGCACAGCGTAGTATAATACGGGCTCGCTGACATTGGGGGTCCTTAGACTTTTCTCTTTGGATTTCCCCTTGTCAGGTGAGAATCCCCTCTCTTGTATACTCTGTTCATTTATACATACTTCGGATTTCCCCTTGTCAGTTAGTTGTGTGGTAGTGTGATCTCCACAACCAGCCAGGGTTGCCCTTACAGCAGAAAAGTCTCTTCCCTAGAGGACCGGTGGTCGTACGGCGCGTTGCATTCGCCATAGGTGCGTTTGGAATCGGAGACAGCGACTCGGAGATCGCGACCTCTTCCGCACACACAGCGTACGACAGCCCCTCTTCTTACGTCGAGCTCCCAACCCCGGAAATCCCGTCCCATATTTCTCCTTCCGACATGGATCCGGACGATCGTCTTCGGAATATGGAGGAGGAATTGACGCGGAACCGGATGAAGACTGACGCGATTGAAACAGCCTTACAAGCGATTTTGGCTAAGTTAGATATTCCACAAAGTGGTGGAAATGAATTGCTGGATGATCTGGATTTCAGAAAAGCAGAAGCAGCGGAAGAGAGGATGTCGGCGAAGTTAGCAAAGGTCAAACCTGCAACTCCGGCAGACTTTGACAGAGATCAGGAGAAGGGACGTGCATTCTTCAACACATGCAGCATCTACTTCGCAATTGTCGGAGACCTCTTTCTGAACGACCAGGCTCGGATCCACTGGGCATTGTCCTTTTTCAAGTCGGACCACGCAGCCCGTTTTGCAAACAAGGTGATCCGACATGAAGCAAAGGGCAAGGGGAACTACTTCCGGGACTGGGTGTTACGTATCGAGATTTCCACTAAGTCGGAACTGGAAAGGACAGCGGCTTCAACTTATAGGTTGCGCCCCCAATGAACTATCGTCCTAGGTATTTCGGAAATGAGCCGGAAGTCGGAAAGTACTGTACCAGAGGTTTGGTCGGAACTTGAGTCGGAACTGAGGCGGAGGGCGGAAGACGGAAGGCTGAGAGAGAGACTGAGATCTTGCTAGACTCGCTGTGCTAAGAACAGGAGATGGAGCGAAGGAAATCAAGTATCGAAGGTGATTATCTGATTGCAGAATAACAGACATACATGAGGGGGTTTTTATACAAAGCGCAGAGCAACAAGTAATGGTGTTGTACTAAGCAAATTCCGGAGGAAGCGGAAGTCGAGTACAATGTGTGGGAACTAACCTATTGGGAACAATGGGACTACAAGGGGGGTTCAGGGTAAGGTAGAACAATGGCAAAGAACAAGGGGTCGGGGAAACATATCTGACGACGAACTACAAGGGTGACCGGATATATGGTTTTGATGGATGGCGAGGTGGGTCCGGTGGGTCCGAGTAATAGAGTCGAAAGAACAAGGGAAATGTACAAGGGGCGGAATGTCGGAAATGTCGGAGGGGCGGAACGTTGGGCGGAACTATTGGAGGGGCGGAAGGAGTGGCGGAACTGAGGGTCGGAAGTCGGAAATGAACGGTCGTAACACTGGGACGCCTTCGAGAAAACATTTTCCGACCAGTTCTGCCCAAAAAACGAGCAGCTCACAGCCCTTACGAAGCTCAAGGGGACAAGCTGGTACCAGGCCAAGGATCCGGTCGATGACTACATTGATCGCTTCCAGGAGCTCATTGACCTTGCAGAGTATGACGACGACAAGACGATCGTCATCAAATTCCGACGAGGACTTGATCCGACACTCCAGAACCAAGTCGCGCTGCTTGGGGATGGAGCTCCGGATTTTGATGACCCGGAAGGGTGGTACCAAGCTGCGCAGAGGGTGTCCCGGAACAGGGAAGCAAATGAGGCCTTCGTGGAGACAAACCGGAACGTGACACGCAGTTCCACTCGTCCTACTCCACCTATGCCAAAACTCGGAAGTGCATTCACTCCCACACGGAAAATATTTCCGACGGTTGCTCCGCCTGCTCCTATTAGGAACCATAGCCCTCCTCCTTCGAAGAGTGGCCCTGCCCCGATGGATGTTGACCGCATGCGCGGAAAAGGCCACGGAACTATCACCTGCTTCCGATGTCAACAACCAGGCCACTATGCTCACGAGTGCCCCCAAGCCTTTGATATCCGGCTTATGACCATGGAGGAGAAACTCAAGCTCCTTCCAGAGTTCCTTGCACTCGCAGACATAGGCGGAGTGCCCACTGCGGAAGTAATTTCCGAAAATGCGGAGCATGGTGCATCGGGAGCGGAAGATGCGTCGGATTTTGTGACACGCAGCGGGTGAGATGTGTGCCCCTGCTGCCTGTACATAACCGGTTTGCCTGTCTTGAAGTAGAGAATGAAAAGCCCCCGCTCCCCTCACTTCATACAGACCCACCGGATAAAGTCACACAAAAACCGAATCCGACACCCCGTCCACCCCGCATCCGCCCTTGGGAGAGACGCCTCCCGAAGCGCTATGTTGTTGCTTCCACCCCTGGCCCCAAGTCACTAGTTATTAAGGTGGAGATCCAAACGACAGATACTGCGGAAGTCAAATCCGGACCCGCCCTTGTCGATTGCGGGGCCACTGGTCAGTTTATAGACCGGGACTATGTGGAACGGAACCGACTGACCACGCAGAAGTTGCAACGTGCAATCCCGGTGTTCAATGTGGATGGAAGCCCCAATGAGGCAGGGTCCATCACGGAGATAGTAGACACAATTCTCCGCTATGATGGGCACACAGAACACACTTCCTTCGCAGTGACCAGCCTAGGGAAGCAAGACATCATCCTCGGGTTTACCTGGCTCCAGGAGCACAACCCGGAGATCAATTGGCAGACTCGGAAGGTGCTGATGAGTCGGTGCCCAGCCAAGTGTCACATGTGCTGGTCGGAAATGCGGAAGGAGCGCCAGGAGCAGCGGAAGACCGAACGGCTCATACAGACATGTCGTTCTGGCCCCCATCCACTGCTTGCAGAAGAAGACTCGGAAGCGGAATTTGATCCGGATCCCACTTCCAATTCCGATTCCGATTCCGATTCCGATTCCGATGTCATCCGACTCAGCCCGGAAGAGACTCTGGCGGAGGGGGAACGCTTGCTGTACGTAAACCTTCCACCGGAAGCGGAACACATCCGCGCCACCGGAAACATTTCGCAACGCCTTGCTGAAGCCTCCAAAAGGCATGATAAAGCAGATGTGGAAATTCCGGAGTACCTGTGGGAGTTCGAGGATGTCTTTGCCAAGGAGTCATTTGATGCCCTGCCTCCACGAAAGCTGTGGGACCATGCCATCGAGTTGGAGCCCGGGTCAAAGCCCACCAACTGCAAGGTCTACCCGCTGTCACCCAAGGAGCAGGTAGAGCTCGATGCATTCCTTGCGGAAAACCTCCGTACGGGGAGGATCCGCCCCTCCAAGTCACCCATGGCATCTCCGGTGTTCTTCATCAAGAAGAAGGACGGCTCGCTCAGGCTTGTGCAGGACTACCGGGCCTTGAATGCGATCACGATCAAGAACCGATACCCCATTCCACTCATTTCCGAACTAATCACACAACTCCACGGGGCGAGGTACTTCACTAAGCTGGATGTCCGCTGGGGGTTCAATAATGTTTGGATCCGGGAGGGAGACGAGTGGAAGGCCGCATTCCGCACCAACCGAGGACTCTTTGAGCCACAGGTCATGTTCTTCGGCCTCACCAACAGTCCCGCCACATTCCAGACGATGATGAATGACATTTTCCGTGACATGATAGCAGAAGGGGTTGTCTGCGTCTACCTCGATGACATCCTCATCTTCACAAAAACAATGTCCGAACATCGGGAAGTCGTGCGGAGAGTGCTGGAATGGCTCCGGGAATACAACCTGTGTCTCAAGCCGGAAAAGTGCGAATTTGAGCAGACGCGGATAGAGTATCTTGGGGTGATTGTGTCGGAGGGAAAGGTGGAAATGGACCCAGTCAAAGTTTCCGGTGTATCGGATTGGCCTGTGCCGCGGAACAAGAAGGAGGTCCAGTCCTTCATTGGGTTTGTCAATTTCTACCGGCGGTTCGTCAAGGACTTCTCCTGCCACGCCCGTGCCCTCTTCGACCTCACCAAGAAGGAGGTTGGGTGGCGGTGGGGAGAGCCGGAACAGGCCTCCTTTGACAAACTCAAGGAGCTGATCACTTCTGCCCCGGTCCTGATCTTTCCCGACGACTCTCGCCCTTATCGAGTCGAGGCGGATTCTTCCGACACAGCTACCGGAGCAGTCTTGTCACAACAGTCATCGGAAGATGGTGGGCGGTGGCATCCGATTGCCTTTTTCTCTAAAAGCCTTAGTCCGGTCGAGCGGAACTATGAGATCCATGACAAGGAGATGCTGGCAATCATCCAAGCGCTGGAGGAGTGGTGACACTTCCTCGAGGGTGCCCTATGCCCATTTGAGATCTGGACAGACCACAAGAACCTCGAGTACTTCCGCACGTCAAAGAAGTTGAACCGACGCCAAGCACGGTGGTCCCTACACCTGTCCCGGTTCGACTTCATGCTCCACCACCGGCCCGGCCGCACCATGGGCAAGCCCGATGCCCTATCCCGCCGTGCGGATCATGGAAGCGGAAGTGGAGACAACGCTGATATGACACTACTCCGCCCAAGTCTCTTTGCAATCCGCGCCCTCGAAGGAGTGACTGCAGTTGGGGCGGAAGCGGAAATGCTCCGGGACATCCGGAGGCAGTACCGGAATGGAGAGAAGGAGGAGTCGGTGGTGAAGGCGGTGGAGGAACTTCGGAAAGGGCACTCACGGTCTGTACAGGCAGCGGAATGGTCGGAACATGATGGACTGCTCCACTTCAGAGGCAAGGTCTATGTTCCAGGTGGGGCGGACCTCCGCCGCCGCATCGTGTCCCAGCACCATGACACACGGGTTGCTGGGCATGCTGGCAGGTGGAAGACGCTGGAGTTAGTGGCTCGGAATTACTGGTGGCCTCAGATGTCCCGCTACATTGGACAGTACGTGAAGACATGCGACCTTTGCCTCCGAACCAAAGCGCAACGACATCCGCCCATCGGAGAACTTGTTCCGCTCCCAATTCCCAAATCCCGCTGGGACACCATCAGTGTCGACTTCATCGTTGAACTCCCAGAGTCTCATGGCTACGACGCGATCATGAACATCGTGGATTCGGTAAGCAAGGTGTCCCACTTCATTCCAATGCACATGACGATCACAGCCCTCAGAGCGGCCCGCCTGTTCCTTGCACATGTCTGGAAGTTGCATGGGCTCCCGAAGCAAGTTGTTTCCAACCGAGGTCCACAGTTTGTCGCGGAACTGACTCGGGAGCTCTACCGCCTGCTCGGCATAAAGCTGGCCACCACCACAGCGTACCATCCGCAGGGTGACGGACAGACGGAACGGGTCAATCAGGAGTTGGAGCAATATCTCCGCCTCTTTGTCAATGAGAGGCAGGATGACTGGGATGAGTTACTTCCACTGGCGGAATTCCAATACAACAACCATGTACATTCCGCCACACAACAGACTCCCTTCATGCTTGACTCCGGATGACACCCGCGGATGGGCTTTGAACCGCGCCAGGCTGAGTCCCGACTCGAGACGGTCAATGAGTTCCGAGACCGCATGGACTCCACCCTTTCGGAAGCCAAGTCGGCCCTTGCGAAGGCCAAGGATGACATGGCAAGGTACTACAACCGACGCCGGGTTCCTGCCCCAGAGTACCAAGTTGGAGACAAGGTGTATCTAGATGCAAGTGACATCCGCACCACACGCCCTTCGCAGAAGCTTGCCCACCGCTACCTTGGGCCCTTCACAGTGATGCGGAGGGTTGGACGGAATGCATACCGCCTCTGACTTCCGATGTCCATGTCCCGCCTCCACCCCGTCTTCAACGTGGTGAAGTTACTCCCTACGCTTGAGGACCCAATTCCAGGTCGGAAGGTTCGTCCGCCACCTCTGCCGGAAATTGTAGATGGGGAAGAGCACTATGTGGTGGAACGGATCCTGGACAGCCGGTTTGTGCGAGGACGACTCCAATTCCTCGTGAAATGGGAAGGGTATGGGTATGAGGAGAATTTGTGGGTCCCGGAGCAAGATGTTTCCGCTCCAGACAAACTCCGTGAGTTCTATAGGACACACCCCGGTGCCCCTCGCCGAATCCGCTCGTTGGCATTTCAATCCCTCGTGTCCCGTGCTTCGAGGACGCAGCACGCTAGAAGGGGGGTGATGTCAGGGGACACCCTGTTTTCCATTTCCAGTTCCAACACCACACCCAGTTCCGACTCCATTTCCGACTCTGCTTCCAGTTCCGATTCCATATCCACCTCCGCTTTCGGAAATGATTCCGCTTCTGGGAGAACTTCCACCAGTTCTGTTCGCCTTGCCAGTTCCACTCCAATTTCCGACTTCCACTCTCGGAACAGTGTCGGAAATCAAGCGACTCGCGTAATAGGTGGCATCAAGGGTCGATCAAGGGTCAGGGAGGTCATGAGGATGCAGGGTTGATGGTGGGTGCCAAGTGTGTCCCTGGCTGCGCAGCGTAGTATAATACGGGCTCGCTGACATTGGGGGTCCTTAGACTTTTCTCTTTGGATTTCCCCTTGTCAGGTGAGAATCCCCTCTCTTGTATACTCTGCTCATTTATACATACTTCGGATTTCCCCTTGTCAGTTAGTTGTGTGGTAGTGTGATCTCCACAACCAGCCAGGGTTGCCCTTACAATTTTGTGCTCTCGGTTCCGGGGGCATTTTGTGCCTGGTGTCCCTGGTCAGTCCCACGTTGCGGATCCGTAGCCTGCTGTTGTAGGCTGCGCGCGCTTGCTGTGCGTCCTGTACGGCTTGCATGAGCTGCTCGTCAGGCAGCTGAGCAGTGTGGCTGTGGGCCACTGTCTCTTCAGCATTCTTCGCTAGTAGCTCGAGTGCCCGTGTGTGGCAGCGTGCGGCTGCGGCTTCTTTATGCTGCCAGTGTGCGACTTCGAGCTCCAAGCTCTCGGTCGTCGTTTCAGAGTCAGGCTCTGAGGCGACCTGATCCCTAACGATCTGTTGGATCGTTTTACGGCTGTCCATTGGGGCAGCCGGTTGTTCTTGAGGTTTGTTCCCGAACCTTATGTCCTGTTCGACCGGGACGGCTGGCGGCAGCATTTGCTGCTTGTCTCGCTCCTTTCGGCGCGGGTCTTCCACGTCGCGACTGTGTTCGTTGGCTGCAGACTGTCGCGAGCTCGGACGAGTTGCGTCGCGTTCCCCGCGTGGGCGGAGGGCTTTCTGGACGTCCTCCAGCGTGGCTGCGTCTTGCAGCCTGACCTCCTCCGCCTGGTGGAGTTCCTTGCCGATTGCCATTAGGGCGGCGGCGGTGTTGTCAAGCTGCGATGCCAGCTGATCGTGCCTGTGGCGCATCAGCGTGCTTCAGTGCAGCGCAGCCTGCACCTGTTTGTTCAGGGCCTCTGCCGTCTTGTGGTCGATGGCGTGAGCCCTCGAGCTCTTGCGACTAGAGCTCGAGTATTCCGAGTCCTGACCATTGTCTGGGGCTCGTCTTTTTTGCCATCGTCCCCCTTCAGGGACGATCGTCGTCGCTCTACTTCGTGAGTGTCGGTTTGAGTCATGGCTTTGTCCCCGCCTCGACGTTGTTGCTCTACCGTCTGACGATGGCGAGACTTCTCTGCCCTTTCCTTTGTCTCTGGGCAGAGAGGGATGGGGGGGCGGCGCTGGCTCATTGCCTGGCGTCGTCTCTTCCTCGGCCACGCTCGACGAGACGTGGTCAGGGTTTTCCTCATCCTCTACTGAGGGGACGAGGGCGGTGAGATCTACGATCTCTCCATCTTCTATCGTCCTGGACTCTTGGTCCAGGGTAGCGTCAGCCATCATGTTGCTGGGCTGCGCCTGGGGCGTGGACCTTGAGCTCATCACTCGTGTCTGTCTTCGACTGCATGGAATCATCATGCTCGCAGCCGACAGTAGAAGGTCTACTGGAGGGTCTCAACGATGTTTAGTCGTCGACGCAGCAATCTTTTTCAAGATTGCTTCGAATCCACTATCGGTTGGTCGCGTGGCGATCAACCGCAGGATAGTTCAGAAAGGTGTAAAGGATGTCGATCTTAAGACCTTGTATCACAAGGGCACTACAGAACTTGACCAATGAGTGGTATTCTTAATGCTACGTAGTGACAGGTAAGAGTAAGATGCGATGGGAACCGCTGGCCGGTTCCCACGCATAAACTATACAGTGGGTCCCTAAGGGGCCCACTGGGATTATGTAATAACTATTGTACATGTAGATACACGGGTTATTTACATAAGGGCACTGCAGAACTTGACCAATGAGTGGTATTCTGAATGCTACATAGTGACAGGTAAGAGTAAGATGCGATGGGAACCGCTGGCCAGTTCCCACGCATAAACTATACAGTGGGTCCCTAAGGGGCCCACTGGGATTATGTAATAACTATTGTACATGTAGATACATAGGTTATTTACACCAAGGCTGAGGGGCCAAGATCTAGGCTTTGAGACTGAGGTGTTTGGAGCAGGGGTGAGTTGGGTGCTCTGGGCGTGCTCGGACCTGGACCGGTGATGAGCTTGGGAATTTTGGATTAAGATGTTAATTAGTGCCTTTCAACGAATAGAATCTATTGCTCAGTGACTGGAACCACTGTGTTCGCCCCTCCTCTGTGTGCTGACTAAGCCTTTCGAGGCGCGTCCAGCACTGATGAATGAGAGTCACGTGACCGTGTCGACAGAAGAACGGTGTCGATCCAAGGGATAACCAAGTCAAAAGTGTTCGCTTTTAAGGTAGTATAGAGTAAACAGTGATAGTAGACCCTCGACGAAGATTTGGAATAAACTATCAAGATCTGAGCTCTGTAGCTATCAAACAAGACTACAGCAATTTCAGGAGGCAGAATAATCGATTCTGGATGATTTCGTTCATACATTTGTACTAGCTATTTATACTATGTTGATAGTAACTACTAGTGTTCAAGATATTAGACAGATGGGTCGAAAAACTGTTTGTAGCTAAGGGGCGACTAATTTATAGTCATAAAGTCATGGGGTGATGGGGATGGTGTTAGGATTGTCTGGGCTTTGGAATAGAGATCTGTACCTAGTATACAAAGCCCCTGTCCACATGATGTTAAGATAGTAATCAGTCAGACGTGTCATGGGGTTCAAATAGAAAAATGGAGTTGAGTTTACCCTGCCCAGCATATATGCTGGGCTTGGAGATGGGGCCGCTGTCTCTGTGCCCTTTCTGTGGGGCAGCTAATTGAGTATATGTACTGCGGATGACATTCTCAGGTCGCTCCACAGCACCCTATATTCCTGCGCAGTCTATTGTCCTCTGCGGCGTTTGGTGCCCGCACCCCTCGGTGCCTATGGCCTGGCGCCTGTCGACGTCATGGCCGATGCCATCACTCGATAGGCGCGCCGTCCCTGATCGACCGCACGTGGTCAATGCTCGAACTTCTGTACATTACCCGATCTATGGGTAATATAGCATGTCGTAAATTCGTGTGATCGTCGTCTGCGCCGACATCTATCATAAATGTCATTTCTGTTTCTTTTTGATCTTTTTATTTTCTTTTCTTTCTTTATTAGTTTCTTTTATATATAAATGATTTGAAATGGGATAGTTGTGTTTATCACAACAGGGAACAGCTTCAGAAGGGGGTTCCCCTGACAGCCTGTGGCTGCTATCCATAGTGCTGCCAGCTCCATCACCTGGTCTCTGCCCATCTGATGTCCCATCCCTCTCCTACCCATCCTTCCTATAACCAGGCGGATGCCCCAAGATGTCAAGGTGTCTACTCAGATATCTTTGTCCATGAAGGAGGGTGGGCACAGGCTGCATGTGATGTTGGTGCAGTTTAGGACATTCTACCACCAGCAGAGGTCCCTGTGCATGTCACGTGGGATGAAGCGGCTTCTGAAAGCACGTCCCTCAAACATAGAGAGGAAGTGCACAATGGATGGAAGGTAGGAGTGGTCTAGAGTGTAAATGAATATTACATGCTGTAAGCTGCCCAGCAGTTTGGTGGTGTCTTCTGTGCTGGCTTTCACAAATGGAGTGTAGATGATGATCACTGTGGATAGCGAATCCATTGAAACCTAGTGGGTTTACCCACAGGGTTTCTGTTTTCAGTGGGTACATCATTGAAACAGCCCCCATTGAAACAAACCAATGAAATTATTCAAGTGGTTGGACCAGTAGAATTTTCAGTGGCTTTGTCACTTGGTTTCCATGCCATAGGAACTACATATTCAACGTAATTATCATGAGAATTTCAGTGCTCGAAGGCCTGGATTGCCGTTGTTCACACACTTAAAAATTTTCAAGATAGCTCATGGAGCACTCAGTGAAATACAGTGAATTAATATATATATTTCTGGGCAAATATACTGAAGTTTCCATATATGTATCAATGAATTTCCATGCTTGAGGTCCCGGAATGCTACTGTGGCCCCAAGTAACAACTGCTTTTGAGATACAGCACTAAGTATAGACTCTAAGTGTGAAAAGACTCCTACTACTAGTCCGCCTCCATTCCATCCCCGCCCAGATCATCTTCGAACACAGTCCGCACGTAGTCGCCACTTCAATCGATGATGCCCCACCATGAGTCACTCACGTGGACCCGACCTACGGCAAATTGAATGGTGTTAAGGTTGATGAATATAGATGGGTTTGTCCTCTCATAGGACACTACAGACATGGCAGCATCTCCACCTGGGGGGTTGCTTTGGCAAGTGTGAACGAGTGCTATTAAGTAAGTTGTTTCCCAATCAAGTCCTATGGCACGGGATGGAGGTAGAGTACACCTGAGCGCAAATTCAAACTTCCCGTAAAGAATTTGAGCTTCATATTCTGGTAGACGGCGCCGATTTCGAGTGTTCTTGTCAACGAGAAGTGTATACTAGCATAGGCCTAGCTGAGTGAAAGAAACTGTGCCAGGAGAAATAGTACCAACACACCTTAATGAATGAATTATCCCAAGCATCTGAGGGCAAATTGCTACTGCCGCGAATGACATCACCACCGTCCCCAATCCGCACTTTACCCCACCATGTCATTTCTTCAGGTAAGATCTGCTTAACAGTTCTGACAGTGCGATTGAATGTTGTGCTGAAGAACACAGCCACCTTCTTCAGTATGACAGTGTCCAGCCGATACCGTGTTTGCTTGGGCCAGCGTAGGTAGAGACCGGGATCTACCCAAAATGGGATACGTTAGACCAGTGGTATCGCTGTCAACAGAGCACCCGTACAGTCTGCAATGACCTCCTCTTGCCCAGACATCCCACTTGCCGGCTTCTCAAGTCGAAGCACATTCAAAGTTGGTATCGAGCCGTTATTTGTGCCAGCTGGATCAGCTGGAGTATGCGCTTGTTAAGGCACGCATATGGCCTACGTTTGGACTTGATTGCTGGCATAAGCAGGCCACAGAAGTGTTCCATCACAAACAACCAGTTGACCCATACTGGGCCGGTGCGTTCGATGTCGTCTGGGATGTGAAGGAGTGCATGCAACATAATGCGACATGCGGTAAGTCGCTCCTCGCGGTATTGGTAATAGAGCCTATATTCAGCACTGTATACCTTTAGTATTTGTAGCTTCGAAATAGACACATGACTTACTTCTCGAATTCTTCTACATAGTCAATAATCTTGACATGTAATGCTGGGAGCTCTGCCCTTTTGATATCAAATTGAAGCACAATCTTGATGATTTCCATGAGTTTCATCATGTGCACATAGTACTTGTTCTTGCAAAACCGATTATGCAGGAGGTGAGGGGCAAGAAAAAGAAACCAGAAGGACCATGCCTCAGCCGTGAAGAGGTGCGAGTCCACGTCGATGTTTTGGAGTGTCGAGACAAATGCGGACGGGATAGTCTTAACAGCCGCCACTGTTTCTAACCTGATTTTTTCCCAGACAGACTTGGCAAGCAAGTATTCACCCGTCCCCTCATCGAGAGGGGTCACATGTTTACCTTTCCCAAATTTCCCCTTCCATAGAAGCACAAGGTTCGGGATGTGATTCTCGAAGAGGAGATGCATCCCTTCGAATGGGAAGCTGGCAGTTAGAGACATGGAAGGGAGCTGGTATAGAACCGAATCACCATTGAGTCCGTAGAGCCTGCCACATCTATTACATTCTTTCTTAGTAGGGGCAGACCTGATTTCTAGGAGTTGCCTGGGTATTTCTTCATTGGTGCACATGGGGAGGTTATGCGGATCCCATTCCAACCCTGCACGTGCTTGTGGGGTTTCTATCAGAGGTCGCAGCGGGACATAGTAATTTGTTTTCTTGACTATTACGCACCAGAATCCTTGTATGCGACAGAGGCAACAAGGAGAGAAGGTGTTCGGGCCCTTCATGCATGATGTGTATCATATGGCAAGCATATCACCCGAGTTAATGATGCAATATGCTCTCATCGGAAACATTGATTCACTCAGGGCATTGAACGTCCAGACTCCAACAGCTAGCCATTTGAATTGTTGTGTCATAGGGTGCAGGAATGAATTAAAATGTTTGGGAGTGTTTGGCCCTCCAATGATGAACAGGGGCATCACATACTCAATGTGGGTTTGGAGCTCAGGAGAAAAGGCATAAATGACAGCAATGAAGGGCCACACAGTGGCTTTTCCTTTGTGAGCATGCTTGAATATCTGTATGCCGTCGCCTAAGATTCCGATTGGTATGTCACGCCAGTCCTCAAAGAAGCAATGCTCATACTCGGTGCTATCAATGACAACTCGCTTCTTGAGTAGGCTCTTATAGTGGGAACCGTCGAAGACATCGCTGATATATTCGTTAGAGGTGTCACGCGCAGTTCGATAACGAAGGTTCTTGGCGAACTCCTTGTTCTGGAACAATGCTTGGAGATGGAAGACCAGAGGAATGGTCTCAAAAAGCACCTGGGGCTTGCTGTTAGGGGAGAAGCGAGGCTGGGCACAGTACGGACAGGCCTGTTGGTCATTGTGTTCGTCCGCATATGCGCAACAGTTTTGGGGGCAGCAGTCGGTAAGGATTGGTTGTATGCCTGATAGTATTTCCATTCTCCTGTGTAGCACATACAGTGACTGCAGTTTGATTTTCTTGGAGTATGCAGCACGAAAACGTTCATGGAAGCGTCGTGTGAGATGGAAAGTGAGCCGCAATGCGAACATCTTGATGTTATCGATATCTTCAGGTGTCAAAATATTCTGCACTACATTGATACACTTAGTGACTAGTCTAATGGTGCCATTCAAAGAAGTCAGGACGTACTTTGCAAGTTCTTGCCGACATCCAGAGCATCCTCATGCCATTGTTCCAATAACTCTGCCACTTGCTCAGCGTTCAGGTCTTCATCCTCATCATCATCCCAGCCCTCGCTAGTATATTCTTCGTCGATGCCGTGAGAGTTGTCACCATTGCTGCCGGGGTCTGAGGAACTGTTGTCAAAGTCACTCGGATACTGAATCAAGTCGTCCTGATGGGACTCGGATTCATCATGGGGTTGACCTATAGGTTCTGAAGGAAACTGGAAGGGATCCGATGGTGTATCGATAGTATCGTGGGTGGACTTAGATGGGGGGACTTCTGCAAATGGTCCAGCGGTCACAGGATTAGCCCCAGCTTGCCGACCATCAACACCTTCAAGAAACAAAGGTTTCATATCAATATTTACAACCGTACTTACAATAAATTAATACGAACCTTGGGTGATCGCATTATATGCCGTAGCGATCTTGCAAGCCATTGATGGCTTCTTCCATCTGTGCTTGCGAGCTTGAATCTCTGATATAATCTTCTTGCAGCAAGGGCATAGAACCTGAGGCATGTTGGGGATACACAGGCAGAGCGATCGCAACAACACGCACGACACGGCCGGAATGCAAGTCGTCACGTGACCTTGCAAATCGAGTGTAGGCGCCTAGGCACGTGTTTGTGCACGTGCACAAATGACCTCGCATTTTCTTATCTCATCCTTTCTCGCACCTTCTTCCCCGTCTTTCATACTCACTCTCAGTGATGCCGTCAAGCGCTTCAGGCAGCAAGAAGAAAAAGGCTCAGGCTCAGGCTGGAATGGGGATGTCAACCGCTGAACTCCAGAGGTGTTTGGACGAACAAGACTCAATGATCAAAATGCTCGTCGCCCAAAATAAGAAGAAGAGGAAGTCAGCTCACATGGAATCAGACGATGAGGATGCAAATGGGTCCAGTGATAATGATGATGATAATGAGGGTAAATAACTCTTTATATGTGTGCCGCTTTTTCTCCCTTCTATGCTTCTTTGCAGATTATACTAGCTCAGAGTCCGAAGAAGAAGAACATCACAGCCGTCGCAAGCACAAGCACAAGCACAAGCGTAAGCATACACTGATCTCCAGACAATTCGGAACTGCCGGAAAAAAGGGCGATGGGTTATTCGGCAGCAAAGGATACAACCTCCAGGATCACATGGGTCTCACAGATGATAATCAGCGCTATTTGGACATCAGGGTAAGTGATTGTATCCAGAAATGTCTGCGATGTCTTAAAAATCCACATGGCGCGCAGGCTACAGTGCGCGACCAGATTGCACACTATCGACTCGAGGGGAAGAAACGTAAACAAGACCCTAAAGACATGGCAGCCATTTATGTTGCCGTTAATGAGTTTGGCATCATTAAAATGGCCTGTTTGTTGACATTTTGCACCAGGTTGAAAAAAAATACCCCGAGCTCAAGGATTTCGAGAATTCATGGCCTATACAAGATATGGTTACCAGGATCCTGTGCAACAGGACGGACTACAAGAAAAACAGAACTGTGCAATGTCCTAAGAAAGCAGAACAAACGAGGGCCTGACGCCTGGCCTTGAAGGAAGCGGTATATGTGTCTGTTTCCCCCCTTAAATGTACTGACATATCTATCAGAGAACTGAAAGGGAACAGGTGGAAGCAAGCAACAAGAAAGAAGCGAGCGAAGAACGCAACAATCGCAGCAAAGAAGTGAGCGAAGATCAGGACAATGACAGTAATCACAAGGAGATCACAGCCAATAACCAAGATGGAGAACAGTCCAGAGAAGAATATACTAACGGGGATGCTGACACGTATCAACCAGCTACAGATGACAATCAGGGCGCCTTCGGTCCTGACAACAAATCTGAGGATATCGAGTATGCGGATCCTGCTCCTAGCAATGGGGATCCCGCTCCTAGCGACGGTGATTTCAGCGGCGATCTCCCCGAATTGACTTCATCCGAGGATGTCGAGGAAGAGGAAGTGGGGGATAACGATAGGGTCTTTGCCTGTTTTGTCAAGAAAGAAGCGAAGAAAGCGGACCCGTGTTTCAAGACCCAAATGCAAGGTGGCAGCAAGATTCACCATATTTTCATTCCTCCCATTAAAGAAAAACCGCGTCAGAAGGGGCCAGCTGCTGCACCAAGTGTGATAGCTCCTCATCAACCTACGCCTCCTCCCTCTCGATACAGCACTCGTCACAAAGTGTCCCAACAGGTAAGCTATACTCCCATCTTGACCATTTGTTCTTGACTTTGCCCAGGTGCCGGCGTCGAGCCAGGTCGAGAAGCCCACACCCAACGCTGGAAAGTCCCTCAAATTTGCCTCCCAGGCCACCAAATTGGCTGCTCAGTCTAATGCTAAGCACAAGCTGTCCAAGCAGAAGAAATTGATGCAGCCGCGCGATGCTTAGGTGCGTATATATGCCGGGGAGTCAATGAGAGCTTTTAACTAATCCTACATCCACAGAATCTCTCCCCTCAGCTCTCAACTGCAATCATAGAACTGAATGATTTATTCACTTCAACCCCACGTCTCCCTGTATTATCCAGAGCTCTCTGTCTCTCGCCTTCTTGCACCATTCGCTCGTCTCGCCGCTTGCAATCGCTCTGCTTTTTGCCACTCTAGGACACTAATTAATGGGAGGAATTAGCTATGTTTTGCTGTGGGACCGTTCAGATAGTTCCTCCTGTATCACCCATGTTATCGTCACATTGCAATCCATCGTTGTCGTGTTTTATTATCATGTGATCGATGTAAGTAGGTCCTTGTGTACGTGTAACTCCAACGTGTCACACAAATTGGCTTCACTCCCACCATCACCCATCCAGCTTGTGCCGACAAATTAATTCTCTTCTAGAGAACGCGTTGAAGATGATGCACTCAGCGTGTCACTACATTACCCATCTAATGCGTGATTTACTTCTTGTGATTTTATTACTCACTTCTGCGCAGGCTCCCTACTCTCGAGAGCGTCGAACTGGTTTCTGTTGAGGATGTATCGCCCAATCTGCTCATGGTAGGAGCATTTGTACAGTCCGATTTCTTGAGCCCAGGCACTAATGCTTCAATAGGAACATCGTCTGAAAACGGATATATGCACCATGCGCCATATCGAGGTAATTGATGCAGGTGTGTTGCTATTTGTTTTGTTTTTTCTCAACTACGCGCCTCTGCTCACCATCTCTGTATTCTCTCCCTAGCTCAGGCTATCATCCCAGATTCTTCCCCCCACCAAGCATCTTGTGCGCCAAGCCTTCTATGCTCAACACGGCATCGGCTGGGTCACGTGCCCCAAGCACCATTCCCCGCCCAGCCACCCAAGGCCAAGGCAGGCGCCCCGCCCCCACCCACACACTGCGGCTTCGTGCGTGCAGGCCGCTTCAAGAAGGCGAGCAACATGAACTACGGCCTCGCGCTGAGCCTGAAGGTCGAGATGTTCGTGCTGCAGCTCATCGAGGAGCAGGAGCGGGAGCGCATGCAGAGGGCGATAGCGGCGGGGGAGAGCGGGGTGGGTGTGGCGGCAGCGGGTGCGGGTGTGGGTGCGAGCTCGAATTCGGCACACTTGGGTGCGACTGTGCTCACGACGACGACGTCAAGCAGTGCACTGACAGCTGCGGATGTGGAGCTCGACATCGAGGAGCGCGCACTGCACCTGGTGGTGGAGGAGACATTTGAGGAGATCGGGCGGCAGTGGATGCCATGGGCAGTGAACGGGCACCATACGTGTGGGCGAGCTTATCCTGATTGTGGACTCAGACATGTACCGGAGGATTGCCTCAGGGATGCGGCATGGGAGCTGGCGGAATCCCCCAAGGTAGCGATCATTGAGCATGAGTCGGGTGCATGCGGCCGACAGCGGGGGTTGCTAGCCGCGACTGATTCTATTTTTCTTTTTGGTACCAGCTGCTATGCAGGTCATCTACTTTTTCTCGTGTCTTGCATTGCTCTCATGTCTTGCATCGCCAAGCACAGATGCACACCATTCCCAGACGTCTGCTTGCAGTCTTCCACGCTCTTTAGCACACGTTCGCCCATCCTAGAGGCCCCAAGTAGCCGGCCGATCCAGGTGAGTGTTGATTGATGTCACGTCGTGTTCACTGACTTAGGCAGCAGGTCACTGGTGACTGCCGCCTTTGCCTCCTTTCAGCTCCCGGCGCACTGTCGCTGTACTGAAGCAGCCTGGTATGTGGTTCATGGATCTGATCACAGTTTTTCAGTGATTTTTACCTTAGGTTTCATCGCTATTCTGCCACTCCACTGAAGCACCCTGGTATGGGTTTCACGGATTGAAAAGCGGTATTTCAGTGATTTTCACCTTATGTTTCATCCTTATTTTCCCTTGTATATATTGATTTATGACTTGAAATAATGGGGAAGTTTAACTGGTATCCCATGGCATTTGAACAAGATCGCAAGGCAATAACCATTGAAAACTCATAGCTATACAACCTAGCATTCACTACAAATTTCATGAATCTTCAGTGATTTGCCTCATATTATTCAGATCTCAGGCCAGTGACATTCAGTTGCTGCATCTCTGAAATGTGGTGATAGAACCACGGGGTCGTAAGTGACTATCTCACGGGAACCCAGTGGTCGTCAACTTGAAATGCCTGGTTCAATCCATTGGTCTTCCGTTGTAGGATCCCTGAATACCCATGAGTCAACCCCTGAAACCAACTCATTGAAACGAAACTTTTTCCACTGAAACCGATTCATTGAATTTTTAACGGGTTCTATTGGTATTTACACTAGCTATAATGGTTTATATACTGAATCCTCAGTGGGTCCACCCAATAGGATTCATTGGGTTGACTACCCACAGTGCATGATGTGGTTGAGGTACTTCTGGTGTTTGCATTCAGGTGAGACTACAGTACTGTGCGCAGGTCAGAATCCCAATCTGAGCTGACGTATTCAGGGTAAAAGGAGAAGATGTGTCCTTTGACATCAATGCTGTGCCACAGGATGCCCAGTGGCAATGTGATTTGGATGATGGTGAATACAAGAATAGAACTGTGTTGTCTGGAGACATCTGTGCCAGGTATGGCTTGTGGAAGAAATCAAAGTCATTGACCCACTTTATTGTTTGGTCGATGCCCTGTGCTTTGAGAATGTCCACAACAGCATCGGCAACCATGCCTTGTATGCTGCCTGCCATTGCCAAGCTGAACGGCAGCATGTGGTCATCATAGAGCTTGTCCTTCCAGTGTAGCATGGCGTAGTATTTGTGTGCTGGAAGGAGGGGCAAGTTTCTGTATGCTTGCTGAATGTCCATGCTTGCTGCTTGTGCCCAGCGGCACAGTGATCATCTGTGGGAGGAACATGTGAGCACACATGACAGCGATTGGCTGTGTGTGTGGGGGGTGGGGGCACAGTCAGCGACTGGGCGAGTGTGAGGTAGGCCGTACCGCCAGGTCCATACCGACCATGAACGCACGGCATCGACCTGAGACCATGCTGTCTTGGTGACTTTGTGGCCCGCGTGGACCAGTCGGGTAGAGGCAGGGAAGGGGTGTGCACGTGGGTGATATGAGGGAGGGTGTGTGGGAGGGTATTCACATATTGCTCAACCTCCCATGCTGAACCCCAGCGGGTCGGGAAGTCGTCAGAGTTGAACATATCATACCGATACGCCGTGGTTGTCTCTTTAGGAAAGGTTCCTGATCAGTTAGAACTTTCCGGAGCTGGGTTCTTTTTCTGTGACCCCGAGGCCTGTCTCGTCTCTGGTGAACGGGCCCGACATGCACCCCGCCTCTTCCTCTGTGATGTATGCATCGATGAATTTGGGGTGTTCGAGTGCTATTTTCATGTTGGGAGGCACGGATGTCTCTGTCAGTTATGGTGGGTTGCCGATAGGCGAGCCCTGTTGGGTGTCTATAACTAGGTTGGGATAAGATGAGGTCAGTCCGGTCTTGTCCAGCGCAACGCAGAAGGCTTCAGCATTATATGGTGTTACGATTTTGTATCGCTCAGAGCACTGCGCCGCTCCGTGGAAAGATGCGAGGCAGAGGGTGCACCTCTCTTCCTAGCCAAAACATGGAACGCATCAGGCTAGAACGCGAACTCAAGACTCACAAATCAATGACGGGTATCCGCGTTATAGACGACTCCAATTTCATTGACGCAAGGAAGCTAGAATATCTGGCTTCCTTTCGTCAATGAAATTATATGGCCAGTTTTCACAAGCGTACGGGAACTTCCTACGCTGCCTCGAAATGTGCTCCAACCCAGGTAGTTCGTTCGTTGCCGGCTGGAGAAAACATTTCGAACGTTGCACGCAAGACCCGGACTTCGAAGAGAACTTCAAGGTCAACCTGTATATGGACATCAGCATGAGGCAGCAGCTCGTCGTGGCACTTTTCATCCGATCCATCGGCAGTGCGGAATACAACGAGGCCTTCGCGATCGCACACAGACAGGTCAACTGCGAAAACGTGACCGACCTTGTCGAAGCTAAGCTAGCCACGCGTAACATTCCTCACACGAATAGAGATCACTGCTACACACCTTACAGCCTCCCGTCCAGCCAGAGGCACGCATCAGGCAGAGGTACATCTAGCTCAGGGGGGGCGACTCCATTCGGGACAGGGAGCAGCACCCTCCGCGTCCCAAACTCTGCCTCCGCTTCGGTTTCATGGAGGACCACATTTCCACCGACTGCACCGTAAAGCACCTCGCCAACCACACGGACCGTAAGACCAATGTCTCTGTCAAAACAGACGACTTGTCTATGACACCGACGGCGCGACAGTGTGCTACAGATTCAACCTCCAAGGTACCTATCTGCCTCTCCGACACGACCAAACAACCCCCCCTAAAGAAAGAAAGAAAGAGAGTGGAATATAAGGACCTGTTTTGGAACATCGTGATTAGTTGAATGGGAGTGGAGTATATCGTGGACTGTTGGACGTTGGACGCTACCAAGGCGCCCGTGAACGTCCACTGCGAAGCCGGGGTGGGGGTTCTCGCCGGCTCGGCTACGAAGTGGGGGCGGGGGGTTCAGGCGGTGTTCCTCGGTGTCCCTCGGGTTGTCCTCGCCGAGGGGGTTCCTGGGAGGGGTAAGGCACGAGGGTAGGGAGGGTCCCAGGAGCGCGTCTGCTTCCACTTCGGTCATGAGATCCTCGTCGTCTGAGACGTTCTGTTCAAGGTGTCTTCTGTTACCTCTGATCACGTTTTTGAACGTCCTGCCGCCGTTTACGTCTGCTCTGAGGCGATCTGCGGTTCTGGCGGCTTCGTCGGAAGTGCTGTGTGGCTGCTCCTGGAGCCCGAGATCGGGTATCTCTCGGTGCTATTCCCAGATGTGCCTTGGGGACCGCCTGCGGTCATCGCTGATGGGACTGAAATGGGAGGGATGGTGAGTTCGCAGAAACTTTGGAAGAAATAAAGAAAATTCTCGTTGCTACTACACGGAAGTGGTGGTAGCGGTGGAAGAGAAACTCGCAAAAGTCTGATACTTAGCATCATCAGACTTTTATTTAGCTACTCCGCCCGGCTGTAGAGTACTGACTCGCGAGCTTGTCACTCTTCAGCACCACAAGGGGTAAGTACTGCCGGTACCGCGTGGCTGGATGACAGCCGAAAGATATCGACGCGCCTATTAGTCAGGGTCTGATCTCGATCAGCCCTGTAACGAAATCCTTCAAATCCTCTATGTGAGAGTCAGCCCCTCTTACTACTGTAAGGTCCTTGCAAACCACACCGGATGCAATCTCCTTGCGTCCGGCTTATTCGGATGACTTACGCATCCTAGTGGAGTAACTGTGAGAAGAGATTTCCAGGATTCAGGTGGCTACTATGATCACGTGCCTACCTTTCGCGACTCTTATCCGGTATGCATTGCGTTCTCCACAGATAAGAGTTCCCGACCGCATAAGTATATGAACATCTTTACGAAACAAGCGACGGGTTAGCTGCATCAGAACCTATCGGTATCGGCTGACCCCCGCGCGCTTTAAAGTAATCCCCTGAGCGTTACAAGCTGGGCTATCTCCAGGACGGTTATACTGGTACTCCAGTACTCAAGAGGACGCCATGTCTGACAACCCCAAGATAGAGGCCGAGGCCAACAAAGTGCCTGCGTTAACAGCCGATGAACAGCTCCTCCATTCACTAGGATATAAACAAGAGTTCAAACGCGAATTCACGGGGTTTGAAGTGTTTGGTACGTGACCGTTCATAGTTCCTCTCCCCGCGGGCACTCACCTCTCTCAGGAATCGCGTTCTCCATCATCGGCCTCCTTCCCTCCATTGCGTCCGTTCTATTTTTTGCGGTCCCCAATGGTGGACCTGTCGGCATGGTACAACCTCAAGGCCATAGATCATAAGGCTCTTGATTACTAATAATACCCTCTACATGCGTTTTCCAGGTGTGGGGATGGCTCGTTGCCAGTTGCTTCATCTTGACGATTGGGATGGCCATGGCCGAGCTCGCAAGCGCTGCGCCCACCTCAGGCGGGCTGTATTTCTGGACATAGTAAGTCTATCACATCGTTGCACAAATGGAAGCTTATGTTTGCCTTTTCTAGCAAGTACGCCAGTCCTGAAACCAGGAATTTATTATGCTGGCTTGTTGGATACTCGAATACGATGGGAAGTGTCGCTGCGGTTGCTAGCATAGATTGGGGATGTGCAGTGCAGGTCCGTCCATTTATAAAATTTTATTTTGGAATAGATTGCTGACCCGTAGATGCCTAGGTCATGGCAGCCGCCACCATTGGGTCCAATGGCCAAAGTTTCGTGCCTACATCAGGTCAGACGTAGTGAGTATTGTTTATATTTACTCTTGCAGCGACTACTTAACGCTGCTGCTAGCGCGGTATACCTCGCCATAGTTTTTACACACGCCTTGATTTGTTCTCTTGGCACGCGGGTTCTTGCACGTCTTCAAAACCTTTATGTTGTGCTCAACCTCGGGTACACGTGTTTCAGCTCCAAGTTTCATTGAACTAACACCTCCTAAAGCCTTTGTCTTGCACTTATTATTGCCTTGCCTGTTCTCACGCCTAAGTCCCTCAAAAACAATGCTTCATTTGCTTTTGGCGCCTTTACCAACTGTTGAGTACCAGACGCTTATCCTTAGTCTATATAAACTCATTTTCTATCAAGTGGATGGGTGGCCCAATGGGTTTGCTTTTATGCTTAGTTGGCTGGCTCCTGCATGGACAATTGGTTTGTTGGCATCTCCGCAACCATCTATATGTGAATGAAGCTTCATACTGGCATAGGTGCATTTGATTCCGCTGTCCATATTAGCGAAGAGGCGTAGGTTTAAGATGTTCCTGCTACTGAATCGACTGATCCAAGTTTGTTCTTCACGCAGCACGAACGCCGCTACTGCAGTTCCCTGGGCCATTGTCGGAGCTATCGCGATTAGCGGCATCTTAGGGACTGCCATAAATGTGGTTCTTGCCTTCTGTGCGGGTACTGACATGAGCAGCGTTCTCAATAGCCCAATCGGCCAGCCGATGGCTACTGTAAGTAGTACTTTCTTACATTATTAGGCTATTTATGCGATATGTGCAGATCATATTCGGTAGCTTGGGTCCAAACGGGACGCTTGCACTGTGGTCTGTGATTGTGACCGTGCAGTATATGATGGGGAGCAGCATGGTACGTTTTCCGGCCGCCTCATTCATATCTGATCTACATTGTCCGTTTCCAGCTTCTCGCGTCTTCGCGGCAGACTTTCGCATTTTCTCGTGATGGCGCACTTCCCATGTCACGGTACTTGTACCGGATAAACGGGTACACACAAACACCAGTGAACAGTGAGCTCGATTTCGAACCACTTGGAGCTGTTCTCAGGGGGCACGTTTTCTTATCAGCGGTATGGTTCTCCGGATCCCTTGCGGCTCTGCTGGGTCTCCTCGCCTTCGCGGGGCCCTCTGCTACTAATGCACTATTCTCTGTACGTCTGACCATGCTTGTTCCCTTACATATGTTGACACTAGGATAGCTGTCGGTGGTAGGGAGCAATACCGCTGTGAGTTTCTGGGTTTCTGAACACGCGAAAACGACGGGCTGACGACGGTGGTTAAGTACATGATCCCTATCGGCTTGCGGTTCATATATTCACGACACACGTTCGTACGCGGACCATTTTCGCTTGGTCGCTGGGTAAGAAAGACATTTTCATCCTACGCCGTTGATTCATCACTGCACTTGCGCCCAGTCCTTACCCATCGCAATCACGTCGATCCTGTTTATGATATTTATCAATATCATATTCTTCTTCCCCACTTCGCCACAGGTTACTACGGCAAGTATGAATTATTGTACGTCCGAATTGCCTGGACGCATTATTTGCGGCTGATTGTGTTCCTACAGCCGTTGTCGTGATGAGTGGTGTTACCTTTGGTAGTCTCGTATGGTACTACTTCCCCGTTTACGGGGGTGTACATTGGTTCACGGGACCTGTGCGGACGGCTGAGGGTGATCTGTCCATCAAAGGATCCACTGTTGTCGACGTCGACCGGATAGAGGGGGAGAAGGACCGGAAAGACACGATAAGTGACGAAGGGAGCTCCTAGCTCCCATGATTTTGTACGCAGCTGTAGTATACAGGCTCTCAGTCACGACATAGCCATATATGACAGTGGAAGATGGTTTTTTATGACTGCAGGTTGAGGCAGCCAGATGCCCCAGTCTGTTCCTGCAAGGCTTTAAGCACTCAAAGCTGAGTTGAGATCCAGATGGATCACAAAAACCTGGGGTACTTTTGCATGTCAAGCTCAACCAAAGGCAGGTTCAGTGGTCCCTGTACCTGTCTTGGTTTGACTTTGAGTTGCACCACTGGCCAGGCAAGTCCACGGGCAACCCAATGCACTGTCTGGCCGCACAGACCACAACTCCGGAGCAGGGACAATGCCGACCTGACCCTGCTCAGGCCCAAGTTCTTCATGATCCGGGTGCTCAAAGGTGTCACAGCCATGGGCAAGGAAGCTGACATCCTCTGGGACATCTGTCGTGTCAGGGGAACCCCCACTGAGGCTAATTCCAAACTCAGCTTCGGTTCCAACCTGAGGTCCGGATCTGACCCTAGCACATCCTGAGGTCAAAGCTGAGTTCCCAAGCCTTTGGCTTCAGCTACAATACCAGAGTGGCACCAGGGGCGTATGTGGGGTTGCATGTGTTAGACAGTGGCTGCAGAGCCTCCAACTTACGTCAGTCAGGAGTGGAGCGGGCATCCCTGACTTTGATCAGGGGCACAAGGTATATAGGTAGCATTCTGGCAGTGGGGATCCTCTGCCGGGTGAGTCACATGTCATATAGATAGTCTTTATTCACTCTTTGGATCCTCCTCTGCCAGACCATGTATTTCCACTGTCCAGGGAGAGTTGCCCTTACAGGTTGGGGTTTTGGAAACAGGGAGAACTGTGTCAGGGGACACCCTGTTTTCCAGTTCTGACACCATCCCAACCAGTTCTGACACTGCCAAGTTCCACTTCCATTTCCGCTTCCAATTCCGGAAACACTTCCACTTCTGGGAGCATTTCTGCTAGTCCTGCTCACTTCACCAATTTCATGTCGGAAATAGTCGATCGAGCTTGAGGCTCCTTGTAGGGTGTGAATAGACTAGCTAATCGTGACCACAGTCACCTGTGGTTACGAGGTAATGCTTTAGGTGATCTAAATACGACGATACTATCAATATGAAGCTAACAGGACAGATTTGGAGCAAGGACAGATTATCTGCTCGGAACTGGCATTAGTTGACCTGATTGCAGCATGTCAGATAATGTCAGAAACACTCGATCCAGCTCGAGGCTTGTTGTGGGGTCTCAATAGATTAAGCAAACGTAGCCCCAATCTTATATTAATGCTACCAGGTAATGCATCGGCCATTTGTCGCCAATCTGATCCACTGGAACTACAACTAGAAACCTCTAAAACGCGGTGAATGCTAATAGAAGTGGGGATGTGGTGGGGGTAGAGAAAGAAACATTGAAACTGAGCTGCCTTATATAACTATTTTCCGTTGGGGTCCTTGAGTTTGCATGGGGTTCGTCAGCACTGGATAATTTCAAGAGACTGCGTGAACTGAAGTAAAAAGTATCGTCAATTTACCAAGATACTAGTAACTTGGCATTAGATTTGCAGTGTCAGTCATTTCAAGCAGCTGGATTTCAGTTTTTCAAGCAAGTTCACTAAATGAACAGATTTGAGAGCAGATACTGGATGACTAAGGTAGAGGACACCCAAAACCAGCACCCCATTACATAAGCATTTGGGCACCATCAACGATGGCCTACACAGTGCAAGCCTGATCTGTCAGGGTTCACGTGTTTCCTTCCATAAGTTTCTATTTCCTTCCACGAGTTTCCGTCACCTTCCATCACATGTCACTTTCCGTCACTTTCCGTAACCTTCTACAAGTTTCCATCTCCCCTATTATGTAAGCCTTGCCAGTGCTATAAGACTGTAGCCCGTGTGGTGGCGTTTCCTCAGCTTGATCTCTGAGGATACCCACTACACAGGCAAGTCCCCATGTATCTATCGTTGGTAGAGTTATAAACTGAGGATACCCACTACACAGTTGGTCATTGTCCTAGTATCGGCTCTTATCTCCTTGAGTATCTTTGGTTGTGGCTTCGTCATTAGTGTTGCCCTCATAGAAGATCAAGCTCATAGGACGACCCCACACACTTTTCTTAACCAGCCTTCATCTCAGCCTATGGCAGACCAACTCCCAGACGCATACTGGGACGCCCTGGGTGACCATGGGCCATTCCTTCGAGGCCTCCTTTCCAGCCAAGCACAGCAGTTGCAGCAACTTCAACTGCAGAATCAGGAACTGCACAATCAGATTGCTAACGTTCACGACCACTTAGCCAATGCTGCCACCAACGCTGCTGTTGCTGCTGCTCAAGCCCTTGCGCCCTCGGTACCTCACAGTGTCCCTCCATCTACTCGCTCTATCAAAGCAGCAGAACCGGAGAAGTTCAATGGAGACCGTGCAGAGACTGAAGGGTTTATCAGGTCTATCAAGTTGTCCATCGCTGTCCAGCCAGCATCCTTCCCAGATGAACGCACAAAGATCCTATACGCTCTTTCCTTCATGACGGGAGGCTCTGCGGAGATATGGGCACACAACGAGACACAGGCTGTCATTGATGGCACCTCCTCTATATCCACTCTGGAGGGGTTTATTAAACGTGTGGAGGAGGCCTTTGGTGACCCAGATCGTGCCAGAACGGCTCACACTAAGCTGCATGACCTTAGGATGGCGTCAGGAATGTCGGCAGATGAATACACGGCTCAATTTGAGATCCTGGCAGGCAGGACAGGCTTTAATGATGAGGCACTCGAGGATGCCTATGCTCGTGGCCTTCCAGCAGGTATCCTTGACAAGATCCACGCCCAGCCCTTTCTTCCATCCAACCTCAAAGCCTGGAAGGAAGCAGCCTGTCAGATTGACCGCAATCATCGCCGTCTGTTAGAGGTCAGGAAGGCACAGACACCTCATGTCCCTAATCGCCCTCCTCCTGCCCGTGTCAGGGGACACCCTGTTTTCCATTTCCAGTTCCGACTCCATTTCCGACTCCGCTTCCGGTTCCGATTCCATCTCCGCATCCGCTCCCGGGAACGATTCCGCTTCTGGGAGAACTTCCACCAGTTCCATTCGCCTTGCCAGTTCCACTCCAATTTCCGACTTCCGCCCCGGAACAGTGTCGGAAATCAAGCGACTCGCATAATAGGTGGCATCAAGGGTCGATCAAGGGTCAGGGGGATGCAGGGTTGATGGCGGGTGCCAAGTGTTGTCCCTGGCTGCGCAGCGTAGTATAATACGGGCTCGCTGACATTGGGGGTCCTTAGACTTTTCTCTTTGGATTTCCCCTTGTCAGGTGAGAATCCCCTCTCTTGTATGCTCTGTTCATTTATACATACTTTGGATTTCCCCTTGTCAGTTGTGTGGTAGTGTGATCTCCACAACTAGCCAGGGTTGCCCTTACAGCCCGACCACTCCACACTCCTGCTATGGCTCCTGTTGCCACAGCATCACCCAGTAACGCGACACCTATGGACATTGACTCATCCCGCCGCCGCACCGAAACACGAACCTGCTACAACTGTAAGAGACCTGGTCACATTTCACCAGACTGTCCTGAACCTCGCAAGCCACGAATCCGTGCAAACCTCACAGAGGCAGACATTGCAGCAATTGTCTCTAAATCTGTAGCAGCGGCGATAGAGGAACGCAAACAGAAGGTGGAAGCCCCTGTCCAAGAGGAAGGAAAGGGTTTTTAGGCCAGTCAGCGGTGAAAGACATGCCCCGCTCGACAAATCGGTTTTCAGTTCTCGAAACATGTACAATAGGGATCACAGGCGATATGATGCATCCTTCTCCTATCCCTGATCGAACTGAAACCAAACCAGCCATGCCAAAAACCCAACCCATCGCTCCAGTTGCTAATGCAAACCTTCCAGTCCCTCTATATGTCCGTACTGCTGACCTCCGCCGATGCACCAAAGTACCTCTCAAAGTCCACTCCGTTGACACAGGGCATCCACTTGCAATTGACTCCCTCCTTGACAGTGGTGCTACAGGGATGTTCATCGATGTGGAGTTTGTGAGGGAACACAGGCTTCGGACCCGCCCCCTACCCCGTGCCATCCCCGTCTACAATATTGATGGTACCCCAAATGAGGCTGGCTCAATCAAGGAAGAAGTCGACCTCATTTGCACCTTTGGGGATCATACGGAACGTGCCACATTCTCTGTCACGAGCCTTGGACGACTTGCCATCATTCTTGGTCACACATGGCTTGTTGAACACAACCCAGAAGTTGACTGGCGTATAGGAGATGTGAAGATGACACGCTGTCCCAAGTCATGTGGGGGAAGACCTGTTGTCAGAGGGCCCACAGTCGAAACTGTTCCAGAAGAGAGTGTAAATCAAGAGGAGGTTCCCATACAGCACACCCGCTCCCTACTTGAGGAAGGAGACAGGACCTTTGTCATCTTTGTGAATGAGAGTCCTGAAATGATTGGCGCAGGCTGGACTGTCTCCCAACAGCTTGCTGAACGGGCCAGCAAGTCTGCACCAGTCAGATCCTTCGAGGACCTTGTCCCTAAACCATACCAGGAGTTCAAGGATGTGTTTTCTAAGGAGTCATTTGACCAACTGCCTCCTCGAAAGCCCTGGGACCATGCAATTGAGCTCACTCCAGGTGCACAACCCTTCAGCACAAAGGTTTACCCAATGTCACCGGTTGAGCAAAGGGAACTGGATAACTTCCTTGAGGAGAACCTGAAGAGCCATCGTATCCGTCCCTCCAAGTCACCTATGGCATCTCCAGTCTTCTTTGTGAAGAAAAAGGACGGCAGTCTTAGATTTGTGCAAGACTACCGGAAGCTCAATGATATAACAATCAAGAATGCCTATCCTTTGCCCCTTGTTCCAGACATCATGAATAAGATTGCTGCTGGAAGGGCTAAATACTTCACAAAGCTTGACATTCGCTGGGGATATAATAATGTACGCATAAAAGAGGGAGATGAGTGGAAGGCAGCCTTTCGGACAAATAGGGGCCTGTATGAACCTCTAGTCATGTTCTTTGGACTCATGAACAGCCCAGCAACCTTCCAGACGATGATGAATGACATCTTCAAGAGTCTCGTCGATGAAGGGGTTGTGGTGGTGTTCATGGACGACATTCTCATCTTCACAGAGTCGCTTGAAGAACATCGTAGGATTGTACGATGTGTCCTTGAAATCCTCCGGGCCAACAACCTGTACCTCAAACCTGAAAAATGCCTATTTGAGCAACTAGAGGTG
Source organism: Gautieria morchelliformis (assembly GCA_015179125.1). Classification (NCBI taxonomy): domain Eukaryota; kingdom Fungi; phylum Basidiomycota; class Agaricomycetes; order Gomphales; family Gomphaceae; genus Gautieria; species Gautieria morchelliformis. The sequence continues at coordinate 238,527 of WHVA01000035.1, read as the reverse complement.
GAGTATCTCGGCCTCATCCTCTCTCAAGGACAGGTTGCCATGGACCCAGTCAAGGTTGCAGGGGTGCGGGACTGGCCAATACCACGTAACGTCACTGAAGTCAAATCATTCCTTGGTTTCATCAACTTCTACCGTAGATTTGTGGAAGACTTCTCACACATTGCAAAGCCCCTCAACCAGTTGACAAAACAGGATGCCCAATGGTCTTGGGATCCAAATGGCCCAGAGCAAGCGTCCTTTGACAAGCTCAAACTCCTCATCACCTCAACACCGATCCTTGTCCTCCCTGATCAAGACAAACATTTCCGTCTTGAAACAGATGCCTCAGCCTATGCCACAGGAGCAGTACTGTCCCAGCTATGTGATGATGGCAAATGGCGGCCTGTGGGGTTTGTCTCCAAAAGCCTCAATGATGCTGAACGCAACTACGCCATCCATGACAAGGAGCTTCTTTCTGTGATTCGGGGATTAGAGGAATGGCGCCACATCTTAGAGGGAACGAAGCACAAGATTGAGATTCTCAATGACCATCAGAATCTCACCTACTTCCGCACTGCACAAAACCTGAACCGTCGTCAAGCACGCTGGTCACTCTACCTCTCTCGCTTTGATTTTGAGCTGATCCATCGTCCTGGTCGTCATTCAGCCAAGCCTGATGCACTCTCACGACGCGTGGATCATAAGCGGGGGGAGGAAGACAACCAAAATCAAGTCTTACTTACCCCTGACTTGTTCCACATCAAGGCGAATCCCCCAGAGGCTGGTGCGCAGTTAGTCCCAGGTGAAGGTGATGCTTTCCTCAATCGAGTAAGGAACTGTGTAGACCGGGATGAAAAGGTTGTCAAGGCTCTCAAAGAACTGGGCTCCTCTGGCAATTTACGAGGAGAAGAGTGGTCTGAACAGGATGGGCTTGTCCTCTATCACAACAAAGTGTACGTGCCGCTTGATGCAAAACTACGACATGACATAGTGAAAGCGCACCATGACATGCCTCTCACCGGTCACCCTGGTCGTTGGAGAACCACTGAACTAGTTGCTCGGAGTTACTGGTGGCCTGGGATGGGACGTTACATTGCAAAATACGTGAAGGCCTGTGACCTGTGCAACCGGACAAAAACCTTCCCTGCTTCTCCCATTGGCAAGCTTCTACCAAACCGTATCCCAGACCGTAGATGGCAGGTTATGTCTGTTGACTTGATTGTAGAACTGCCTACCAGTCATGGCTATGATGCTCTCCTTGTTGTTGTCGATCGCCTCTCAAAGCGTGCACATGTCATTCCCACCACTTCAGATGTAACTTCAGTGGGAGTTGCCCGACTCTTCCGTGATCATGTTTGGAAACTTCATGGGCTCCCTGAAGAAATCATCAGTGATCGAGGCACACAGTTCATCTCCCAGTTCATGCGTGAACTGAACAAACTTCTTGGTGTCAAAGTCGCCGCCTCTACTGCTTATCACCCCCAAACTGATGGACAGACTGAAAGGGTTAATCAGGAGATTGAGCAATACCTTCGACTATTCATCAACCAGCGTCAGGATGATTGGTTCAAATGGATATCCTTGGCCGAGTTTGCCTATAACAACCGAATCCATGCCTCAACCCAGACTACACCCTTCATGTTGGACAGTGGCCAACATCCAAGGCTGGGACTGGAACCAGTCCGGGAAACTCGACTCGAGGCCCTGGATGAGTTCACAACGCGGATGGAAGCGGCCACGAGAGAAGCTCGTTCAGCCCTGTCCAAGGCAGCAGAGGACATGGCACGCTTATATGACGTGCACCATAAAGCAGCCCCAGTTTATAAGCTTGGTGACAAGGTCTGGCTCAATGCACAAAACATCACAACCACTCGCCCAATGAAGAAGCTAGACCACAAGTGGCTAGGTCCCTACACGGTTAATAAGGTGGTCTCACGAAATGCCTATGGTCTAAATCTTCCTGCATCCTTTGGTCGCACACATCCAGTGTTCTCTGTCGTCCTGCTTCGGCCATATGAAGATGACCCAATTCTTGAACATCATGCCCCTCCACCACCCCCCCCTGTCATACGGGATGGAGCCGAAGAATATGAAGTTGAAAGGATTCTAGACAGCAGGATGTTCCGTGGAAGGTTGGAGTATCTCGTGCGCTGGAAGGGCTATGGAGCTGCCGACGATCTCTGGCTACCAGCAAAAGATGTCTCTGGGGCAAAGCGACTCATTAAGGAATTTCATCGGCAGAACCCAGAGGCACCTCAGCGTATCTCAGCAGCCACATACATGTCCCTCCCTTTCCAGAGATTTCAGAACTTCACAGAACCTTCCAGGCAAACTCTCTTCGACTGGACAGCAGGCAGGGCTTCTACTCATAATGTCAAGGGTCCAGGACCCCAAAGATAAGCGATATCGGCCTCCGCCTAACCAATTCATTCCGATAAGCTATATATCCCCTTTCCACCTGTGACCGCTCGCTTCCACTGCATCGACCCCACCACATCCATCAACCATGTCCTCGCCCGCTATTGAGCTTGTTGCCCTCCCCAGCTTCACCCAAAACCTCTCCGACCTGCCAAACATGTCACGTGTCGATCCCACCCTCCTGCACTTCTCCGGCTTCTCGTCATCCAGAGCAGCCAGTGAAGCCAAGCTACAAAGGATGCTTGACTGCCGTGATCTCGACGTCGCATGGTCTTCAAAGTGGTCCGTCAGCTCTAGGACCTCACACCAGCGAACAGTCAGGCGCCCACTCGCCCTGCACTCGCATTCCTCAGACCCCGACACAGACGAGAGAACACGTACTACATCGGCGACCCTGTCTTCCTCAACGATGGAACCCCCCCGTGTGGAACCCCCTACACTTTCGAAGGCTGGGTGGGGCGACGTTTCCGTAACATGGCAGGAGAGCGAATACGTCGAGCAAGGTTCCGAGGGCCGCACTTGCCCATGGACCCCAATCCCCCTGAGCTCATCATTGACCTGCGTTACCAGGAAGGGAAGGGTCAGGAGAGATGGTGGTCCCGCCTGTGGCATACTTGGAAACGATGTCTCGGTGGATGTTGGGGGCTAGGTGGCAGCTGTGCTTGTCGGGACGACAAGCATTGAGAGGGGGGTGATGTCAGGGTTCACGTGTTTCCTTCCATAAGTTTCTATTTCCTTCCACGAGTTTCCGTCACCTTCCATCACCTGTCACTTTCCGTCACTTTCCGTAACCTTCTACAAGTTTCCATCTCCCCTATTATGTAAGCCTTGCCAGCGCTATAAGACTGTAGCCCGTGTGGTGGCGTTTCCTCAGCTTGATCTCTGAGGATACCCACTACACAGGCAAGTCCCCATGTATCTATCGTTGGTAGAGTTATAAACTGAGGATACCCACTACACAGTTGGTCATTGTCCTAGTATCGGCTCTTATCTCCTTGAGTATCTTTGGTTGTGGCTTCGTCATTAGTGTTGCCCTCATATGATCGTATAATATAAATCTTTTTGCTAGAACCTTTTCCTATTCCATTGGGCTATCACTTGTTGCAGAGCATTTGTTGAAATTCTGCAAACTGACAGTGGAGTAAGCTTGACAATGTGCAGGTGGTAGAAAAATTATATTAATGTTTCTATGTTGATTTTGAGTGCTTTGCAGCAATTTACATTTTCCGCGAGGACCGATTTTGCGTGTCACGTGACATCACATGACCTCGGCTAATTCCCAGGACATCTCGCTGAAAATCTTTTCCTGAGCCACACAATGCCATTCCTGCTTCCTTCCAGTCTCAGACTAGCTCCTGTAATGCCTCCCAAGTTGGCCCTGTGTTTAAGATCCTTGAGAATGAAGGGCTTGCAAAGTGGGATGAAGATGACCTGGACAATGGTTTGTCTAGATGCTGTCCTCCCTTGCAAATCAGCACGGCTTTGTTCTATACTAATTGTACTAATATGTTGAAAAGTATGCAAACCATTCCACAAGATTCATTGATGCATAGAGAAAAGGATTATATAAACAGTTCCCAAGCTGTCTGGGCTAACCGGCAATACCAGTCATCAGATTCTTCCAAATTCTATACTATTGGAGCTGAAATAGGCAGGAAAAGGGTGAGATAATTTAACTAGCTTGCCCTCTAATCCCCACTGTTGAGATTTGAGGACGAGCGGGGGTAAGCGGAGAACGCAGGGACGCGTCCGATGCACGGACACGTAGTTAGGGAGCCACAGTCATAGTTGACCGTGGCAGTATATTACTCGCAGTACGATTAGTAGTACCTCAGTGAATTACCCATTCACTGAGGTACGTCCCATTCGCGTATACTGAGACGTACGGTAGCTTACACTATGTCTGTAGCTCCTTCGTCTCTAGGTACAGTAGCAATAGATGCTTAGTGAATTACCCATTCACTGAGCTCCTTCGTCTCTAGACACTGCGCTAATTGCAACACCCACCACTGCTGGGCCCACACTAAATAAAAATAAAAATTTCTGAGATGTCAGATTTTGCGCTCACGTGACCTAGACACCCATATTACATATGTTAGAACACAGACGCAGATGGTGATAGGCAAGGCCGATAGAACTGTATATATATTACATAATACAGAACTCATATGATGACGCGTCGCCTCCACAGCACATCAACAACATAAGGGTGTCGGTTTTGGGTGTCCTCTACCTTATCCGTAGACCTAAAATCCTAAATAATGTGTCCTAAATCTTCCGGAACATCGTGCCGGCCATTAGCCGATGACAGAGAAGTGCGTTGAAACTCCGCCGATCGACCCAACGCCGTCCTAAACCCTTCGTTTAGGATGGCCTCCTCCCCCCCGTCCTAAACTTTTTTCGCAGTCCTAAACGTTTCATTTCATTTATATTTGACAGTTATTTGACAGCTCATCCCAGAACGGCATACCGTCCCCCCCATATTCCCTCTCGGTCCATCTCAGCCACTAATTAGTCCGTACCAAGTCCTCGGAGCTCGGTAAACGAGCTGCCGTGCGCAGCCGGTGACAGGTTAACTGAAAATTAGATTTTGGTCTTACGGTTCGAGCTACTGGTCTAAATCTGACAGCTGTCGTGTGTCACTCATCTTAGAACTTTGGATTTAGGTTTTTAGGACTACGGATAGTCATCCACTGTCCAGGTTGCAGACTTTCCGTCCGCCAGCGTCCAAAGCCAGCATGACCGCTTTTCACAGCCACGCAGACACTTCGACTGGGTTCGATACTTGCCAGATTCCTATATATTCGAATCCGTCTGCGGACCGCCGCGGCTGAAGCTGATTGTCGCCGTGCACGTCGAACGTTTTCTCCCGATATTCACTAGTAGCCCTTCATACGACCCAGAGAATGAGGGATTGTCGCAGATCTCATTCATAGCAAGCAGCTCCTTAGAGGAGGGTTCAGAACATCAAGAGGTTATGTGGATGGTTGGTTCAGGATTGAGCTTTTATGATGAAAAATGTTATGTCTGAAGTGGACTCTAGTCAGAGCTCGAAGTAATGTCTAACCTTCTGTATACGAAGGGGCAATCATCAGTCCTCGTCACTTTCCTCGTATGCATCATCATTCTCGCTTCCTTCATCTTCTTCGTCCGACTCTACATCCGAATTCTCAAAGAATTGGACAGTTTTAACCCGACTCCTCAACCACTGGATAGTGGCAGCGGAGTATTTGTTATCCTCGTCGATGGCTAGCCTTTGAATTGGGGTTGGGGACCTCAGACGAGCCTCGACGAGAGCCTTGAGATGCTTGGATGTAAGTCCTGACAGCCTAAGCGTTTCTAGTCTAGGACATAAGAAGGGCGAGTCGGCGGTGAGTGAATGGTGAAAGTGTATGGGAAGATAGTCAAAATTAAGGGAGATGTGTTTGACGTTAAGCAAGGTACCAAGAAACAATCGTCCGTCAGCTTGCGAGCAATCAAACGAAACAAGCTCGAGGGATCGAAGGGATCCGAAACGGGGTTTGTTCGGCTGGCAGACAGCACGTATAAACATCTTCACATCGTTCGATTCTAGGTCCAAGTTCAAGGTTGTCTACTGGGGAGATATAGTTTGGCAGCACAATTAAGCATTGATTGTACTCACCAAGGCCGGGAATTCAATATGATCTACGACTGATACTGCGTCGTTTATATCAATTTCCTTGATGTCAAGCCTTACGAGATTGGGAAGGGAAAGACGCTCCTGGGGCCAGGTGCCTGGCAACGGCGCTGAACCTGTCAAGGCAAGCGTACGTAGCTTTGGAGACGAGCTCAGTGTCTGTACGAATTGTTCGGTGGTAAGGCGAACGTCCTTGGTATGCCAGGCAAGCTCCAACATTTCTAATCCCGTGAGAAAAGTTATCACCTCCCAATCGAAATGCACACCCCAAAGGAGAATAGATCGGAGCTTCGGTGTCCCTTGGGGAAAGAGTACCTGGGGTGAGCGGTACGCCCGTGGTTCAAATACGTCCGGGTCGATCTGCTCCTCATGACAGGACATGCCCAATTGTTCCAGAGTAGGTGCAGATCGTAGTGAAGCTAGTCTCCTCTGCCAGAGCCAGATCAAACCGTAAAAATCGGTAGCTAGTTCAAATACTCTCCAACGATGGGCGTGGGGCAATATTAGCTCGAGAATCGCATGGGACTTGAGCTCGCCATAGGCCAATTCAATGTCCGTGAGGTCGATATCGATTATCAATGGAACATCCCCAGATCGGGCAATCCATAGCTCCGACCTCTCTAGCAAGGGCACCAAGGCCAAGTCTTCTCCGAAGTCAAGGTAGGACCATAGTTGGCACGTACTAATGGCAACGGTTCTCCAATACTGGCAGACATGGCTGCACAGCGTTGCAAAGTGGACTGGTGGACCCTGTGATAGGTTATCGTTGCCGTCATCATCGGCGTTTTCATCTATGTCTGCGTTGTATTGTTCATCTTCGCTGATTCCGAGATCCTCAGGTCCTAATTTTCGCGAGCCAATGGTGAGTATATGAGAAATTATCTCTGGTGGAAGACATTCGATTCCACGATAGGGTAAGCTAGCTTCCGACAACGATAAAGCAGGGGTTATGGGCCTTTCAGAGTCGTGATGCGGGACCATTGTGATCACGCTGGAATATGAGTTCAAAGATGATACCACCAGAGCAAGCCAATCTCACTCATAAAGGGAGAGACCAAATGTATTTGAAGGTTCAAGTTGAATTTGATGCAAAAGCTAAGAATTAAAGAGTAAAGCAGGAACGACAAATAAGTCATAGGTGATGCCATCATATGAAGAAATAAAAGGTACCTATTCACTTTCGCCTGCACCAAATTTCGGCTCGATTACTGATGTGGAGGAACTAGCGGCGTGGGAATTCTACCTGACATAAGTAATAACATTTACGTCTTCATCAACTGTACAGCACATGTCCATTCCTCTTCCTCGCACTCCGTCTCCCGTGCCTACTGATCTCTCATCCGTGACGGCGCGCGAAGGTCCCCCAACTCGGGGTGAACTGGCCAAATTCTATCCCGCGAGATACACGTGGCAACAACTGAAGTCTTTCATAGAGTCAGGGTAAGTATTTCTTGCTACGCACACGTTGCTATCCAATTTGTCTATTCTAGTGATCTTGGTCTCCTGAAGCGAGACCCTGCACTCCAAGAGAGATATAAGGCTTGGGCGGAGGACATCCAGAAGAAGCATGGGACTATTAGTGCGCCCTGGACCTGCCGAAACGTCACAGTAATTTATGAAACCTTTGATAGCGAATTATCTTGTGAACGTCCGACTTGGATGGGGCCCGAACACGCCGCCTACGACAACTGCTAGTCCTTCATCGTCGGTTCCATCTCTAGCACTCACTCCTGATATACCCCCCGAAGCACTTGTGTCTGATCGTGGACGCAAGCCAGAATATTTTACCTCCACGTCATCGCCTGATGATGTCAAAATTATTTTTAATGACTGGCCATATTCTGGTGGGCTTTAGTTTATGAACTATCCGTCACACCAAGGATTGAAAAGAAATAAGTTCCTCCCGAGATATCACACTATTTAATATGGTCTCGTCTCCCTGTTGTACACCCTGCTCTCGTCCACCCTTCCGTTACAAGTCAGATCGATCGGGATGGTCTCTGGGGCTTTCTTGGAGTACCACGACAAGAAGTTCTCAGTGGCGAGTGCGTGTACACCGATGTCGCTCCTGGGACATCTCGAAGTGCACGCTTGCACATTTTAGCCGCTGCTCACCATACCCAGCAATTCATCCTCGCGCATTGGCCAGAAAATGATTGGGAGGTGGCATGGTTCGTCAACCCCCCAGTATGTTGAATATCCGCCTGCCAGGGTCTTCGTTAATTTTCTTTTCTTCCTTTCCTTTTTCTAGAGACTGCAGTCAGTGAAAGATTTGTCCCATATACATGTCTTTGCTAGGCGCAAGCAGTGAAGTTTCACGTTAGGACACTACAATAAGTAATGAACTTATATATTGGATCCAAGGAGGTGCCCAGGACGATATAGAAGTAATACCTAGACATAGAGGGTTGTGCTTGATAAAAAGACAATATTTGTGGCAGCTGCTGCAGCAGAGTATTTACGCGGGTCTGTAATTACATATGGGACATTGAAGATTATTATTATTATTATTGTGTCACTTCACCCTCGTTTGGTACCAGTTTAAAACGGTCCACAACCATGTGAACAATGTCGAGCCACTCAGTCATTGCGCCAGTTCCTAGACAGTATTGATGACAGTGCATATTAACGAAAAGTAAAACCCTCGAATAAAAAAGAAAATCAGTGGTGATACTTACCCTTATCTCCACATGCAAGTCCCTTGCCTATCGGACCCACAACAGTATAACCAAGGGTGTCCGACACGACACTTAGGTGGGAGGCAGTGAGAGGGTGGAGATACATTTGTGTGTTCATCGCGGGGAAAAGATAAGTTAGGGTTGTAGGGGGACTGGCGCGCAAAACAGAGGTCTGGATTTTGTAATAGGGACAACCTTGTGAATTCGGGACAGATTAAGTAAAGGAAAGACACACAATAAGATTGTCGCATGCCCCGCTGGCGAGTTTCGACAACGTGTTGGCAGAGCATGGTGCGATCAAAATAACATCGGCCCACCGTCGAAGCTCGATGTGTAGGATAGGATCCCCCATTCGGGACCAAGACTGCACGAGGTTTTTACCCAAGAAAGATTGCGAGAGAACATGGATACCAAGGTGCTTCATAGTGTACATTCATACAGAGACAATAGGCACGCACGCTCCATTCGTCGTCATCTGTCCATACCCTTACGTCGTCATTCAGCCCCTCGATTTCTGACTTTGAAAAAAAGCTAAGAGACGCCTTGGTCGACGCTACTTGTACTTGCACGCCTCCATACTAGTTCGAAATAGAGTGAGTCTCCCAGATACACAAGCGAACATCAAAATATGTACAAATGTCGGTCATTCGCTGTGAAGATCAATCTCACCTTCAGTAATTCTTTGACTATCAACGGTGCTTTTACGGAGGCCACGCTGCCAGTCGTGATGAGAAGTAAATGCTTCGTGCGTGGGTCAGTAGACCTGACTGGAAATTTCAGACGCTCGGTTGGAAGTGGGGCCAAGGGGGGGACTGAAGAGAGCATTGCTAGATCACAACAAGCGCAGAAACGGCGGAGTGTTCGGGCTTTCAAAGGCTCGATCAGAGATTGTGATGTGACATTGTCAGTTCTGTCACAAACTCGCCCTAGAGAATGGAATGGATTTCTTCTGTATCTAGAAGTAGTGGCCTAGAAGATGGTGGAGATGTGTACGTGCTATATATTTCAGTCTATTGGCTTGACGCAGTATGACTGATCGATTCTCATAACCGCTGTAAATTTTTTGGTTTAATCAAGCCTAAAAGACGCGAAGGTTCAAGATGAATATCGCACCTTCATAGAATCTAAAGTCCAAATTAAATTTTCTGTACTGTTATGTTCATGTGCTGAAGCTGTATCTCCTAGCTTCAACGTTACTGGTCACAATATCCGACGGGTAGCCACCTCAGCGGTGACAGTGGTGATTCTCAACGCAATCTTCAATCAAACATTCTGATTTTGTTTCGTGGGTTTCCATTCTCGTTGATATAGACACCTATATCCCAGATGATTGCACAATTAATCGTGTGCTGTATTTTCAGGGAAACTCAGGGAAGGCTTGATGGCCTCAAAACGGGTAGATGATTTTGCTCTCGAAGGTGAGGTATCCATGCATTTTATCTGTGTTCCTTATCTCAGTCATATGATTAGTCTACGAAACATCCCTTTATGTATCTGTTCTTTTCCGTGCCCCAGCACAGACCACCTCCATAGTGAACCAGCTTAACCCTCACCGACGTGGGATACACGACACACGTACTCTATCCGAGTCCCGGGACACTACGCCTGCTCAGGATTCCTCACTGACGGCATTGGCTGGATTGTCGCTGAAAGGCTCCCCGTCGTTGACGTTTCCCCGACGGGGAAGCCAACATTATCATCCACCGCAGCCTGAGCAAGCCCCTCACCCTTCCTCTGCCTCTACGGCGAGGTCCACGCTCCGGCAGGAGAGGCATAAATCGGCTTTATGGTCTACTGTCATGTCAACAGCTCTGATCTCATTCTTTCATATATTGGCTCACTCCTATCCCTTGCAACCCCCTTACCATCATACGCTCCGTTGCTTTCGACAATCTCAATTTGACGAAGGAGAGGAGGCCAGAGACGAGATTTTCAAGTGGCTCAAGTCTATTGCTGCTGCAGTGGCATCGCGGAACTACGTGCGGCTTCAAATATTGACTCGTTCAGAAGAAGTGGACGGAGTGTGTCACCGTTTACATCCTCTGGAGGAACATGGCATAGAGTCACACCTAGAAATGAGACGTCTCGCCCTCAGGTGTCTCGTTGAGAACTTACGCACAAAGGTGCGTGAGACGGTGTGGCAGGTGCTGACGGTTTCCTATCGTGAGCTGGATACCACGGCAAGCGCAGACTGGTTACTGCGATCTTTGATGATTAATCCAGGCCCCGGGGAGGGTGAATCACAGGCACCATCAGTAGTATGCCAGTCTGCTGAGAGGTGGTTGGAGCGAAGAGGCGAACAAGAAACCCGAAGAAAAGAAGGATCCAAGAATCGCTGGCTTTTGTGCCGCCGACGCGTCTAACGCGCACAGTCTCAGGTATAACTATACCTGCTTATGTCTGCCAAGCCTACCATCTCCGTCTCTACCCATCTCAAAACACGTGGGGCTGGGGGATGAGTTACCTTTCCCAAGCACATGCTGCTACAAGCTGTTTAGTAGGGTGTAGGGTCAGCAGGCTATTTGTCGCCTCTTCTTCCTGGAACTAAGAGTAGTATTACTTCCACGTGTACAACGGATTCTGGACGTACCTGGCTACGCGGTCTTTCGCCCTCCTATCAAGAGGTCCACTGGTTCACATTATACACGTACCTGGATATGCTCGATCGACCTGGGGCAACGGGTTTTACGGCACCGCTCATTACGAAGTGGATAAGATGCATGCTCGTTACTCTGTATGTCACTTGATTAAGTTGATTCGTCTCCCAGCGCTAGGCGACCATCATGCGCCGTGGCACCTGTCCGATACACAATTTGAGTATACAGAGGAATAATTGGCCATGACATACCATAGTCCAAGCCACGGGAGCTCTCGCACCACGCCAAACTTCTCCAAAATCATTCTTGAGATGCTATGGCTAGGGAAGAAACTTCGAACATTCGACAGACTTTGACATGTTGGAAATGCACCCTACACCACTCGATATACATTCAGTTAACGCTCGTGGACTAATTAAGACTTCGAGGCCATTCGACCGAATGGAGTCCGATTTCTCAGCCTTGAGACGCTTCAAACCCACATCTGTAAACGCCAAGGTCGCTTGACCCGGAGCATTTGTCAAGTGACCGTTGACAATAGCATCTTCAATGGGCTGCCCCCTGGATCCATCCGTAACTGTTATCGGTGCCCAGTTGTAGGGGAGCGGCAGGAAATGGGTCTTGCTAAAGGCATCGAAGGCCCATAGGACTTGATCTGCCTCCCGGACTTGCTGCTTCCACCGACTTGTGTGAATTCAAAATTGACCAGCAGACCCCTGAGTTGACTGGACGTCTGGGAAGACTTGGCAATGCATGTTATAAGGAAATCGTCGAGATTGGTGTCGAATGTGCTGTCGCACGCATAAGTACAGACAGCAGAATAGAATGAATATTGACATATGCATCCCACGTGAAATGTGCCAAGTCGGCCGCATTATCAAGGGCACTCGTCGCCGTTGGTCCGGGTGTCGGGTTTCTGAGATTATTTGTACCATCGTAGTGATGCATCTCACCGCTTTGTGTAGCCATGACCGCGGGTGAAGACGAAGCTTCGAAGATGGTGTGAACTGCTCCCTCGATTCGTAGGTTTACATGTGCCGCCCTGATCACTAGTGTTCCGCTGTGAAAAAGGAGACGACGTGACTATGCCGACGGATGCTAGTTCCAGAGCAGCCAGCAACCCGAAGAATAATCTGCCCATGGTAGTATGCACGTTACTAGCCCCAGTACGCACTTGTCAGTTGAATTTTTGATCATGGTGGTCACAGCTTATATAAATAAGTAACTAGTAGACCTCCGAGAATCACCGTTCGAAGTCCGACTAAGCGGAGACTACTTTTCTTTTTAGCGAACAATGATAGTATTCTCAGCTACACTTATTGGCGAAGGCAAAGTGGCAGGTATATTACTTATGACAGAATTGTTACTGGCCCGTTCGTCATGTACGCTTTAGCCTCACTCGAGGCCTCGAGGCCTGCTATAGGCATGGCTGCGAAAGGAACCGTCAATTAATCGTGATCTGGCCCACTCATGTACACGTGCCTTGGCGCTACGCAATCGGGGTGCCTTCGGAAACACATCGGAAAATCATCATTATTGTTACACTGGCAGTTCATTAACATTGACCAGCCAGATCAGTTTCAAGTACAAATTGGATACAAGTTAATTGTCCGTTCGAGTTGATGATACATTTAGAACCTATGGTCGCGTTTCCGTGACCTGGACTCATCACTGCAGCTGCCGACCAATGTGGGTGACAGTGATGGTTCGTGCCGTGTTGGGGAGGCTACATCATTTCGTTGGGGATCATGACGGTCGTGAGGGCGCGTCCTTGATTGCTTATAATTTGCTTGAGGGGAGCGACGCTGAGTGTCATAAGGCGAACGACGGGGCGAGGATTGTGAGAGAGACCCTAAGGGAGGGGGCGTTGAAGAATGTTGGAACACTGCAGAACGACTATGAGGGGGAACAGAATCGGCAGATGCCTTGCTATTGGCCGTGTATCGGGTGTGTTCCTGATAATTAACGGGAATCGCTGGGGCCTGTGTGCCGAGGAGGGCGGGGGGGGGAGGGGGGTGTCGCGTGCAATGCTGATGACTGTGCTGGCTCCCAAACGGTTGGGGCGAATCAGGAAAATATAGGGACCGACATCGCTCACACTCGGAAGCCGGAGCATTGGTCGACGGCGCCGAAGTCGATTGCCCACCATCCTGAGCGGCGCGTAGTTCAGAACGCAGGACTCGTAGTTTATCCTGATATTGCTGTTCCATAATTCTATGTTGCTCACGGAGAGCAGCGAGGTTACGAGCGACCATGTCCAATTCTTCTGTCTGGCCAATTACTAGAGTGGTAAGGCAATATCATATCAGCATCCGTGTTCAGGGAGGGGTTCACTTGACCCTCGCAAGCTTCACGGCGCCACTCACTACGTTGTTCCAAGGTCAATATCTGAGTCCTCAGCGAGTTCATTTCCCAGAGAATAGCCTCTCCCTCATGTCGCAGAGCATCAATAGCAGTCGACAGCCTCCTTGTCGTAAAGCTACCGGGCCTACGAGATTCGTAGCCGCTACGCGGGGTACCTTGTGAGAGCTGTGACAGGAAGACGAGCCGACATTAGTGCTAGGAGGAGGTGGGGATGAGGGCACTAACGGCAAAGTCTCCAGACGCTGGTTGCATGGAAAGTAGCGCTATTTGCTTAGATGCCATACATGGCGGGGAAGCTGGTGGCTTCAAAGAGGGTTAAAGTAAGGCTAGTTCAAAAACATAACTACCAACATAACCGCCGAAGAACCACCGAGTGAAAGCGACCCGGTGGTTCGCCAGCTTTTAGCGCAGGAGAAGAGACCGATTGCCGCCTCTTGCTGTCCACGGTAAATTGCAAATAGATCGTGGACCATGACGTTTTCGCATGCAGGCTGGTCCCGAACGGCACGATTATTTCTACGCTCGCCTCTATCTGCCCGCTCGTGGTTGTTAAAGATGAAACCAATAACGCGAGTATCATGCACTAGCTCCTCCGGGGTATCCTCGATTCACCCTAGGGATCTCTTTTCATTTCGACCCAGGATTGAGGTTGTATGGAAACGATGCCACCTCGGCTGAGCACCTGGACAAGAATTCATCCGAGGGAACTTTAATAAGATCGCTACGGTATGGGCGGAGCCCTGCTGACCTATTAGACTCACGGAGTATGGCAGGTCCTTCGGGCCACGGGGACTGCATATAGCCAGAAGGATCTCCTGTTATGTGCCGGATCTGCTGAAGGCTTCGCTGATACTAGATAGTGCCCTGGCCGCGCGAGGCTGCCGCCAGCGTGGCGTGAGTCGCATGACGCCACCCCTGGAGCAAGTTCTAATAAGGAACCCCACGCTGCCAGTCAAGCCTGTATGTCCTTGATTTCTGTCCTGGCCGTGGTTGTAAGTGCTAAGGACTCGGAACGAGCTGGATCCGAAATGCTGCCAGACACTCGATTTCGGCATAATTCCTACACATACTACCAAAGCTCTGGTTGCTTCAGTAGCAGACGTCTAATATATTTATATCGGTTGAATCGCGGGGTACGAGCCTCGCCATTCGCTCAAGAAGCAAGAAGATACGCCAATGGTGCCTTTTTATCTGGAGCTCATGATCGAACTGTCTTCTGCCGAACGCCAAAGGGAAGGGCCCTCCACTGGGCTCAGCAAATAGTCTCCGATCTGTTATGTACAGTAGCGCAGCCTGCCTTACTCGGCATGCTAATGCTTTTCCATTATACCCAAGCAGGTGGAACTTTCACACTCTAAAAATTGATCAGATAAGATACGGTACGGCTTGCAAAACCCAATAGCGTTGGACTGGAAAACGTGCTCATCCTAATAAACATACAGTATCCGATAGCTGCGCGCCATATCTACTTACCTGCATTGCCCCGCCGGCAATTCTTCGTCGAAGCGTGCGGTCCTCCATGTCCGTCGCCCTGACTCTATCTGGCCTTGTCACATTATCTTGCACGGGAGATTCTTGGACTGGACGTAATTACTTGAAGCATCAAGGCGGTTTGGAAGACTTCTAGCAGTGGGTCCTTGTATCCCGAGGATGTACCCGTGTGGTATGGTTACGTAAGCCACTCGTTCCTGCGATATGAAGACTCGCCGTAAATCGTCGCGTAAAGCAGCTGGTGCTACTGATGGCGAGGTTGACCAGGAACCGGCCTCTTCTCAGATTGCAGAAGAGTCTCAGCCTCCTTCGCCGTCGCAACCAAGGCCGCCATCTCCTCAAAGTATCCACATATCCATTCCATCGGACATATCTCTCGAGTCTCTGTCCAATCTCATCCCCGACACGTCTATCGATGCTCCTACACCAGATACCATTCTTCATATTTACAAGCTCATCATTGCTCAAGCTGCTGACCTTGCTGGTGCCACCTCAGAACTCGAGGAAGCACGTGCGCAGATCGTGCGCAAGGATGTTGAGTTAGATCAGGCTTTACAGGATAAGGAGAGCGCTGTTTCGGAACTTGAACAGTCTGTCGAAGCATCCCGCAATGAGCTCAAGCTTGCTGTCGCCCAGCGCGACGAGCTTAACGCGTCACATGCTACCCTGCAGTCCCAAATATCAACAATAAGCAGTTCTCAATCGACTCGTTCATCCGAGCTGGAAATGCTCCAGAGGAGAATAGAAGATACAGAACGTGAAAAACGCGATTTGGTCGTCGTTGTTGACCGGTTGAAGTCCGATGGCGTTCAAGCGGAAGGTGCGATAACTTGCCTTGTAACTATAGGATGACACTAAAAGTAGGTGGCAGAGGAAATTCGGACTCTCCGAGAAAGCTTAAAGAAGGCTCGCGCTGAATTCTCTGAACTTCAGTCTGAAGTCAGGGAGGTGCGGTCCACCGAGACCACGAACAAGGTAATTTCAGTATCTTCATGCGCTAGAAATTGATTATTGAATGCCAAAAAGTTTAAGATCCAGTCTCTCGATCAGCAGTTGCAACTCACCAAGCAAGAGAACGACCGTAATTCAGCCGAGCTAGACGCCAAGATTGAGGAATTTGCCAAGTACCGACGTGAGGCGCACTCTCAACGTGCCACCCTCCAATCAGCATTCGATGCCCTTGGCCACGAGCACGAGTCTTGTAAAGCTGATTTGGAAAGCCTAAAGCAGGCGCACGAGAACCAACAACACCAGCTGAATACCGCACTCGAGAAAGTCAACTCGCTTCAAGATCAGCTGGCGGAGGAAGGTGCCGCTGCAAGGGCCCAAGCTGAAACTCAGGCGCGTTTGATCGAGCTACTCGAGAGGAGGAACGCAGACGCCAAGAAGCGCGTCCAGGACCTCGACAACGAGTGGGATCGTATGGTTCAGGAACACAATGAACGGGAGGAGATGCTTAAAGAGCAGCTGAGGAGAGAAAGGGAACGCGGAGACAGATTGGATGCGAACCTCACTCGAATCATCGAGAGTTCTGAAGGCCCGACGCTAAGAGGCGCATCAAGCTCCTCACCCGAGCCTACTCCTGGAGCCAGCATTGTCTCCAGTTTCATGAAGGGAACCAAGGTATCCGATATCTTCGACGAGAACATACGTGTCAAAGAAGAGCTGCAGAAGGTGAAAATGGAGAACGTGAGGCTCACGGACACCACAACCCAGTTAATCAGCAAGGTGCAGGAGATGGTAAGTCAGACGGAACTTAGCAACGCTACCTCCTGATTCCATCGTCGCCTCAGGCTCCTCAACTCCACGAGCAGCGCGTCGAGTACGAACGGCAAAAATCAGAGACTATCCATCTATCGCAACAATTATCCATGGTTCTTACCGAACGCGATGCCAATGTCCAGTTCGCTCGCGACACCGAGCACAAATTTGCGACCAGTCAGAAGGAGAATGAGCTCTTACAGACCCAGCTCGACGATCTTGGTCGCCAGGTTCAAACCCTCCTTCGTGAAATTTCTATCTACCAGAATCCTGGTCTTGCAAGTATCGAGCAGGAAGACGAGCCACCGAATAATACCGAAGGTGTTGATGCGCTCATTTCCAACCAGCTGGTCGTTTTCAAGAACCTTCCTTCATTCCAAGAGCAGTATACCATACATCTAAAGGTCATCCGAGAGCTAGGTGACAAGCTCGAAAAGGTCACAAGAGAGCAGGACATGGAGCGAAGCCGTCTGGATGAACAAGCTCTAGAAGAGGCGGCTGCCACTGTTGCCTCGCTTCAAGAGGAATTGGAGAATCAGAAGAAGTCTCATGATATTCAGATTCGTGGCTTTATACAGGAGCGGGACATGTACAAGTCCCGACTAGCCAGTCAGAGCCAGGGTAGGTCTGTGTATGGCGAACCCAACGGCCACGTCGACGTGCTCCGGGGGGATGTTGAATACGAGAGTTTGCTGGCGGACCTGCAGCGAAACTTCGATGTCTACAGGAATGAGATGGGAAATGACATGTCCAGGCTGCGGGAGGAACTACAGGATTCACAGAAGGACACAGCGCAACTACAAGCATCCTTGGCCAAGGCCAATGCGAAGGTCGAATATCACAACGGTGTGGCACTAATGCATTGTTAATCCCATCCTTTAATACTCATTGTACCACATTTTTAGAGCGGCATGCCATACTCAACGAATCGTTCGTTCGCCAGCGGGAGGAAGTTACAAACCTCCGACGGCGAAACGAAGACTTGCTAAGCCATGCCAGCCGTGTGGAGGCGGCTTCTCATCAGGTTTCTGAGCAGCTTGCCACGGCTGATTCCGTTGTTGCACGGCTGCGCCATGAAACGGCCACCCTTAAGGCCGAAAAGGAGCTTTGGAAGGTGTGTTTCGTCTCCGGCTTATATGATTATTTACCAAGCGTGGCCCCCAGGGAGTTGAACGTCGATTGTCGGATGAAAATCACTTCCTTTTCAAAGAGAAGTCACAGCTGAATGATGTCATGAGCAATATCAACAAGATGCACCACGAATTGGAACTGTCAGTTCAAAGTGATAGGCGTCGGTTAGAAAGCCAAGTTCAGCTGCTGGAGTCACAAACGTATGTCACTTCATCACATGTCAAAAACCTTAGCTTAGGAAGGCTTTGCAGTCAGGATCTGAAGACACAGCTGGGTAAAGAACGAGAACATACTCGTCACGTGACTCTGCAGAAGGATCTTGATACCAAGGAGCTACATGCACGGATTGATCGGGCTGTAATGCATTGATTTGATGCGATTAAGTGTGTTTCTGATTTGACTTCTTTCCAGACTCAGGACTTCTCTAATACTCGCGAGTTACTCGTGGCGGCTGAGACAAGTCAGGTCCATTTACAGCAGCGTGCCGATGACTTGTCTAGACAGCTCGAGGCCAGCTTGGAGAAGCTCTCGGTATACGAACGACGTCCTAGTGCTGCCTCGGGTGGGGCTGCCCCCGTTGTTGAAGGCCGGAGTCGGGAAGAACTTCTCGAGGCTGAGGTGGCTGAGCTGAAGTACGTCTCATTTTCTACATTTAAATGCTTGACATCAATGTTGGTGAATAGGGGATCTATTAAAATGACAGAAGTTGATTTGGCTGCGGCTCGATCACACGTAGAGCAATTCAAGGATATCAGCCAAGCCAGCGAGGCAGCGTTTGAGAAAATCAATGCCGCCTACGAAGAGTACAAGAAAACTGCCCAGGCACAGTTGTCTGAAAAAGAAGTGTGTTTTGACATTGACAATCCGTTTTGTGAACTGACATGCCACAGTCGGAACTTCAATCCCTCCAGGAACGTCTTCATACTCTGGAGACCAACTTGGCAGATGAGACACAAAAGACTGTCGAGCTACAACAACATCTTGAAAATGAGCGCAAGGCATTCGCCGCCGATAAGAAGACTCTCGAAGAGACTCTCGTCGATCTATCCAGTTCGGCGGCCAACACACAAGCGGATGAAGCTGAAAGGGCGAGCGTCGTCAAACTTCAAGAGGAGCGCATTGTAGTGAGTAATTCTGAATAAGTAGCTTCGTCCTTCGTTCTTGTACTAAGCCATACATACGTCCAGGCTGCGGAGGAGAGATATCAACGAGAGTTAATCTCCCACGCTGATTCCATCAAGGCGGTTGATAATCTGAAGCAACAAGTATCCACTCTCCAAAGCCTTGCACGGGAGAAGCAGACGGCCGCTGATACTGCGCAATCAATGCTGGCTACGGCTGAGGCTAGCTGGAAGTGTCAGAGAGAAGCTCTGGATAAAGAGATCGCAGATCTTAACGCTCGGTCGGTGCCTCTTTCGATGAAAATAAAACGGGTAATTGATTCGTCTTTTCCCGATTTTCCAGAGGACGCGATCTTCAGAAGCAAAACAGCATTCTCCACCAACATCTCGAGTCTGTCAACTCTCAGGCTTCACGTATTCGAAAAGCTGCCGAACAGTCCAGCGGAGAAACCAGCAACGCAGCACATGAAGGTGTAGATGGTACATCCTCTGACTCTGACCTTCGCCCTGTTGTCGCCTGGTTGCGTAGTGAAAAAGAAATTGTCGACTTGCAATTAGAGCTTAACAAGCAGGAAAACATGCGACTCAAAACTCAACTGGAACATGTCTCACGCAGCCTGGAGGAAACGCGAACGACACTGACTGAAGTGCGTCAACATAATCTCATGCGATGTCAAGAACTAATGTGCAGTTAAACAGGAGCGTGAACACGCAGCAGGAGCCGTTGCATCAGCTGCGCAGCACGCTGAGTTACTTGAGCGGATTAATCAGCTCAACCTTCTGCGCGAAAGCAATGCCACCCTTCGATCCGAATGTGACGCTCACCGCAAGCAGTCCGAGATTTTGGAGGATAAGCTTCGTCAGCTTGCACTCGAAGTGGAACCTATGAAGGAAGAAGCACACACACTCCGTGCCGAACTTGAATCACGTAACCAGCAACTGGAGCGACTGGAGCGGGAAAATCAGCAATGGAAGGATCGCAGCCAGCAGATCTTGAGCAAGGTTTGCACTGATGTCACTGGTGCTGTGACAAACGGGCTAATGCGTCATTTAGTACGATCGCATAGATCCCGCCGAGGTGCAACAGCTCAAAGAGCAACTCGAGAAGCTCGAGAGCGAGAAGGTTGAATGGACGCAAGCGAAGTCATCGATGGAAGCGGCAGTTGCACAGGTTGGCATCTCAGGCTCTTTGCTCATTTATTTCGTTGCCGATGATATGTCAGAGCGACCGCTACAAAGAGAATTTGGCGAATTTCAAGAAGCAATACTCTGACCTCTCGAACCGGAGCAGAGCAGCTCTCAATAATACTACGGCTGAAATCAAGGGGTTGACGGCCGAGCGGGATGCCCTCAAAGCTCAGCTGGAGTCCAAGGCTTCCACGGCAGATTCTAGTGCACTTTCAAGTCGAATCGACGTTTTAGTGGTAGAGAAGGCTCAGCTGGAGACGTCGTTCGCGGAAGAGAAAGCCCGCTTAGAAAAGGCCATTGAGAGCGAGCGGACGAAGGTAACTGCCGCCACTGCGACCATAGTAAGTTCCACTGACCTCAATAATTAATGCTGCATGCTTAAGTGTCCCTTATTGTTCGACAGGCTAGTTTGTCGCAGCGAACGGACAATTCCACTGCCCCACCGCCGCCTGATGAGAGCTCTGAAGCACTAGTTCAGGCTGCACTAGATGCAGCCAAGTCCGCGTGGGAAGAAGAGAGATCCCAACTGACCAAGGCCCGAGATGAGGCTGCCGAACGTGAAAATGTAGGTTATACGTCCCTTGCGTTCTCTTCCCCTCCTAACCGTGCACCAGATCGCTAGAACGCAGAGCAAGAAGCTAGCAGAGGACAAAACACACCTCGAAAATTCAAATGTCAGTGTGCAGGTTGGCCCGGATAGGCTACTGTGTACTGATTATGCGTTGATGTTTGCAGACAAAATTCAAGCAAAGGCTATCTGATCTGTTGAAGAAGCAACGGGAGCAACAGCAGGCAGCACCTCCTGATGTGGAACACCTGGTTGCTGCCCGCATAGCTGAGCTCACTGCTCAGCAAGCTCGCGACCACGAAGCTGCGGTTCTGACCGCTGTTTCTGAGGCCACCGACAAACTTCGAGTGGAATTACAGTCCTCCACAGGGGCTGCAGCACCTTCTCAGACTGAGCTTGCAGCCATCATGACTCGCCATCAGGACGAGTTGAAAGCCCTCGAGACACGTCTGACCGAGAAGCACGCAGCAGAGGTGAAAGCAGCTGTAGACGCAGCCTTGGCATCTGCGCCCAAGCCTGATGGCACTGTCGATGTGGAGGCCAAGGTCAAGGAGCGCCTGGAGGCCGTACAGAAGGAGCATGAACAGAAGATGACGGAAGCTATCAAAGTGGCGACCGAGAGCGGACGGAAGGAGATCAGCACCAAGTTGATGATCAAGGATGGGCAGCTGATCAAGGCCGTGACGGCCAAGAAGGAGCTCGAAGAAAAAGTAAGAGACTTGGAGGCGAAGCTGGCCCCGGGGGGTGGTGCCTCGACGTCGTCTACGCCGACCACACCGACGGTCGCAAAGGCCAGCACCAACACGGGTTTGCCGCGGAAACCATCTGTACCAGATGTGCAGGCGCCGGCGGCTTCGACGTCCGCTGCGGGAGCGCAGACACAGGCTTTCCGCGGGGTTGCGCGCGGCCGAGGTCGGGGCGTTGCTATCCGGGGCGGCGCAGCGGCTGGGGTTGCGCAAGCAGCTGGCCGCGGGGGTGTCCTTGCCCAGGTCAACAGCGCCGCGGCCGCCTCGCCGTCAGGTGCCTCGATCCTGGGGGCAGCCAATGCTGCTGCCGGGACGCCAGGGGCCCCCAAGCGTCTACGGGACGAGACAGAAACCGCCGCAGAGTCGCCCTCTCTGGCAAAGCGTATACGCGGCGCGCCAGTCACCCTTCAGCGAAATCGACATCTTCCCCCTTCTTCTGAGAGCTGAATCAGGCACCCGAGGTTTGTTTGTAACAACCAGTTTCCCGCTCGTAAAGACTTTTTGTTGCATTGGCCTACCATGTAATATCATCATCAGCAAAATATCATTTGTAGATTGTCCCGGTCCCAGACCGTGTTGGCTACGTGGTACATGCGTTGCAGTGTGCGTGGAAGAAGCGTAAAAAGGCGATATGAAGGTCATCATCAGAACGCGTGAAATGAGGAATAACAACATCGTGGGTGGGGAATGCGTGGCAGTAAGTATCTATGCGTCAGGTTTCGTGCAAAATCATACAAGAGACAGATAGCAGAGTGACAACGTGAAAGCGAGCATAATCATGCGGCCCGTGAGAGCCTGCGAGAGACCGACCCACCGCCCGTGAGCGCCTTCAAGGCGCGGCGCATGAGTTTGATAGTGTTGCTGCCGTCCTCCTTGCGGGAGGAGGTCGAGGTCTGTGCCGAGCTGAGCGCGCCCAGCTCGTCGACAGATATGGATTTTCGCGGTGTTTTTGATGGGGGGAGTGCGCCCCGGCGCGCGGAGAGGAACGCGTTGGAGCTGCGCTTCAACACGGACGCGGGGGCATCGACGATGTTCGAGGTGATGATGTTGGACTGGTAGCCCTTCCCGAGGCGCCTCACGCCCGACGACGCCATAAGGAGCTGGTCGTACGCGCTCTCGACGTTGGGATCAAGCCCGGACGGCGATATGTATTCTAAACCAGTGCAGGACCGTTCGGCGGGGCTGTACGACCCCTCTGCGGTGGAGAGCTCGGTGTCATCATCAGGCCTCTTTGGCGCAAAGAAGACGTTCGGGTCCAGAACAGCGGAGAGTCGCGTCGGGCTTCGCGGCGGCACGTCTATGACAGCTCGGTCAACCAACACCCTCCATGTGCTCAAAACGCTCACGCATGCTTACCTTTCCGGTTAACCTCGAATTGCAAGGTGGTGAGGGGGGTAATGGGTCGTGATAGATTGAATACGCTCTGCGTCCTGCCCGTGGGCGCGTCTTCATTCGCCGGATGAGACGGCCCATCGCCCGGCTGCTCGTCGCCGTCCCTAGCAAGGAGGTCTGGCGAGCGCGAGAGAAGCGTCGCCCGCCGGGGGCGCGGCGCAGCGGGCCCCTCAGTGCCCACATCCGGGACATCGCTGCTCTGACGGAAAATCTGGTCCGCATTGAGCGGCCGGCGCACGCTATGTGGGACGCGCGGCGGGAGGGGTGGCAGCGGCGTCATGCTGCCCGCAGCAAAGTTCGCGCGCGCGTCCTCCACAACCCGCTCGACGTTGCGGATCCAAATCGTCATGCGGTCGAGCCTGTTGTCCGCAGCCACCTGCTCGTTGCGGATCGCGTGGCGCACGACTGGCAGAGAGCTCTTGGCTGCGAGAGGACCAGTCAGCATGTCATCTATCTTAACGCGGGAATAAGACCCACCATTCCGCACGGCAGAATCATTCTCCCAGGACTCTTTGGTGTCCTCTGAGTCCCTCCCGTTGTCCTGGCTCCGGCTGCACTCAGGTGCGACAGCCGACAATCCACCGGTGGATTGCTTCGCGAGCAAGTTGCTATAGCTACCCAGCGCCGAGGATTTATAAAGACGAACACCCTTGTCTGCCCCAACGTTACCAAGGTGTACAAATAAATAGCATGCACATGGACCAGCTTACCCAGCGACTGCTTAATGCTCTGTTTCAGTGCACTTATCCCCGTGGACTCTCTCGGAGAGCGGGGGAATGTGTCGTTTGGAAACAGGCGCGGTGACACGGCTGAATGGAAGGAATCTCTTCAGTCTTGGGCTAAAAAAAAACAGGGAAACATCTACCTTCCGCAACCTGTGGTAACGGCGCCTTCCCACCAACGCTGCTTCCCAATACGGGCGTTGTTACCTCCACTTTCGGCGCCCCGTTAACCTTCGTCTTCGTGAGGTCAACGAGCACGCGACTCGTCCTTCGCTTGTCTTTCTCCTTTTTTTCGGTGAATACGTCCTCATATACAATATTGTCGGGATTCTCGTCGAGTCTGTTGCCCTTGTGGGCACCGGGGAAGACCGCCGGCACGGGCTTGCGCACGGGAATACGTCGCCCGGAGTGGCTGCGGCTGCCAGTGGCGCCGTTCTCCTTGGATGTGAATGAGCTGGCGGTAACAACGGATGCGCGGTTGCTGCTCGGGGTAAGAAGCGACGTGTCTGCGCGGGTACTCGTTGAGGTCTTTATGGACCCATTCGCAGGTCGTCGGGAAGTAAGTGGCCCAGAGGTAGGGGAAAGTGCATTGGGGGACGTTGCCTCACTCGCACCTGCATTGCTCTGTGCCTTTCTAGCGCCATCTGCACGCATGGTATAACGTCAGTACCCTGCGCTTGGGAACAGAAAGAGCCTCACGCTTGAGGGGTTGAATGAGTGCGGGAAGTTTGGTAGGCGTAGGCACACCCTTCCCGCTAGGTGTTCTCTGGTGGCCATGGGGTTTCTCTCGGCGACCAGCTCCACTCGCGTTGTCCTTGCGCGCCGCGGAGGCCGCATTTGCGCCAGACCACACGTTTTCCTTTCCGGGGCTGACGTTCGGCTTGGCATTCGCGCGGCGCGTAGCTGCGGCCGCAACGGTCTTGAGCAAACTTGGGGGTGGCGAGAAACTAGTTCCTACACGGCTAGACTCCCAAGGAGGTCCGACATTAGCCAGACGGGATGCATCAGCGTCCGAGGAGGGCGAACGCATTGTGATTGAAGAGCGTGAGTGGTGTTTAACTGCAGGTGAATAGACGAGTTAGATGGGCGTGAAGCTATGTAAGACGCGTGAAGGGGCACGTACGTGGCGTTTCAGGTTTGCTGGGATCAAAGTACGAATCGTTCAGAGCAACAGGGGCGGTGATTCGCAGGTCAGCATTGGGAAGAATCATCTTACGTAGAAGTTTCTCAAGGCCTACGAGGGGGTGTCAATGAAGGGCGTGGTGGCGAGGGTAACACAAGTATGACGCGAACTCACCTCTGCTCAAGGACCATTTACCCACCCACTTGCCTTTGACCGTGCGTGCCCAATACTTCTCGAGGTCCTGATTCAAGGTCAGATGAGTATACGGGTGGGGTACTCTGGGCTCACAGCCTTGGTACTAAAAGTCTCTGTGGTGCCATCGGGGTCTGCGTGCTCAAAGGGAGTTCGGCCACGGATAATCTCGAAGAGGGTGACGCCGAGACTCCAGACGTCGCTCTTGCGGGTGTCGTGGGGAAGACCACGTGCGCGTTCCGGGGAAAGATACTGCAAGGAGGTCAATATAGTCAAGTGAGTGGGACAGCTGGGACAGCATATATGATACCTCTGGTGTGCCATAGGCGAGGTTAGAGAGAAAGGCTTTTGAGGAACGGGGATCATACTTTTCGGCAAAGCCGAAGTCGACGAGTACAGGAACAGGAGTATCGGCGGCTGTGAGGAGGATATTGGCAGGTCTGTGGACATACGTGAAGATAGGGCGACATTGAGGAGTAGCAGAACGAACTTGATATCATTGTGGACAACGCCACGGGCATGGAGAAATGCCACGGCGGAAATGAGACTGAGGAACCAGGGCTTGGCCCGTAGCTCTGGGACCTCTACGGGTACGAGGGAAGGTAGGTATGCCCTGGGCGGAGATTAGGTGGAGCACGATGGGAGTAGCAAAGGAGAGACGGACATGGTGATGAGGGCATAGCTTGGAGTGATAATGAAATTGTGAAAGGGGATGATGGATGGGTGGGGGTCATTTTTGAATGAGCGGACGATCTGTGGGGAAAGATGAGGAGGAGGATGAAAACGAATGGCATGGAGGCCTGACCTTCATCTCGTTCCATCTGACGGATGCAACGATGAGGGTATGTGAGGACTGTCGAGGACGGTGGACTTACAGTGAGCGGACGCGGGCAGCGGTGGTGGGAGTCTTGCTTCGATGGACAAGCTTGACGGCCACCTTGCCAAAGGCTCTAACGTCGGCGGGCGGATCGTCCTCGATGGGGCGACCGTTGTCGTCCTTGGGACGACATAGCCAGACGCTGCCCCAGTTCCCGAAGCCAATCTACGTGGCGGGATGAAAGGTGAGCTCGACGACGCGGTGAACGACGCGGAAGACGGACCTCCTCGACAAACTGATAGTGTTCGCTGAGCTGCTGGTCGGAGAGGGAGAATATGTCGCTGGCCTCGAGGGGCGGGGGGAGGAGGGACATGGTGGTGGGACGGACGAGAAGGGGCGGGCGCCAGCATATGGCCTCGCGCGAAGCGGGTCGGTCCCTGTTAGTGTTGTTGTCTCCCAGTTCAACTACCCGTGGGAACTTACGTGTGGGTCCTTGTGGACGCGTATTCAACGGGCAGCCTGACGATCAGATGGAGCTTCGAGAACAGCGCGAAAGGCGGGCGCAGATGAGCATCCGCATTTATTCGGACGCTGTCCCGCCAGGAACAATACAGTCGCGCCAACACTGAATCACATGTTCTTCCGAACGTTGACACTTTAGGCGTCGGCGAGAAGCCACTTAAGGAGAATCCATTGTGATATTTTTCGGTCGGATAATTAGCCGAGGTATGTTTACTACGTCGCTAGGCTGCCTACCATGTCCAAGAACACGCAGGAGGGGTACGCCCCTGCGTGACGGTGAGCGTATCATAGTAGTTCGATGAGGACGGCTTGTTTGCCTGACGGGAATTAAGACCAGTCGTCGACATGAAATTCTTCGCCTCTACCCCTGCCCAGAGTGATCAGGCCCAGTGGAAATTGACTCGGATTAGGGCTGCGCGTAGCTGTAAGTACCGATAATGAAATCGGGGTTAGATCTGTAGGTGCCGGTGGTGCAGTGGTAAGTACTGTATGTCTGCCCGAACTCGCATCTCGTCATCACTTGATTTCCCGTGTCTTGCACGCGCACTCGCATCTGGACTCTGCCACCCCGTTTCTGCGCGTGCATTGACATCTGCATAGTCCTAGTCACTAGTCTAGTCAATGCTCGATTTTCCGTTTCTCCTGACGCACTCCGAATACCTGACGCCGATATTTTATTCTTCTACGCAGACACGCGACGCGTGGCCGGGGTGTGGTACATCAGATTCAGACCTCAAGTGCACATGTGGCTCAGATTCTATATCCCTACCTGTATCACACTGGACATGACCTCAAGTTCCTCGTCATATGCTTTCTGTCTAGGGTTTTGGGGAATCAGGCATGCAGAACAGGTGGACTGGGGCTTCAGTTCTGGGGTGCATGGCGTGGGTGATGGCAGGTTCATAACTATGGCTGTGTACGTGTACCAGTGGCTGTACACATACAGCAATACAGGAAAGTTGTTTTTTTTTTTTTTCCAGCTATCTACTGGTGGGCGGCAAGGAGCTCCACCAAGCTGAGGAGATCAGGCTGCAAGACGTGGCCACGCTGGAGAATGTCCAAATGGCCCTCCACCCATGCGGGAAATGCGATGCGCCACGTCAAAGCTCGCGACAGTCTGCAGCTAAGGAATGCGGTCATGACGCGGAAGACCTGCGACGAAAGGAACTGGACAGGCAGTGAATGCCGCTGCCAGCCGTCCCGGTTGAACAGGACGTGCGGTTCAGAAATGAACCCCAAGAGACACCGGCTGCCCCAACGGACAGCCGCAAGACGATCCAAATGCAAGTCAAAAACCATGGAAAAGTCCTAGACTTTCAACGGCTACCTTTCTGAAATGCAGCGCCAGAACCACAGGTTTGTCAGTGGCTATGTCGCCCGAAAGCAGTTGTCTTTGACTCACATGCCCTTGCTGATACCATTGGTATTCCATATTATATGTCATGAATCCCAGTCAGTATCCCCTGAAACAAACTCATTGAAACGAGTGCTTTTTTTTATCAGTGGGTTCTATTGCTATTTACACGTAATGGTTTATATATTGAATCATCAGTGGGTAGTGTGCCACAGATATCGTTTGTCCTAGAGATAGGTTGTCCTTGAAAATATACCTCGTGATTATCTTGGTCTGAATACTTGGGTCCAATATTCCCAGCGGCATTGCCAGCGAGCCGTCTTTACCCCCTAGTTATATCTTTCCCGCTGATTCTGGCTGACCGTACCATGTAGATCGAATGTGGATCATGAAACGTGGGGCTGGACAATGATTGAGGGACGACCGCCATAGACCGGTCACCAAGTGGCTGTAGCTTAAGCTTCGGTTTGAGTGGCACCTGGGTTCGAAGTGAGGCTAAGGCGTCACCGAAATTCAAAGAGAGGCTCCCGCGCGGTTGAGAATCGGTCGGGAAATATTCTCCAGCGTGACAGGGGCCGGAAGACGGCTGTCGACAATAAAAATAACCCTTGGAGACGGAATACTGGGGCGATTTCAAGCCTGCATATCGGCGGTATCGTGAGCAGAGCAGGATAATCACGAGAAAGCATCATGGATATGCTTGTACAAGAGCCTGGACTACCCTGGGCTTGAGACGCATAGTGTGGCGAAGATGCGAAATCACAGACGCAATTGGACGGACTTGAATAATGTGGCTGTGACGTTGGGAAGGACAAGCTCTTCGTAGGTCGCATGCTGGGCTGGCACGAAGTTGGGAATTATGCTCCGAGCGAGATGAAGAAACGTATGAATGAGGCCAAATTTGCAGGCCTTCCTGTACGCCGAGTTGACTATCATCCGAGTCGGGAGACACACGGAACCGAGTCGGTCCAGTGGTGTCGGAGAGAGTCGGTTGTTCTAAACGACTTTGTCCGCTCCGCACCATCGATGATCGGGGCGGGTCCGGCTAACTAAAAGTACTCCAATAATTTGTATTCGAGACCAAGGGGCTCGGCTTACCTCGCAATTTCAGTCTCACTAATATTCAGGAGCAGTCCCATATAAATAAGGCTTCACTCTCCTAGTCATAATGTCTACCCTCCCCAGACTAGCTCGTCCCCTCAACCAAAATCCTCGCTGTCTGCATAACGCCATGTCTTTCTCCGCCCAAAGCACCGTAACCCAACGTATGATTCCCCGCACCGTTCCCAGCGATCTAGAAGTTGTTCAGCCGACAGGGTGTGAGTCATTTTACCTCTCGAGATCCTCCCCTTCACTACTTGGCACTTATTCACAAGGAGTCTCTCAAGGTCCTCTACCTCCACTATTCTGCCCAGATAATCATCGCTCCCGGACTCTTGCCCAAATGGTACGCCAGCAGCTCGTGCCTCCTCCCTTCTCGCTCAGCCAACGTCATTGCGAATTTAGCGAGAAAAACCTAGTGGCCTAGACCGGTACATCTTCCTAAATGGCTTAAAGGGGCGCGACCCCACATTGTTCTACCAACTTTTGCTTGCAAATATGCCTGTACGTTCCCTTCAAACGCGATCACATGATTTGGCGTGACTGCATTACTATGCGTGTCGACGCTTAAATGATCGTGAACAGGAAATGGTTCCAATATTATACACTCCCACTGTTGGTTCGTGCGATTCTCCTATATCCATTCCTTTGCTGTAACCGTACTCAGGGGATGCGTGTGTCAACTACTCGCACATCTGGAGACGTGCGGAGGGTCTTTACGTTTCGATTCACGACAAGGGACGTATTGAACAGGTTCTTAGAAAATGGCCAGGAGGACACAATGCCAGGATTTCAGTTGTAACCGATGGTAGCCGTTTTAATTCTGCCCTCTCTCGGAAGCGCCTGATGTGCCTTGTAGGATCTAGGATCTTGGGACTCGGGGATCTGGGAGCTAATGGACTCCCTATAGCCATAGGAAAACTGTGAGAGTCTCGTTCAGAATCTCACCCAGGCGAGGCTGACCGTGATATCAGTGATCTTTACATTGGGGGTGCCGGGATACGACCCTTTTCAACTGTAGGAGTCCATACTTCGATTAAAACTTTATGCTAACGATTTACGATACTCCAGGTCCCTATCTGCCTGGACTTGGGTACAAACACCGAGAAGCACCTGGCGGATCCATTCTATCTGGGCGTTAGACAGCGTCGTCCGGATGATGCTGAGGTAAATGCATCCTCCGATGTCAGGCTGGTGGTCGTGGTCAAATTCTGATTATTTTTTTTCCTATTCCGTATCACACACGGATATGTTAGATGGAGGCATTTATGGACGAATTTATGGCTGCTATGAGCAAGGTCTTCCCGCAACTCGTGGTCCAGTTTGAAGACTTCTCGACCGACAACGCCTTCAAATATCTCGAACGCTATCGACATTCGTATAGGGTCTTCAATGATGATGTGCGCTTATGGCCTATGGTTATTCGCGTCCGTGTTGCTAACCGTGTGGGTGACCAGATACAAGGAACTGGGGCTGTTGTCCTATCAGGATTTATTAACTCGGCGCGCATCGCTTCGGCGGCCTCTGGATTACCGCTATCTGAACACCGTATTCTCTTCTTCGGCGCTGGTAGCGCTGGTATTGGTGTAGCGAAACAACTCTTGAGCTTCTTCAAAACCCAGGGTGTCGACGAGGAACAGGCCAAAAAGCAGATATGGGTAGGTTTGGCGTTTCTTTCCCACGTGTCGTGTCGCAGAACCCTGTAATAATATCAATCTAGACGGTTGACTCCAAAGGGTTGATCGTGGCTGGCCGTCCAGGATTGCAGGAGCACAAACACTGTAATATCATGCCTCGCTTGAAACGCTTCAGTGGCTTACCAATTACTATCAACCAGTCTTTTCGCGCACCGATTACAATGGTCCCCCCCTTACCAAGCTTTTGGATATCATAAACTACGTCAAGCCGACTGCGTTGCTTGGACTCAGCACAATTAAGGCAGGTGTAGGACCTGGCTGGAACAGTTTCGTTGCTCATTGTTTCTTCCAGGGAGCGTTTTCAAAACCGGTCGTAGAGAAAATGGCAGCTATTAACAAACGACCCATCATTTTCCCCTTGTCAAATCCGGTGGACATGTGTGAAGTGACATATGAGGATGCTATCCAATGGTTTGTAATTCCTCCAAATCAACTTGTCAAGCTCAAGGACTAACCTGAGTCTTGATGCGCAGGACGGATGGAAGAGTCGTTTTTGCTAGTGGAAGTCCCTATGAACCGGTGGATTACAAAGGCAAGCGATACGAGCCAGGGCAAGGTAACAACATGTGAGCACCTTTTGCTTCCTCGGATGTATGGCAATACGGCTAATCGTATCTGTAGGTATATATTCCCCGCCCTTGGCCTTGGCACCATAATTTCAAAAGCCAATCACGTCACCGACCTTATGGTGGAGGCCGCCGCAGTCGCCTTGGCAGAGTCGCTCACGCCAGAGGAACTTGCGGCGGAACTGGTCTACCCACGGCTCACCAGGATTCGACAAGTGAGCGCAGCAATCGCCAAATCTGTGGTGAGGGCGGCACAAGCTAGCGTGAGTGTCTGCTTTCTCATCCTGTTATTTCTTGTATCTCCTCTCCCGGGGGGTGGGTAATTATCTAAGCCAGGGGACTGATCGGGCCATTCTTTTGTAGGGTGCCGACGCATACCCTGTTTTGCGTGAGCTCTCAGATGACACTCTTCTAGAACTCATCCAATCCAAAATGTGGACACCATCCACGAGCAAGAGTAGGCTTTGATCAGATAGTTACAATTTTTTTCCATTTATGATGATTAAACAAATAGTATCAGTTTATCACGGAACTTGAAACCGGTACAACAGCGGGTAAGGAGTTTGTAAACCTCGTGCTATAATGGCCATATTACCTTTCATCAACGACACCCGACACTGGCTTCTGCTTGCCGTAATATGCGAGAGTATCAGTGGCATTGTACGCACTGTGGTCGAGGAGAAACATGTATAGGGCACCTGCATACTGGGTGATGATTGAAGTACGCAATGTGACGCGACATACCAACACACAAATTATCCACACAAATTATCAGCTGCATATGGGAACACTCTATTCAACCTTACCAAGAATATATATCAAACACAGTAACGAACCTCATAACCTCACCAGTCTAAAAATATATCAACCACTTCGGAGGCTTGTTTATCGAGGTGATAACATGCGGCCAACATTGCGGACGCCTGTCATGAAGCGGGGCTGAAGGGGCCCTGGGCTGGCCGATGTGTGTTGTCCACTTAGAGGCTGTGGATCAATATCGGACGCACGGCATATATGCGCTATCAGACAAAACAAAGACAGGAAGACATAGTTCCATGTCGATGCGAGTTCAATGGAAGGCCAAAAAACATTATATAATGGATCATATACCGGCACTCTGCATCGCAAAAGTCCTCGTACCACGGCGGCGCCATGCATATCCTGTCAAATCGGAATATAATCATACGATAAGCCTTCTGCATGAATCGAAAGAACAAACAAATAAATAGACAAGCGAGCAGAAATCAATCAATCGAAGCTATAGGTCAAACAATCACTGAGGCTGGGCTTTCAGAGATTACTAGGTCAATCAGCATTGAAGCCGGTTGTCACCATCCCGTGGCAGGCTTTTAGCAACTAGGGCGGATGCTGGGGATGCCGGGGAGGGAATGGCGGTGCACGAGGGTTGGTGTATGAGCTGAGTGGGCAGGGCAGGGCGTAACAGCCAGGGATCAGTAATACAAAGACACGCCGAGGGAGATCGAGAGTGTTAATAGTCTTCACGTATAGCCAGCGCAGCAACACCACGGTGCCTTTCAGTCCAAATCGAACATGAGTGGGTGTAGATGTCCCTGCCGTGTACACGATACTAGTGGAATTGATTTATCGTTACCGTGTCGAGTCCCTGTCTGCCTCAGCACGAGCAATGTACGCCAAGTGAGGAAGTGGTGGGCATACATGGCCTGTATATTAATAATATAGGTCCTGTGCTCTTGAGCTCTTCTGCATCACGGAATAAAGTCGCCTGCATCTGAAACATTCTGCCTTACCTAGCTCCAGTCCTACTCACAATAAGCAACGAGTGGCTTACTCCGGAGTCTCCTGCCCAATTCTGCCAGCTGTTGTTGCCGGGGCTGGTCTGAAGAGATAGGCTTGGAAAGCATGACTATAGTGAGTCATTGCACAAGCGAGTGGCGGCGCGAAACGGAGGTGTCGGTGAAAGAGCGAAGGGCTGCTACGAGCGCCGCTTTCCCGTCCTCGGGGAATGAGACTGACATCGCATAGGGATTGACGTCGAGTCTGATGATGCGCAAGGCCTTGGCAAAGAGTTGCTTGGGCTTTTCGTGCGGCAAACGGATTTCGTCCCATAAACCAAGCAAGCATACTACTTGTTTGGCTGGGTAGAGTTCGCCGTAAGGTTCGTACAGGTAGAGGTTCGGATCCAAGTCATGAGACCATGCGTGATCCATGTAGTGTAGAAGACCGTCGATGCCTTTGACGTGGATAGCGATCCACACGACGAGTCCCATGAAAGTGCACCACGCGCGTGCTGCGCTGCGGATGCCGCGAATTGGATGCAGCGGTCCACGTGTCGCTGCCCATCTATAGTGACGATTTGTCTGATCTGCCGCAATGGAGCATGCGCCAGACACATCGTCCTTAAAAAGCCAAGCTGGGGGTCGTTTATACCGATCCGGAGGTTGCGCCGGATAGCGCCGAAGTCCTGCAAGTTGTCGAAGCGGACTGAGGAATCGTCTCTGCATGTGGACCCGCGTCTCTTACTACATATCTGTTCTAAATATTTTTTAAAAATTTACGACTTCGCTCACGTGACGCCAAACATCATCTTCTTCCAACCTCATGCTAATATTAGGCTGGTCTCTATACTTATACTTACCAACAGGACTAAGTTCGAGTCCATGTGCATGATTCCGTGGACGGTGGGCAGCTTGCTGCATGGCGTACCCTTTCGCTTCTATCGCTGGTCCAGAGATAGGCAAAGCATCCTGTTTTGTCCAGG
The DNA here is from genome assembly GCA_015179125.1 of Gautieria morchelliformis. Lineage (NCBI taxonomy): Eukaryota > Fungi > Basidiomycota > Agaricomycetes > Gomphales > Gomphaceae > Gautieria > Gautieria morchelliformis. The sequence continues at coordinate 204,601 of WHVA01000035.1, read as the reverse complement.
CGGAGCAGGGTCAAGGCCAGGAGGAAGTTGAGGAGATTACTCGGCATAGGTGCTGTCTCATAGCTCTTGCTGAGTCTTGCAGGTTACGACGAAAGCCACGTCCCCTACGCCCTAGGTTTTCAGGATGTTATCCATTGGTCTGTGCCGGCTGACGCTAGGTGATGGTTGCTTTGCTTATGCTTAGTCTGACGATACCTCTATGCTCTTATTACCAGGAGGACGATGCATACATCAGTCTGGCCAGGGATGCATACTCAGTACTAATTAACTCCCCGGCGGCCCGACTGGTCATTCTTCCTTCTGGTGCATGTGTGGACTCGGTCTCAATGTGTGGACCCCCGAAATAGGGGTCATGCCACTCCCATGTTTGGATTGGCCATATGGAGGTGGACGCTGGCCATCGGCTATATACATTTAAGCGTTGGAGGGTCTGGAGCTCTTGTCTCGAGTCTTGACTGATGTAGATACCATCAACGGGGTTGTCTTTGGCACAATTGATTGTCATAGGCGTGTGGCGATGAGATCAATGCTAGGCCGCACGCAGCCCGCAGCCGCATGGGGAGAGACTCCGGGAACTCCGTCTGTTTTCAAACACCGCCGCCTCTTTTGTCGACTGCAGAAAGAGAAACAAAAAAGCATGGTCGGCGACGCTGTTGAGATGGATACTGGCATAATGTGTCAAGTGTTTATTTGGTGGGGTCAAACGCAATATATGCATATTCGTCGCGATAAAGGCTATCTGATGCGTTGCTACTGGCCCTCGGACACAAGCGCCGACTCCACACTATACCACTATTCCACATATACCTTCTTTGCTTCAGAACCACCTTCTCTCTCTGCGACTCGAGCCGGGTCATGCCCTCACCTGTAAAGGCAAAGGGACAGTATTCAACAGTGCCCTCCGACGTCTCCAGTCCACCGTTTCCTCAACCCCCACAAATAGCAGGCTCCGGGTACTTCACGCCAGAGACTGAATCTACCACCAGTATGCTTCGAGCACCAGAGTCAAGGCAGCAGAGTCCAGTTCCAGAAAGTAGTTCAGAGACCTCTCCGTCCCCACGACCCATGAGACCAATCGCTGTGAGCTTCCGCCCGTCGTCCTCCCACCATCCGTATTTATCCTCTTCTTGTTAGTATGAGCCCTTGGCCCGTGAGTCCTCTTTCCGAACTTCTCGCTTCAGCACCGCTGGCCTTTCCGATGCTTCAACTATTGGCATACCCAATGACCTACCCGCTGGCGCTAAGGGTTATGGGTGGTCCGCAAAGGACATTGAGGCTGACGATGCCATGCACAACCCTGACCCCGTCCGAGATGCACAGCTCGACCGCAAGTTCACTCTCTTTAGTGCCCGTGGTTGGCTCAATATCGGCACAATTGTCCTTCTCATCGGCGGTCTCATCACCCTTTTTGCCGCCTATCCCATTATATCCTTTTATACTCGTCCCAGGACTACATCCGCATTTGGTTTCAATCTCGGAGGCATCAACGGCTCAGGTCAGGTCCCTGACCTCCCTCAGGTCTTCGCCCTCATCGACCCCGCCACACCCAAGCAAGCAATGTCCAAAGTTGGTCTTCAGGATGGCCAAAACTACAAGCTTGTCTTCTCAGACGAGTTTAATACCGACGGCCGCACCTTCTATCCCGGTGATGACCCATACTGGGAGGCTGTCGATCTCAACTATTGGCCGACAGGTGATCTTGAGTGGTATTCGCCAGAGGCCATTACCACCAAGGACGGAAAACTCCAAATTACCATGACAGAGCAGCTAAACCATGACCTCAATTTTCAGTCAGGAATGCTCCAAAGTTGGAACAAACTATGCTTCACCACGGGTATTCTTGAGGCTTCCATCAGCTTGCCTGGTAGTGGTGCGACTCCTGGCTTTTGGCCTGGTTTCTGGACTATGGGTAATCTAGGTCGGGCAGGGTATGGTGCCTCCACCGATGGCACTTGGCCGTACTCGTATGATAGTTGCGATACTGGCGCTCTTCCCAATCAGACCGATCCTGGTGGCACCACACCCGTCGCTGCAACCAATACCGGCTGGGACCCCACAACCAACTTTGCACTGTCCTATCTACCAGGGCAGCGTGTTAGCGCCTGTACATGTCCGAACACTAATGTTCCCCGTGATCACCCTGGCCCTAGTCCATCTAAAGGACGCGGGGCACCGGAGATTGACGTCATCGAGGCACAAATCGATACTGTTAACCGCGAGGGTCAGGCTTCACAATCATTCCAGATCGCGCCATTCAACGCAGCGTATCAATTCAACAATCAGACCCCCGCCGTCGACATTGTCAATCCCGTCATCACCAAGTTCAATGGTTTTAAGGGCTCTATAACCCAGCAGGCTGTCAGTGGCGTCACCCAGATTGGTGATACCGCTTATGGCGGGAATGCATACCAGACGTATGGCTTCGAATGGTTTTCGGATCCTAACAACAGGGCAAGCGGCCACATCTCGTGGTATGTAGGCGACACAACGACTTGGACTATGAACCCCGCTGCCGTCGGTCCAGAGGCGGAGACGGAGATTTCGCAGCGTCTGATACCAGAGGAGCCCATGGTATAGCAATGCCCAATTACGTGGCTTCGCTTGCTCAAATACTTTTTTTCCAGAGTATCATCATTAACTTCGGCATGTCCCCCGGATTTCAACATGCCGATTTCAAAAATTTGGTATTTCCATCCACCATGTTCGTCGACTATGTGCGCATATATCAGCGCGAAGGGGTTAATGACGGCATCGGTTGCGATCCTGCAAATTATCCTACTGCAGCTTATATCAATGAGTAAGTAAACATTTCTTGTTCATAATCAAGTCTTGACCGGTACAATCTATGTAGTCACCTTAATGCCTATGAAAATGCCAACTTCACAACATGGAGCCAAGTACGTAACCATTCTGATGCGTACAAGTGACAATATATCTGACAATCTACATTCAGGCTGGCTACTCATTTCCGGGAAATAGCAAACTCCCAAACCAGTGTTGATATCCTCTGATACTCAGCCCTTGGCCCTAAAACCGCTCGCTGTCCACCTTCCCCCAATCATGATACCACAACGATCCGCTCGCATCTCGCATGTTAATGACCGCGCATTTGTCTTCGCCATCCTAACTCAAGTTTCGCTTTCTCTCGCATCGCTTTCGGACAATGTGCATAGCTGCGGGGGACCCTCGCCTGCTCTCCTCATATTAGAATTTCTCTCATTTTTTGCCTTTTGCCTTTTAACGTGGTCGGAGTTTTCGCTTTCTCCTGCACACGTTGACCACTCGTTTGACCTATTTTTTTGCGCCTGTCCTTGACTGTACCATCCGAGTCGTGTGGCGATCATCAATGCACATAGACAAAAAGGGATGGTACGAGGGGCAATGTGCACATGGTACATTATTCCCGATGGATGGACGTTTAGTATTATGTTATTTGCATTGTACTATTCTTTTGAGCGACTGCAATACAGGTTGCAAGTCACAAAAGCTACTTATGCCCGGATTTTGCATGTACCATGCCAATCAATATTTACCTTGCGGATATTTTATGTACATAATCACAACCGTACATTTTTTGAAAGGCTTGTACAGAGTATAAATGTGCTTGAACTGAATCTTACACACTTGTGGGATAAATTCGATGATACTTCCATTTAGTTCGCGTGCGTGACAGTGATGGTCACGCGCCTGCACTTGAATGTCCGACGAGGATTTCTTTGCCATCAGCATGTCTAGTCTACCCCCTCCTCCGCCTGGCTTTCCAGGCTTGCCTCCACCGCCACCTGGCATGCCGCCTCCAAGCTATAGTCTTGGAATGCAGTCCAGCTCGAAAATTCCACCTGAAGCACTCGTTCACAAGTCGAACAAGTGGATTCAAATGCAGAACAAGCGTTATGGTGAAAAGCGGAAAGCAGGCTACATTGACGTGGGAAAGCAGGTCAGTATACTGACCCAGTTCTTGTATATATAGATGCTTACTTTAGTGCAGGATCTACCCCCGGAGCATGTCAGGAAGATTATAAAGGACCACGGCGACATGAGCAACCGCAAGTTCCGCAACGACAAGCGTGTCCATCTCGGCGCCCTCAAATATGTTCCTCATGCTGTCCTGAAGCTTCTTGAGAACATACCTTACCCTTGGGAACAAGTTCGCGAGGTACCTGTGCTCTATCACATTACAGGTGCCATCACGTTCGTCAATGAGACCCCTCGTGTCATCGAACCGGTTTATCATGCCCAGTGGGCCTCGATGTGGCTTGCTATGCGCCGTGAAAAACGTGACCGTAGGCATTTCAAGCGCATGCGATTTCCGCCGTTCGACGACGAAGAGCCTCCTCTCGATTACGGTGATAATATTTTGGATGTAGAGCCTCTCGAAGCAATCCAACTCGACCTGGATGAGCAGGAGGATGCTCCCATTTTCGAATGGTTTTACGACCCCAAGCCTTTGATCGACAACCCAGCATGCGTCAATGGCTCGTCATACAAGTTTTGGTCGTTGCCGCTCCCCGTCATGGCCAACTTGTACCGACTGGGACGCACTCTACTCTCAGACTACACTGATCCTAATGCATTCTACCTCTTTGACAAGAAATCATTCTTCACTGCCAAAGCACTCAATATGGCGATCCCGGGTGGTCCTAAATTTGAACCACTATATCGTGACATGGACCAGTTTGACGAAGACTGGAACGAATTCAACGATATCAACAAGATCATCATTCGACAGCAGATCAGGACCGAGTACAAGGTTGCCTTTCCACACTTATACAACTCGCTGCCTCGTTCTGTGCATATTTCGCCCTACCATGCCCCCAAGAATGTTTACATCCGAACAGATGATCCAGACCTTCCCGCCTTCTACTTTGACCCACTTATTAACCCCATCGCATCTCGTTCCTTCTCGCCAAAGAATGCACCTCTTGTATCACACGAGGACAATATCTTCGGGCCCAATGGCGCCGACGACGATGACTTTGAGCTCCCGCATGAAGTCACGCCATTCCTCGCCGACGCCGAACTTGAGAATGAGCATACTGCAGATGGCATTGCGCTATGGTGGGCGCCCGCCCCGTATGACCGTCGCAGCGGGCGTACTCGTCGCGCGGAGGACATCCCGCTTGTAAAGAACTGGTACCTTGAGCACTGTCCCCCTAATCAACCCACAAAAGTCCGCGTCTCATACCAGAAGCTGCTCAAATGTTTCGTTCTCAATGAGCTCAAGCATCGTCCGCCTAAGGCAATGACCAAAAAGAATCTGTTCAGACAACTGAAGGCTACGAAGTTCTTCCAGACGACCAAGCTTGACTGGGTGGAGGCGGGTCTGCAGGTCTGCAGGCAAGGTTATAACATGCTCAATCTACTCATTCATCGCAAAGTAAACATTTTATTTTATTTCATTCAATGGCTGGTCAAGCTCTGACATGTGTTTTAGAACTTGAACTACCTGCACCTGGATTACAACATGAACCTGAAGCCTGTCAAGACGCTCACGACCAAGGAGCGGAAAAAGTCGCGCTTCGGAAATGCCTTCCACTTATGCCGCGAAATTCTGCGACTCACCAAGCTTATCGTGGACGCCCATGTTCAGTTTCGTCTCGGAAACGTGGATGCTTTCCAGCTTGCCGACGCACTGCAATACATCTTCGCACACATTGGTGCATTGACCGGCATGTATAGGTACAAGTATAAGGTATGACGATATACTCTCGCTTACACGGCTCATCTCACTATATATTGTCTGCAAAGCTGATGCGTCAAGTTCGGATGTGCAAGGATCTCAAGCATCTTATTTACTATCGCTTTAACACTGGTCCCGTTGGTAAGGGACCCGGGTGTGGGTTCTGGGCTCCTGGTTGGAGAGTCTGGTTGTTCTTCATGCGCGGTATTGTCCCGCTTCTCGAGCGATGGCTGGGCAACCTGTTAGCACGTCAATTCGAAGGGCGCAATAGCAAAGGCATAGCCAAGACCGTGACCAAGCAACGTGTTGAGTCGCATTACGATCTTGAGCTTCGCGCAGCGGTCATGCATGACATCTTGGACATGATGCCCGAGTCAATCAAACAGAACAAGGCCAAGACGATTTTACAACATCTGTCTGAAGCATGGCGGTGTTGGAAAGCGAACAGTAAGTCTTATTTTATGTAAATCAAGCGAGGTCTTTGACTGTGTTTCTTAGTTCCGTGGAAGGTCCCCGGTATGCCCACTGCAATCGAGAACATCATCCTACGCTACATCAAGAGCAAGGCAGATTGGTGGTGCTCGTACGTTACAAGCTTCTCCTTCTTCTACCATAGCTTATTTTCTCGTTTAGCGTTGCTCACTACAACCGTGAGCGTATTCGGCGTGGTGCCACCGTTGACAAAGCCGTAGTAAAAAAGAATCTTGGACGTCTAACCCGTATGTTGTATTCTATTGTATTGAGTGGCGCTTTGCTTATCCCATTTGGTCAGGTCTTTACCTCAAAGCTGAGCAGGAGCGGCAGCATGGCTACCTCAAAGATGGGCCATATATTAGTGCAGAGGAGGCTGTCGCAATCTACACGTCCACAGTGCATTGGCTTGAAAGTCGCAAGTTTGCACCCATTCCATTTCCGTATGTTTCCACGCCTGGAATACCACATCTATCCACTAATTTTATTTTATTTCTTTCCAAGCCCACTTTCATATAAGCATGACACGAAGCTTCTTGTTTTGGCGCTGGAGAAACTGAAGGAAGCTTATAGCGTCAAGGGTCGCCTGAATCAGTCGCAGCGTGAAGAGCTCGCGCTCATTGAACAGGCGTACGACAACCCACACGAATGTCTCTCCCGGATCAAACGTCTGCTTCTTACCCAGCGCGCCTTCAAAGAAAGTGGCATCGAGTTTTTTGACACTTATGACAAACTCATCCCGTGCTATGACATTGAGCCGGTGGAGAAGATTACAGATGCGGTGAGTGTGATTATTCTCTGTAGCCTGTTTTGTCTTAACGGTTATCTTTCAGTACCTTGATCAATTCCTTTTCTTCGAGTATGTCACTATCCCAATGGTCGCACCCATTTCCTAATATCTTGTATAGAGCCGACAAGCGTGGGTTGTTCCCTGCATGGATAAAACCTGCGGATACAGAACCACCGCCACTCCTTGTATACAAGGTTTACCCTTCTCTCCAATAGTTAACCCCGTCTGACCTTCAATTTGCTTGCAGTGGTGTCAGGGAATTAACAATCTGACTGACATTTGGGAAACCAGCGACGGTGAATGTAACGTGCTCATGGAAACCGTGTTGTCCAAGGTCTACGAGAAAATCGATTTGACTCTCCTCAATCGGCTGCTTCGTCTCATTTTGGATCACAATTTGGCTGATTATATCACAGCAAAGAACAACACCGGTGTGTACCTTTTGTCTTTGAACAGTGATTTGTTTTCTCACATTCACTGTTTAATTAGTGCTAACTTACAAAGGTCAGTGATAGAAATTGCACTAGCGCCCCAGTATTGACAACGTATCTATCAGACATGGCACACACGAACGCATTCGGAATGATCCGTGGCCTACAATTTTCCGCCTTTGTCTTTCAATATTATGGCCTTGTCCTTGATTTACTTATTTTGGGGTTGAAACGCGCGAGCGAGATGGCTGGACCCCCGCAGATGCCGAACAACTTCTTGCAGTACCGTGACTCGTCCACGGAGACGCGTCACCCCATCAGACTATACTCACGATATGTTGACCGTCTTCACATCCTGTTCCGATTCACAGCCGACGATGCAAGAGATCTCATCCAGCGATATCTTAGTGCAAACCCGGACCCGACCAATAATAACGTGATTGGCTATAATAACAAGCGCTGTTGGCCTCGGGACTGTCGTATGCGACTGATCAAGCATGATGTTAATCTGGGACGTGCGGTATTCTGGAATGTCAAGCAGAGCCTGCCGCGGTCACTCACTACTATTGAATGGGATGACACATTCGTCAGCGTGTATTCTAAGGACAACCCACAGCTCTTGTTCTCGATGTGCGGTTTCGAAGTTCGCATATTGCCTAAGATCAGGACGATGAGCGGGGAACAGTTTTCACTGAAGGATGGTGTTTGGAATTTGACAAACGAACAGACCAAAGAGCGCACAGCTCAGGCCTTCCTTCGGGTATCGGATGATGGCCAGTGCTGATATGTTGCATAGTGTTGCATCTTGCTCATTTGAGTTTGTATAGGTATCCAAGCGTTCAACAACCGAATTCGTCAAGTGCTGATGAGCTCTGGATCCACGACGTTCTCCAAAATCGTGAACAAATGGAATACGGCAATCATTGGTTTGATGACATATTACCGCGAGGCTGTTGTCCACACCAATGAACTTCTGGATGCGTTGGTGAAGGCAGAAAACAAGATACAGACTCGTGTCAAGATCGGTCTCAACAGTAAGATGCCTTCGCGTTTCCCGCCGGTCGTGTTCTATACACCAAAGGTGAGGTGTTGTTCATTGTAATATCCGCATATCAATGCTAATCTTGAATTGTCAGGAACTTGGCGGCTTGGGTATGTTGTCTATGGGCCACGTCCTGATCCCGCAAAGTGATTTGCGTTGGTCAAAACAGACCGACGTTACAGGTATGTCCAATTGAATCCGTTAGCTTCAGCAACACATCTGACTGTTGTTTCTGAAGTGACTCACTTCCGTGCCGGTATGACACACGAGGAGGACCAGCTTATTCCGAATTTGTATCGGTATCTTCAGCCATGGGAGGCGGAGTTTCTCGACTCGGCTCGCGTGTGGTCCGAATACTCTATGAAGCGGAAGGAAGCCAATGCTCAGAACAGGCGTTTGACCCTTGAGGATCTCGAAGATAGCTGGGATCGTGGTATTCCTCGCATCAACACTTTATTCCAGAAGGATAGGCACACGTGAGTCCTTGGTGCTCCTGACGTTGACTGGTATTGATTGGTTTCCCGAAGCTTGGCCTATGACCGTGGATGGCGCGTGCGAACAGATTGGAAACAATACCAATTGCTTAAACAGTGCGTATTTTGCTGTGTCGTTTTTTTTTTATTAGGCTTACATTTGTCCCAGCAACCCATTCTGGTGGACTTCGCAACGGCATGATGGCAAACTTTGGCAGTTGAATAACTATCGTGTGGACGTTATAGCTGCCCTGGGAGGTGTCGAAGGCATTCTTGAGCACACGTTATTTAAGGGGACATATTTCCCCACATGGGAAGGTGTGTATTTCAAAAGCTCTATCGTGTTCTCTCCTTGATTGCATACCCAGGTCTTTTCTGGGAAAAGGCTTCCGGATTTGAAGAATCCATGCGCTACAAGAAATTGACGAACGCCCAGCGTTCTGGTCTGAACCAAATCCCTAATCGTCGGTTTACTCTGTGGTGGAGTCCAACCATCAATCGAGCCAATGTCTACGTTGGCTTCCAGGTCCAACTCGACTTGACAGGCATTTTCATGTTCGTACCGGTACCTACTAGCGGTACCGTACATTTACTCACGTAACTTTAGGCATGGCAAGATTCCAACTCTCAAGATCAGTTTGATCCAGATATTCCGAGCACACTTATGGCAAAAAAGTGAGATCAGTATTATACATATTGATGACATAATCTTACTTCTCCTGTTGTGCAGTCCACGAGAGGTCAGTACTGGCGTTATGTAATCGAGAAAATATGCTCATGTGGTTTCTACATTAGCGTGGTCATGGACCTTGTAAGTTTCGACTGCGCATGGTTGTCTTTGTTTCACACGCTCACCTTCATTCAGTGTCAAGTTTTCGATCAAGAACTTGAAGCACTCCAGATTGAGACTGTGCAAAAGGAGACCATACATCCGCGTAAGAGTTACAAGATGAATTCCTCTTGCGCAGACATACTTCTGTTCTCTGCATACAAGGTGAGTATAGTATACACACAGACACACACTGCAACTAATGAGTATGCAGTGGAACATTGCACGCCCATCCCTAGTTACAGATGTGAGTCAGGCAGTTGCATAGATCGCAATAGCTGTACTTACGTTTACGTGCTCAGTCAAAAGATGTCCTCGACGGCACTACGAGCAATAAGTATTGGATCGATGTTCAACTACGATGGGGTGACTTTGATTCACATGACATTGAGCGCTACACTCGTGCCAAATTCTTGGACTATGTGAGTATGAGATGACCTTGTGGCCGTTTCCACGCTAACTGACATCGCTATAGGTGTCTGATTCTATGAGTATATATCCTTCTCCGACTGGTGTGATGATTGGGATGGACTTGGCCTATAATCTGTGGTCAGCCTATGGAAATTGGTTCCCTGGCATGAAGCCATTGATTCAGCAAGCGATGGCTAAAATCATGAAAGCTAACCCCGCTTGCCATGTCCTTCGTGAGCGTATTCGCAAAGGTTTACAGCTGTACTCCTCAGAGCCAACGGAGCCTTACCTCAATAGTCAGGTGTGTATCTTCTGTAGATGTAAATGCGGGCATGGAACCGACCATCTTACTTAGAACTATTCCGAATTGTTTTCGAATCAAATTATCTGTAAGTCTAATGATTCCAAGATTATTTTGTTCTTGGACACTCACGTTTTACCCAGGGTTTGTGGACGACACTAACGTATATCGTGTTACAATGTACGTTGGGATGCTAGTTTCTTATAACAGCGGTACCTCTAACCTCGATCTGTAGCCACAAGACGTTTGAGGGGAATTTGACCACCAAACCAGTAAGTCACCAAACCCTCTTGCGATTCCCGTATCTCTGAACACTATTTTTCCCTGTAGATCAGTATGTTGTTTTCACTTAATAGCCTTATATCGCCTCACCGGACGTGTTCAGATGGCGCAATCTTCATCTTCAATCCTCGATCAGGCCAACTGTTCTTGAAGATCATTCACACCAGTGTCTGGGCTGGTCAGAAGCGTCTTGGGCAACTCGCCAAATGGAAGACGGCAGAGGAAGTAGCCGCACTGGTTCGCTCATTACCAGTCGAAGAACAGCCCAAACAAGTAATTGTCACTCGTAAGGGCATGCTGGGTGCGTTTTTTAGTGGAATGTTGTATTTAGTCCCTCACAAGCTTCTGACTGTAGATCCCTTGGAGGTCCACTTACTTGATTTCCCGAACATTGTCATCAAAGGTAGCGAGCTTCAGTTACCTTTCCAGGCATGCATGAAAATGGAAAAGTTCGGTGATCTCATCTTAGTCAGTTATACATTTTTGTTGTCGCACTGTAGGCGTTGACCTTTGCTTCGTTTACAGCGAGCTACACAACCCCAGATGGTCTTGTTCAGTCTCTATGGTAAGTCGTTAGTTTGCCTGACATTGCGTATGTCTGATCACCATGAATAGACGACTGGCTGAAGTCCATCTCCAGCTATACAGCGTTCTCTAGGTTGATTCTACTTCTGCGTGGCCTCCATGTCAACAACGAGAAGGCAAAGATGATTTTGCGTCCAGATAAGAATACGATCACAGAACCTCATTTTGTATGGCCGACTCTCAGTGACGATGAATGGATCAAGGTCGAGGTGGCTTTGAAGGACCTCATCCTTGCGGTAGGTATCCACCCTGCCTTTCGATCCCAACTAATTGTTTATGGTCTGCCAGGACTTCGGAAAACGAAACAGCGTAAATATCGCGTCGCTGACCGCGAGCGAGATCCGTGATATCATTCTCGGACAAGAAATCGCTGCTCCCTCAGTTCAAAGGCAACAGATGGCTGAACTTGAGAAGAGTACAGAAGCTCAAGGCCAAGTAACAGCGGTGCAGACGTGAGACCTATTGTTCTCAAACACATTGCCCTCATTAACTTTCTTTTTCCAAGACAAACGACGAACATCCATGGTGATACGCTACAGACTGTCACCAGTATGTCTCCAATCATATTTATCCGGTGAAAATTACTCATGCTTATCCCATAGCCACCAACTATGAACAGCAAGTATTTAGCAGCAAATCGGATTGGCGTGTTCGGGCAATTGCTGCTACCCACTTGCCATTGCGTCTACAGCACATCTACGTCTCAAATGATGATGTTAAAGATGATGCCAGTTCTTTTACTTACGTCATTCCTAAGAATGTACTCCGTGCGTTCGTCATAAACGCGGATTTGCGCACTCAGGTTGCTGCATTCTTATACGGTACATCACCCCCCGACAACAAGCAGGTTAAGGAGATTAAGGTAAGGCGTATGCTTATTTACTCGTTCGCTCGTCGTTCACGTTTATCGCAGGCTGTGGCTTGGATTCCTCAACGCGGGAATAATAACACAGTCGAGCTACCCTCACAACTACCGAAGGATGATTTCCTCCTTAAGGACCTCGAGCCTTTGGGGTGGATTAAAACACAGGCTCTTGAATTACCTCATCTCTCTCCAACCGATGTGACGACCCAGGCGAAGCTGATGGCCGATCATCCTGAGTGGGGTCCCTCGTCCATCTGTCTTACGGTCTCCTTCACTCCTGGCTCTGTATCGCTGTCCTCATACTCCTTGACTGTGCCTGGTTTCGAATGGGGCCGCAAGAACATGGACAATTCTAGCAGCCCACCCGTGAGGCTCCCTGCCTTTCGCAGAAACGCTCCCACTTACATGTCTTATGCTGCAGGGTTTCAATCCAACGATGTCTGAACGAGTGCAGGTGATTCTGATGCATCTTGAGTTATCGGCGATTGTTATTGACATTCTCTGCTTTAGCTACTGCTGTCGGATCGTATCCTTGGCATGACCCTCGTCCCAGAAGGCAAAATTTGGAACTACGGCATTGGTCTTACACAGATGTGGATGCCAAATATCGGTTACTCTATGACCTTGGACACGCCTCTTCAGTTCTGGGCCGAAGCTCATCGGCCAGCCGCTTTCCTAACGGTCAGTGCTATCATCATACGCCTTTACCCTTACTCACGCTATTTGTAGTTCGCGAATCTTGAGAAGGGCGATGATAGCGCAGATGTAGAAAATAGCTTTGCATAGTCAAATTATTGGCCTGTTGTATTTGTACCGTTACTGCCATAAATTCGTGTTATAAAGTACATGCCATAAGCACCTGGTACAAAGGTAGCCGTCTAAATAGTACAGAAAGCGAATGCAACAGAACATAAATCAGGTATACACCGTACATTCTCGAGGACCCAGACCTCCACCGGGAGACTTGGTATCGTCCCTTTCATGGTTAGGCGGTCGGATCTCTTTAGAGTTACGAGAGTTCCGTCGTGGGGGTGGTGAGAGAGGTGTTGGCTCGATATCTTCCTGCTCAGATGGCACGGGGATGAAAGGGAGAACCTGAGACACTGCTGGTGTGATTGGCGTATCACTCATGTTGAGGAACATGGCGGGATAACCGTCAGAGTGTGACAAAATGGGTTCGCCGATAAGACGAGAATCAAGCACGCCGTCCTTCGCTAGGCTGTGCGTTAACGAGGCGGGCGAAGGGGAACTCAGAATACGAAGCCGCTGAGTCAAGGAGGTACGACGAGAATTCCTCGACGAGGGGCGATCTCGGTCACTATCAGGGGTGGGAGGCAAGGGCCCACTGGGAGGTGGAGCAGGTGGATGTGTCATGAACGAAGGCTGTGAGGACAAAGCAGGGTTAGGATATAGACTACCCGTCGGTTGGACTTCGCTGCTATTTGATCTACGGTGGCGGTAACCTGGCTCATCAGGTCGCGGGGGCAGCGACTGAGTTGGAGGCGCTGCCGGAGGAACCAGTGAGAGACGAAGTGAACGAGATAGGATAGAGTCACGAGGCGTGTTCGTGGCTGCCATGACATCCGGTATTTCCGTTGGTGCCGGTGGCGGGGAGAAATTGGGCGGGGGTCGTGGGGGCGGCGGCGCTTTGGACCCAAAGAAACTGTGTCCGGTACTGGTCGTCTTGACGCTCAGCGCGGAACTACCAGAGACGCGATTCGAATACGGATGCTGCGACCCCCAAGTCGATGTCGTGCTGCTTGAGGGCTCAAATCGACCGCTGCCATTACGCTGCACAATATCCTGCTCGAGAATCGGTGATGGGGGTCCGCTCGGAGAGCGCGCACGCAGAGATGGTGCACTAGGAGGTGGGCCGGTGGGGGGCGCGAGCATCTTGGGTACTGTGCGCGAGCGACGCATCGAGTTTCCACGCTCGACTTCGGACGAGCGATCACCCTCAGCAGAGGCATACGATGACATTGAGTTTGCACTAGGTGGACGACCACCACGGAAGCTACTGCCTGGTATCGAAGGTGGCGACGTCGGGGGCGACAGAATCGACGGCGAGGGTGTGTGTCGACCATGTGAGGAGGAAAGCCGTCGCTCCGGGACCGAGCCCTCTCTATCGACATGTCCTGTTCCATTAAACCGGTGTTTCAATTGGTGACTCTTTATGTCCACAGTCTTCCCTCGGGTGCTGCCATTTGCTATTGGTCGTCGGGGATGTCTTGGTGGTGGCGGAAGGGAGGGTGCCCCCGACGAGGCCCCATGCTTGTTCAGGCTGCCCGCGGTGGATTCACCATTCAGTGAACTCCAGTCCACTGAATACGCTGTCGGATGCACACCAGCACCAGAGGGCTTTCCCCGCAAGGTCTCGTCGGCGTGACCCACAGGTGATATGGGTGTGCCAATCCCATGAGATCGTGTTGTAGCGGCAGGCGGTGTCGTCGTCGTCGAATTACTACTCCCCATACCAGTATATTGATTATGGCTATTCGACGCACGGCTGGTAGAGCGGAAAAGATTGAGAAGCGCGGTCGCACGATTTCCGAAGGAAACAACGTCATCCGAAATGGGATCGATGTCTTTCTCATTGTCAAGCTGAGGTGATGATGGCCGTGAGCCCTGCCGACTGGATGTGGCACCTTTACTAGACGAGATGCCATTTACATGACCAAAGCCAGCGCTACTAGGACTTGAGCTGGGGCTGAAGAGACTTTTCAGGGATGGGAGGCCGTGGCTCAAGGCAGACTGTGGTGGATAGGTTCTGGCGCGGATAGATGATCGAGATGTATAGGATGGGGCGCCCCCAACGTGCTCTGCATATCGGGGATTTGGTGCCGGGGAAGGGGTTGGACTGGTGGCATTTGTGATAGACATGTGGTTGTACGACGAAGGTGGTTTCTGCGTCGAAAGCCGTGACGCTTGTGAAATTGTATCCATTGATGATTCGGTATATCCTGGGTAGGGCGGCGTTGCCGTTCCAGAAGAAGCAGCAATGCTTGGGAGGAGACCCTGTGAGCGCAGAGACAGAAGCACATCAAGGTCAGCCTTCATGCTCGGTACAGTGCTGGGTGCATGCTGTTGAAACATTCCCGCACGTTCAGCCCTAGTCGCAGCACCAAATTGTCAGTATCACCATGTCAACAATGCAGAACTAGCTAAGCGCGGGCAGGAAGAGCCCCATATGGCAGTGGGACGTTAAATGGAGTCTGAGGCTTACCTCTGCATAAATACAGCAGTTCTGATGTGCCCCATCCATTGCTGCATCTCTGGACCATCAGTCATTTTGAGCCACCACATTGTACGTCCCATCTCTTCCATATTTGCCTCGTTATCTGTCTTCGTGCCCCCATGCCAGCTTGAACCAGTGGACTTGAAGCTAGCTCCCCCACTCCCGACGAGGTTTCTGCGCGCATCACGCCCACCCACTTTGACAATATCGCGCTTCCCCGCAACTTCGACCTCCGCCACATAGACAACACTATCTTCGTTGATCTCAAGCCTGTCTATCTCCAACTCTTCAGGCGAGGGTGATGCACTTTTGAAGAGATGCAGATGGGAGTGTCGTGTACTAGGAAGCGGCGTGAATTCTCCAGTCGAAATCTGCAGCATTTCTGGACGCATTTCCGGACATGGACGTTGTGCCAAGTCCGCAAAGTCATGCGTGGGAGATGTGGCAGGCGGTGGCGAGGTGAGCACGACATAATGAAGCTTCCACTGTTTCGCGCGACGGCTGACGGTTAGTGCAAGAAAAGTGGAACTTGGATGATACTTGAAAAGGGAAGAGCTCGTCTGTATATGGGGCTTGAGCGCAGAAAGCGTGCTTGGATATGGTGGGACAGCGTCGGGGATGGTGGTCATGATTGAGGGAGCTAATTGAGAATGTGAATTAGGCAGGGATATAAGAGAAGGCGGGGAGGCGGGGAGGCCTGTAAGGGGTGGAATACGAGGGATAGGGTCGAGGACGTATGGATTCGTGGATCGGTCTGCGACAGGGGTGGTTTGTCCTACCTCCGCATCCTCGAGAGTAGGCTCCGGAGTGCCCGAACTGTCCCTTCCCAAGCCGAGTCCCAGTGCATGCGCGGCTGCATCTCTGAGTCGTTGTCGCTCCTCATCCTCATGGATCACGCTCGCATCCCCATCCTCCAAGCGCCCCGGATCGGGCCCGATCTCAATAACTTCAACAAGGGTATCATCTGGATGTGATGGCGGATGTTGGATCGATTTTCGCCGACGTGCAAAGAAACCTAGCGGAGAGGATAAGCTGAATGTTTTGGGAATGGAAAAGTGAACTGCGGATGTGGTAGTACTGCTCCGACGTGCACGAGAAGTTTCATTCAAGTTGGTCTTTGAATCACGGGAGTCATGGAAAGAAGAATTGGGGAAGGGTGTATCGCTGGTATCTTGACGGTCACCTGAAGAGGATATCCGTTATAACGTCGTACACCTCCAAGAATAACGACCTACCAACGGAAATTGGGTTTCCGTCGGGCGTTTTGGGGTGAGCGGGCGATGATAAAGTGCGTGACCTGCCGGGAGAACAGGGGTTTAAGAAACGAAACAAAGCCGATTAGCATCATATCCGGGACCAAAAACGAACCTGAAGGTGGCCATTGTTGGACTTGTTGGAACCGAGGGTGGGTCGATATGCATGGCGAAGCTGCTGGGGGGAGCCTACGTGAGCGATAGAGCTTTAGTAAGGAAAGTAAGGCCATCGGCAAGTGCTTACATTTCCCGCCAATTTCTTAGAGTTTGTTGGTCTCACCATGCATGTAGAGGTTGCTGGGGGAGTAAAAGAGTGTGTGTGGGTCCATAATCATGAGAAGCTAGCTTCTATGATCAACAGCGCTCTCAGCGCTCATCCATGATTCGCTAACACCTCGTCTCATTTGCCATCAATAATTTTGCAGTGCCTTCCTAGCAGCCGGCCCACATGCTAAACTACTGCCGACAGAACGCCACAGAACCGCCACATGCGTCGGTATGCATGCTCTCGATGCCGATGGGACGCCTACCCAGGCTTGAAAAATGGAAAGAAATGGATTTGCCACTATCCTTATTGCCTCTTTCCGAATACTAACGTGATCCATGCAAAAGGTCAAGGTGGACGATGAGAATCGTTTACAGGCATGATGTCCTTGGTAATAGGCAAGGTCCTTGCAGTGATCGAAGCCTCGGAGAGTGTGCGACGCCGGAGGCAATGTAGCATTTCTCTGATCATCTCTCCGTTGATGCTTGCAACTTTGACTTAGAAGAGTCAGGTCAGGACTTCATGTCACATCGTGGCATATGTCATAGCTGGCACTTGCACGACTACGAGTCGAACTCAGGAGCCCCGAGGATCAACTGGCAGTTCGACATTTGTCAACCGCGCGCTGATGTTACTGCCAAGTAGTATATAGTTTTCATGGGCAAGGCGCGATTGTCAAAGTTCAGCTTCAAATTCAATCGCAATTTACGCAACCAAGCAACCTCGAGGGCTAGCTTCTTTCGTATCCAGACACTAGAATATGTTGGACGTTCTCGACTCCCTCCAGTGGGCTCAAGTGGGTACTTAGGCCGCATCGCGATATTATTATCGATGCCGAGGATTTTCGAAGGCCGCTGGAAGATGTTAAGCACTTACTCGTGACATACTAATATGTTACTTTGAACACACAGGACGGCGGCGTACCGCTTCAAGTTGAGTCGCCTGCGCATAATAAAACTCTCGGTCGGTGTTGAGCTCTTGTCTCGCAGCAGACGGTTACAGCACAATCCTACGACATTGTTCTGCTAATTGACTAACGAGATTGAGAACACGACGATCCGCTGGGGTTGCTGTGTTCCGTTCTCTGGCTTTCTGGGACAGTTCAAGACCATGTCCAGCGTCGTATGGTGTTACCTCTATCGACGCCCTCATACCCTAATCGCCACAACCTAATCTAAAGCTCTACGGCTAGCTATGATATTAGCGCCAGCTGACTATCGTATTGAAAAAAAAACCTGCACTTAGAAGCACTAAGCGTGTCTGGCGATGTTTGATATTAGGTGATAATGTTCTCTAGGTGTGTACATCTGCTTCTTTTTTGCTCCCCTCAGTTTCGCTCATGGCATTGTTTTGTTGCTATCAACGGTTACTTGCAGTGGTCTTTGAAGCGGATTGACGTTCCAATGTTAAGATGGTCGAAATGCGGTATATCAAGAAAAGACTAACTTTGCATGCATTAACAACGGTTTGCCCATAGAAGCTAGAGCTTAGAATGCCCTCTCCTGCCCTGCACCAGGAGAGAGAGACACTACTTGTTGCATCACAGTTGAACCCCGGGACCGTGGCGACCCGCAAGAATATGGTAAACCATCTAATGCTCACATCTACACAGCGTGCCTGAGGCCTGCAGTACCAAACATCACGATGTTACTGGTAAGCTCCACAATTCTGGCTTCAATGTCCAAACATCATCAGGAAAAAATGCAATGTATAGATAGGATTTCATAGACGAAATAGCACACATAGAACGAACGCCTACCCATGTATATGTACTCCCGCATAGCCTCGCCGTACCTGTTCATAGCCCGCCATAGCGCACCATAGCGCCATGTTATCCCCCCATAGCGCACCATAGCGCTACGTATTCTCTCCTACGCACGGTGGAGCGCTATCGGTTGAGGGACTCATAGCGCACAATAGCGATACAGACCCTATATACACAGGGGGGGGGGTGAGGTAGCCCGCGCTTTTCGAAACCCGGGTTCGCAGCGATTTCATAGCAGACACAGCACGGAATGGGATTTGCATATCATTGGCATGTAGTATAATATAGGGGATCAGTCATACATGCGTCTGGTTCTCTCTTTGGGCACCGCCGCCTCAGTCTAAGCCGGGGCAATGTGTGCCACTTACGCATTCGCCTCTCGCTCCTCTTCCGAGTCCGCTGCTGCCTCCCGCGCGGCCTCGTCGAAATCGTCATTTGATAGCTGAGAAAGCTGTCCTTCCTCCTGAAGCACGCCAGCCCCTGAATGGGTGCTAGAATCTACTTGAACAACAGGGTACAGATGACATCTGGAGCGAACACTCACCGCGCCTCGTCATGCAAGCGTTGCTGCATGCGCGCGAGAAGATTCTTGCCTTGCGCGTGTTCCCTCCATCTCTTGAGGTTGGCGAGATGGGCTAGGTACTTGTCACGGTATGCCTTTTCTGTGAAATCCACGGCCTTCAACTGCCCGTCCTTCCATTCATCGATGCAGTTCTCAATCTGGACGCTGAGTGAGCACAGTGGTTCATAATTCAGGGATCAGAAGGGACCCACGGCCGTGAACACAAGAGCCATGGTTGGCAGAGGAACGGGATTGAAATATAAATGGAAGGCCACGCCTTCGTCGTGAGGGTCTGCGAACCATTGGGTTTGCAAAATGTGGATGAGGCAGGGGTTCTCAAAAAGGCCTTTCCGGGCCCCATGATCCTGTTCAAGGGTTAGTGAGGATACAAGACTAACATGTCAACATACCCGGTATACCAAGGTATGCTTGTGGGTGAGTGTCTGGGCTAGGGTAGCCATCTGGGTCCGGTATGCACTATCCGGGCTGGAGCTGAAGCGGTAGTGCAAGGTGGCGACTGGGCGTGCGTTACGCTTGACCTCACCACGTACTTGACTGCCCCGTTGCTTGATCTACATGCATGAGGGTAATCAGGACTGATGGCGAGGTTGTTCATGTACTCACGAGATTAAATGCCGCACTGTCTGCGCCAAGTTCTACCTGGTGCTCCTTGCATGCGAGAGACCAGGCCTCGCGAACATACCCTTCTTGTTCATGGTCAAGTGGGAAAGGGTGCTCTGTGCATAGGATGACGCGGTAAAAGCGGCATGCGAGGTTGATTGTGGCGTGGTACTCAGCGTCAAAATCAGTGAGTTTGACTTTGGAACGGCGTCCTGGAATTGGGGTACTGGTTCGGCGAACGACCGGAGGTACCTGTTCAGGGGGGACTTCTGGCTCGGACGGTGGTGTGTTCTGTTGAGTGTTCACCACGCGCGAACTTGGTATGTGCCTGTCCTGTAGGAGGTAAACGCGTAAGCCAGGGGCAAACCGCGTCACCCCGTGTCACCCCATTGTGACACAATATGCGCAGTCTCATTGTTCCAGTTGTTTATTGTCCTACGTGCTCATTGTAGTTTACATTCCATTGTTCTTCTACACTATAAAGTAGGTAGCTAGAACCCCCCACTTTCCTCAGTACTTTGCACTCGAGCAAATACTGAGGTAAGACATTCGAAATGTCTCTTTTATTCATCTTACTTAATACGCTTGTACAGATTCGCATAGGTAAACTTATATCAGTACTTTGCACTCGAGCAAATACTGAGATTCGCATAGCATATAATAATTCTTACATGTCCCTCGCGTGCCTCTCTCCCATCGTGTTCCCGTGGTCCCTCGCGTGCCTTTCTCCTGTCGCGTTCCCGTGGTCCCTCACGTGCCTTTCTCCTGTCGCGTTCCCATGGGTCCCTGTGGGTAGGAGTGAGCAGTGTGATATCAAGGTGAACAATGGACAAAGGGGCTGACGGTTGGCTGCCAGAACAGAGGGGGAACTGGGTATACCAGTGGAGGAGCTTTGTTCCAGCGATTGGCGATCGTGAGGGTCATGCGATTGGGTGTTTGTGATAGAGCGAAGCGGTGGCACTGGGGCCGGCTTGCGCTGAGGGGCAGGCTTCCCCTTATGCACCTTCGATTGTGTCGGGAGGGTCACGGTGACCGACGAGAACTGCACATCGCTTCGTCCTGAAGAGGCTTTGGTAGATACTGGGACCGCCGGAGTCAGATTTTATGTAACATAAGGGGAGAAGAAATACCAGTAGGAGGGACGAGCACGAGCTCGTCGTCCTCTGATTCAGTTAAGGACTCAGGTGTGCCCTCGGATTCAACATTAGATGTCTCCGAGGCGTTGTCGGCCTGGACGCTGAGGTCATCATCGAACGCACAAGGTCGTTCCACACTGTGGTCATCGATATTGACATCCATGGCCTCTTCATCATCGGGGACACGTAGAGGCGGACGTCTTTTGTGCGTGTGAGGAGGTGAAACGATGTCAGGGTCCGAGTCCTCCATCATGACCTTCCTCTTGGACGCAGGTAATGACTGGGAGGGGAGCCACACCTTGCGCTGCCGTGTGTTGGCAAGCTTCTCTCAGCGGAGCCTGGCAGCCTCTAATTGCTCCCCTGATGGATGGGTGAGGGCATGGTAATGGACAACGTGATAGGGGAAATTACTTACGCATGTCTTGCCCTTTCTGGGAGATATGGCGCTCGGCGCGTTTGCCTCTCGACGCGGGAGGCCCTTCAAGGTCGCCAGTGAGCGGATGGGATGGAGTGTTTCCCATGTTGGACTGGACACCCATGGGCCTGTTGACTGGCTGTGCAAATGGGGCATGGGTGGCAGGAAATCAACAAGACATGAGTAGTATATGTAAACTGCTTACCTGACGTGGTTGCATGCGGATTGATTGGCAAGGCATCGTGGGTCAATGAGCATGGGGAAAGAAGGAATCGCGTATCAAGAACCATACCCGATTCCTTCTTAAGATATGGTTGTGTTGGTAAACAACAACAACGTTGCAAAAGGTCACATGCCCGAGGCCCTCGGCCTGCATGACCAAACAAGCCCCGTGGGAAAGGAAACACGGTCTTGCGCGTGTGCTACCACAGCTTCGCATGCCTCTAATCTCATGTCCGTACTGCTTCAAGGTCCTCCCTACACGGCAAGGTGTGCACCTGCACCTGGCCCATCGCGCACCATGCAGGAGCGCCCATCAGGTGGCACTAGCCTGACGCCAAGTGCGGGTGTACGACCCATTTGATCCGGAAACCCATCCACGCGATGACGAGCCATCTGCAGGCTGGCAGAGTGAGGCCATGGATGTAGAGTTTGACCAGCTGGATCCTCCCCGGGATACAAGCATGGACGATGGTTTGGCCTCGAACCCCCGAAGCCGAGCGGGGCATTCTTCCTCAACGGTCCCTACAAACCGGCCACCTGCTCCAGGATCCCCCACACACGTGGAGGTATTTCCTGGACCTGCAGGTGAGGCCCATGCACATGGGACCACACGCTTTGACCTCCTTCATGAAACTCGGCGCAACCTGGGGGGGTCACTTTATGAGCCATTTGCAGATCAGGAGGAATGGGAGCTCGCGCAGACACTCATGACCAGTGGTATGAGTTTTACCAACATGGACAAACTGCTCAAACTGCCGATAGTGAGTTTGACTTGTTTATTCCTCACAGGACATCCATGAACTCACCTCTCGCTCTAGATGACCACATGCACGCAGATGTCATTCACCAACAAGCGAACACTACTCGCCAAGGTTGACGCACTGCCCCCCGGTGGACCTGAGTTTCTCTGTGAATCTATCACAGTGCATGGTGATGTCAAGGATGTGAATGGAGAGTACATGGTCGAAGAACTCGAGCTGTTCTACCGGGATCCCGTGGAATGCATCCGTGAACTCATGGGCAACCCGGCCTTCCGCGAGGTGCTCCATTATGTGCCAGAACACATCTTTGAGGATGAAAAAAGGACCGAACGCATCTACAATGAGATGTGGATGGCCGATTGGTGGTGGGATCTCCAGGTAAGTCCTACCATGATAATAAAGGACCCGAGAGCTCACCCATCCTGGATTCACAGTCCAAACTCCCCTCGGGGGCCACGATATGCCCTGTGATCCTGGCATCAGACAAGACACGTCTCTCCCAATTCAGTGACTGCCTCCAAGATGCCCTGGACCGCTTCCACCGCTACAAAGGAGTTTTCGTCGACAGCAAGATCCGAGAGCATTTTCAAATTCCCAAGCTACATATGATAGAACACTACACTGAGTCTATCATATCTCGGGGGACAGCCGACGGCTTCAACACTGTAAAGATATCTATCTTAAGCCTCAGGTCACAAGAGCACGACAGAACTTGACCAATGTGTGGTATTCTGATGCTACGTAGTGACAGTGTAAGGGTAAGATGCGGTGGGGACCGCTGGCCGGTTCCCACGCATAAACTATACAGTGGGTCCCTAAGGGGCCCACTGGGATTATGTAATAACTAATGTACATGTAGATACACGGGTTATTTACACCCTCCCCCTCTATAGATAACTATAGGGGTTAATTACTACTCATAGAGGTCGTCCATGAGGGAGTCCTCTAGAGTGGCCGATACGACAACGTTGTCGTCGTACGGGGCCGGAGGAGCACGTGACTCCTCCGGGGGCACCTCCGCGTCATCGGTGGTGATTGGGTGAGGCTGGTCGGCCTCACCACTAGCGGCGGTCTCCGCTTGGGCGCTGGGGCCCGTGTCCTCGTGGAGCATGGCCTCAACGGCCGGGTCCTCTGTTTGAGGAGGGGGCCGGAAGCGCGCCAGCTCTTGGTCGAGCTGAGCGTGAGTGAGGGGTCGCGGCACCGCGGCCCTCACATGGCTGGTCTCGATGACCTTTTGTTGGCCCTCACGGGCGGTGGCGCTGAATGCCGCGCCGGTGATGCTGCGCTGAACGTAATGTTCAACGCGCGCTGCTCGCTCGCGAGTGACTCCCGCGTAGTGGGCCAACCATCTCGCGATCTCCACGAGTGGGCTGTTGGGGCCGGCTCGGCCCTCCACAGGGAATGGGCCCGTGATTGAGAGCCGCAGGGTGGTGCTCTGAGGCGTCAGCACTTCCCTGGCGTCGACGAGGCTTGACCATTGGTCCGTCGAGCCAAAGAGGTCGAGTAGCCTCGCCCTGAGCGGTGATGCGACCCCTTTGACCCAGGGTGCAAGGGCCTTCAACCACATCCAGACGTCCATGTCGTCTAGGTTGAAGGTGCCATCCGCGTTGTCACAGATGGCGGAGGGGATTCCTTCAGGGTTGTGTATCCAACCCTTTAGAATGGCCGCGATGTCGTGCGGGGTACCGCCCGCTATCACGAGACAATCCCTTTTGGGATTGCGAGCGCGTTGTTCGCGCTCGATGCGTTTGAATACGCCGATCATTTCGCGCGTACGCGCGATCTGCGGCGTTTCTTTTGCCCACGCTATGAGTTCGACGAAGCGGGGTTCGTCGAGCGGGCAGACGTCGTACCATTGGGTACGACATTGTTGGGCCTTTCCTACCGGTCGTGGTAGGAGGCCCGTCTTGGAGATCGGTGGATCTCCGAGTGGGATGAGCCTTCCCTCCCCTGGGTAGGGAGGATGAACCGACTCAACTGTCCCCGCTGGCGGAGGTAGGGCCACGCCAGGCCCGAGGTACTGGGCCTCGACCTGTGCTACCCGCCACTGAAGGGCGGGGTCGTTGATGGTGTGCGACGATGACGCCGCTAGGTAAGCGCTGATTGCGCTTTCCTTCGCAATGGCTAGCCCATTGACGGTGTGGAGGGAGCCGCGTAATTTCTTGCGCTTTTTCTTTGGCTGCTCTGCCAGCCGCTGTGCCCGTTCGGGGTCGTATGTCTTCCAGACGGACGAGTCGGACTCCCATCCATCTGGGACGCCGTACGCAGAGTCAGAAGGTGCGCTCTGCCCTTCCGTTGTTGTCGTGGTCGGAGTCGGCGCCGACAATCGGGATGCGAGCCCCAATGTTGCACGCGCCGGCAACGGCGCTGTCGCGCGAGGTGAAGATGGCCCGGCCACTGGGTCTGTGGCCGGGTCATGTCGCGGCCTTTTTGAGGCAGCGTGGACCAGGGTAACCTGGAGCTGGGCTGCACTCAGCTGCTGCTCCAGTTCCTTGATCCTGGTGCGCTCGGTTACGAGCGTGTCGTCACGGTCCTCAACCGCGCGTTCTAGCTCCTTGACCTCTTTTTTGAGGTCGTGGAGGTCCCGGAGGGGCTCTTCTCGCGCGTCACGCATGATGCCCCTTGGGAGCCATCCCCAAGCTGCATCGACGGCGTCGCCAATGTCTTCATCCCGCAACTTGACCTTGCGGGTGCCGGTCGCGGCGTAGTCCGCGCACGTTGCGCAATCGTCCAGGTGGACGATGGCGAGGGTATCCTCCCATCCCACGATCATCCAGTGCTCTTGGTCTATCGGAGCACGGAGAATGTCAGCGGCCCCTTGTCTCGGGGCCGTTGTTCGCGTTGTGGACGTTGACGGGTCAACGTCCATCCCATCTTTGGGGGGCATCATCTTCGTGGGTAGATGATGGTGGTGGTTGCTTCCAAGAAGCGATGCGCCCTCGGAAAGATCTGAGGTGAAAAATTAACCGCGCCGTGGCCGGCGCGTCACGTGGTCTGCACGTGACAGACGTGTCTAGCGGCGTCTGGGGAGGTCGCGTGGCTTGCTCACCCCCCGAAGCTCTAGGTAGCTATCTAGGGCTTCGAGGTCCTTGCAGGACGACATGGGTTCTGTGAGGGCAACACTAATGACAAAGCCACAACCAAAGATACTCAAGGAGATAAGAGCCAATACTAGGACAATGACCAACTGTGTAGTGGGTATCCTCAGTTTATAACTCTACCAACGATAGATACATGGGGACTTGCCTGTGTAGTGGGTATCCTCAGAGATCAAGCTGAGGAAACGCCACCACATGGGCTACAGTCTTATAGCGCTGGCAAGGCTTACATAATAGGGGAGACGGAAACTTGTAGAAGGTTACGGAAGGTGACGGAAAGTGATGGAAGGTGACGGAATGTGACGGAATGTGACATGTGATGGAATGTGACAGAAGGTGACGGAAAGTTATGGAAACTGACGGAAGGTTATGGAAACTGACGGAAGGTGACGGAAACTCATGGAAGGAAATAGAAACTTGTGGAAGGAAATGCGTGAACCCTGACATCACCCCCCTCTCAATGCTTGTCGTCCCGACAAGCACAGCTGCCACCTAGCCCTCAACATCCACCGAGACATCGTTTCCAAGTACGCCACAGGCGGGATCACCATCTCTCCTGGCCTCCTGGCGCTCGGCCCTTCCCTTTCTGGTAACGCAGGTCAATGATGAGCTCAGGGGGATTGGGGTCCATGGGCAAGTGCGGCCCTCGGAACCTTGCTCGACGTATTCGCTCTCCTGCCATGTTACGGAAACGCCGCCCCACCCAGCCTTCAAAAGTGTAGGGGGTTCCACAAGGGGGGGTTCCATCGTTGAGGAAGACAGGGTCGCCGATGTAGTACGTGTTCTCTCGTCTGTGTCGGGGTCTGAGGAATGCGAGTGCAGGGCGAGTGGGCGCCTGACTCTTCACTGGTGTGAGGTCCTCAGAGCTGACGGACCACTTTGAAGACCATGCGACGTCGAGATCACGGCAGTCAAGCATCCTTTGTAGCTTGGCTTCACTGGCTGCTCTGGATGACGAGAAGCCGGAGAAGTGCAGGAGGGCGGGATCGACACGTGACATGTTTGGCAGGTCAGAGAGGTTTTGGGTGAAGCTGGGGAGGGCAACAAGCTCAATGGCGGGCGAGGACATGGTTGATGGATGTGGTGGGGTTGATGCAGTGGAAGTGAACGGTCACAGGTGGAGAGGGGATATATAGCTTATCGGAATGAATTGGTTAGGCGGAGGCCAATATCGCTTATCTTTGGGGTTCTGTGTTGGGTGCATTTATGCTCCTGCACCAAAATCAAGCATAATATGTTCAATTTATTGTGTGGTGTTTCCAATTGTTTCTCACATTGTTCTTGTACCATGCATTCACTTCTCTGCTTATTTTCGAAATTTTCTAGTCACTCCCTATCTCTCCATTCCATTCTGTTATTTCTATTTTCACAGGCGGCTGCACCCAGCGGAGTTTGAAATGACTTCGACGCGCGAGCCCTTGGGCGCTAAAGGGCCGGGTGCAAGTATATGCCTTCTGAGACAGGATTACACTCCTCTCTCAGTGACAATAAATTCACTGAGAGAGGCGAGTAGTATTCTTCATATTTACATAGCATGTTGACTGAAAATCATGTAGTATATTTGATTCTAGGTATTGTATTAATACATCAGTGACAATAAATTCACTGAGAGAGTATATTTGATTCTAGCTTTCTAAGAACTCTACCGAACCTTCCCTGCCATAGCCCCGAGTTGCTAACAAGGGTTATGGGCCCCGCAGACACTTCGCAGAAGCTTTTGGGTGTGGAGAAGCTTGCAACAGATGGAAGTAATTGGCCTCTGTGGCGAGCTACTCTCACAAGTTATTTTGAGTCCAAAAATCTACTCAGGCATATAGAAGGGAGAGCCATTCGACCTCCTGATCCTCCAGTCATGCCCCCAGGCCATATTCTCACAGAAGCTGAGGAAACTCAGATAGAGAAGGCTGAGGAGAAGCTGGAGAAATATCTTGCCAGAGAAGGACAGGCAAAAACCCAAATAATCGTCTCAGTGTCAGAGTCACTAGCTCTGATGCTACAGAAGAGACATACAGCAAAAGAAGTCTGGGATGCATTGGTCAATGAGATGACCAAAAAGCCCAAGATGGTCCTCACCAACCTACAGAGACAGCTTCGCAGTATGAGGTGTCCTGAGGATGGAGACTTGAGAGATCACTTGGACAAGGCCCAAGACCTCTATGCTCGTCTCAATGAGATGGGAGCCAGAATTTCTGAAGGAGAGTTCACCGACATTATCCTTGCATCACTTCCACCCTCCTATGAGGCAGTTATGAATGCCCTTACCACGTCGCTCGAAGAATGTGGAATGCCCTTAGTGCCTGATGATATTATCAGAGTACTAAAGGCTCAATATGACAGGAGAAAGACTCTCAATATTTCACAAGAAGAGCAGGCATTTATTGGTTCATCTACGAAAGGGCAGAAGGGCCGGAAAGACCCGAAGGTGTCTACATGCACTAATTGCCACAAGCCTGGACATGCTATAGAGAGTTGCTGGGCTAAAGGAGGTGGTAAAGAAGGCCAGGGGCCACGTCAGAAGAAGAAAGCGAAAGCCAAAAAGAAGAAGGGCAAAGCCAAGGCGAATGTTGCCGAAGAAGTGTCCTCTGAGGAGGATGAGAGTGGCAGTCCAGCCGCTTTCGCCAACTTCGACTGCTCTAATTTGAGTAGTTTATCTCTGGACACTGTTGTCATCCTCGACACTGGAACGACCGCACATATGACCCCTCACAAGAATTTATTGAGGGATTACAGTCCATTCTCACAGCCGCGCACAATTCGTGCAGCCAACAAAGGCACTTTTGATGCCTTCGGTTCAGGCTCACTCGTGCTATCTAACAAGGTTGGAGATAAGACTGTGAACATTACATTGAAGGATACGTTCTACGCGCCAAAAATGGCTGTTACCCTCATCTCGATTGGCCGGTGCGATGATGCAGGCTATAACACACAAATAGCTGATCAGAAATGCACAATATCCAATCGTAAAGGCAGGATATTGATGCAAGCACCGAAGCTGAATGGCTTATATCGATTTGATTTACAACACACAAGTGCCGAAGCGCATGTATGCGCATCAGCCATGGAAATACATCAAAAAATGGGGCACATTTCACAAAAGTCCCTACAGCACTTGCTCAACCGTGGCATGATATTAGGCATTGAATTGAGCTCAAAAGGTGACAAGGTTGTTTGCGATGCGTGCATTCAGGTGAAGATTGCACGTAAATCACTTCCTCAGGAACCCAGAAGCCGATCATCAAAATTCGGTGACAGAATTTATTCTGATGTCTGGGGACCAGCGAGACACTCCACAATTGACAAGAAATCCTATTATGTGTCTTTCATTGACGACTACTCAAGAGAATCGGTTATCTATTTGATGGCAAACAAATCGGAAGCATTTTCAAAATACAAACTCTACGAGGCCTTGATGCTTCGACAGAGGAATATGCACATTAAAGCACTTGTTTCCGACAGAGGGGGCGAATACACAAGCTCAGAATTTGAACAGCATTTGGCCAAGCAAGGCACGAAGCATCGGTTAACCGTGCACGACACCCCAGAGTCAAATGGTGTTGCTGAACGTTTAAACCGAACTCTAGTTGAAAGAGCTCGTGCCATGCTATTGGAATCAAGTCTTCCTAAGACTTTATGGGGGCATGCAATTTTGCACGCCAACTATCTTAGGAATCGGACACATACAAGAGCTTTGCCAGACAAAACCCCTTTTGAAATGATCCATCACGAGAAACCGAACCTGAAAGACATACACGTGTGGGGAATTGAAGTCTACGTTAAAGTTAATGAGGGAAACAAACTAGCAGCCCGTGCCAAAAGAGCTCGGTGGATAGGAATCTCTGGACAGAGCCATGGTCACTGCATCTACTGGCCTGACTCTCAGAAGGTTTCTGTCGAGCGGAATGTTATATTTGACTCAGAGATGAAGGGGGGCAAAGCTCCAATCATTTCTATTGAAGAGTCACAGCTACCTACGTCCAGAAAAATGGTACAGGCCATCTCGGCGTCAGCACCTATGCCTAGCCGCTTAGTCAGCGAAGAGGCAAAGATCGAGGAAATTGATGATGATGAACCAGAGGAACGTCTGAAAGAGCTGCAACCCAGTCAGACTGTTGATGTCAGACCTAAAGAAGCTGCTCCAACAAGGAGAAGCGAGAGGATCCGTCAGCAGCAGGTGCAGCCGGCCCCAAGTGGTCCTGTAACAAGGTCTCAAGCTAAGAGACATGCTGGTGCAGATATCACTACACTAGCTTACGAGGACATTGAGGACCATCAAGACAAATTATTTGAACAAGATTTATCCTCTGTCACTGACGGCATCAGTGATTATAACCTTGCCATCAGTACACTTTCGACCTCCGATCAAAACAAAGATAATGTGCTGCCGGATTTGAATCAGAATGAGCCTAGCAATGCAGATGAAGCCTTAAATGATCCTATGTGGAAAGCATCGATGGATAAAGAGTACAAGGTGCTACTCGACAAAGGTGTATGGGAAGTGGTTAAACCACCTCCTGGGGCAAATATTGTCGGAAATAGATGGGTATTCCTCTGGAAACGCAATCCAGAAGGTGAACCCATTACACCTAGATCGAGGATGGTCGCCCAAGGCTTTACACAAAGTTTTGGAGTCGACTACAATGAAACCTATGCACCTGTTGCTCGGATGACTTCCTTACGGATTATATGTGCCATTGCTGCCAGGAACAACTGGCCTATTCACCAAATGGATGTGGACAGTGCGTATTTGAATGCTACACTGCCAGAACCTATTTACATGAGACAGCCGTATGGATATGAGACCGGAGACAAAGATGATGTCCTCCTGCTGAAGAAAGCACTTTACGGCCTCAAACAATCTGGAAGGGAATGGTACAAACGTCTGAGTGGTGAATTTCTCAAGTTAGGATTCACTAAATCAGCTTCGGATGGAGCTGTATTTTGCAGACGTGGACCGAGAGGGCATGCGATTATTGCAACGGCAGTAGATGACCTCACTATCACAGCTGAGAGTCAACCAATCCTCGATGAGGTAAAGCATGACCTTGCCCAGGTTTTTAGTATGAAAGACCTAGGCGAGATTCACTGGCTTTTGAACCTCAAAATCGAAAGAGATTGGAATAACAAATCGATTGCAATATCACAAGCCGCATACATCCAAAAAATCATCAAAAAATTCAATCTGGATGATGCCAAAACATTTTCCACGCCTCTCGACCCAGCCGTTAAATTATCCAGGGACCAATGCCCTTCCACAGATGAAGACAAACAGAAGATGTCAAGAATTCCATACAGACAAGCGATAGGATCATTGATGTGGGCAGCAGTAGCCACTCGACCGGACATTGCGTTCGCAGTGTCATTACTTTCTCAATTTCTCGAAAACCCAGGTCCAACACATTGGCATGCAGTCAAACGTGTCTTTAAATATCTAAAAGGCACGATGGACTACAAATTGACACTTGGGAAAAATCGAGACGGCCTCATTGGGTATTCAGATGCGGATTGGGCTTCTCAAGAGCACAGGCACTCATACTCGGCTTATATTTTTCAGATTGATGGAGGGACAGTATCATGGAGTTGTCAAAAACAATCCATAGTAGCCCTATCATCAACTGAAGCCGAATTCGTTGCCCTGACTCATGCGAGTAAAGAAGCCTTATGGATGCGCCACTTTATTTCTGAAGTATTCCAACCGCTGAATTGTCCCATCAAACTTTATTCAGACAATCAATCAGCCATTGCCATCGTCTATGGCACTCAACAACACACGAGGACCAAGCATTTCGACATTAGATTATATTTCATCCGAGATATAGTCGAAGATGAAGAAATTAAGCTTGTGTACCTACCAACGGAACACATGCTAGCCGATCTTCTCACTAAAGGACTTCCTAGTCCTAGAGTGAGAATCCTCAACGAGAAAATCGGAATATATTAAGCTTGAGGGGGCGTGTTGGGTGCATTTATGCTCCTGCACCAAAATCAAGCATAATATGTTCAATTTATTGTGTGGTGTTTCCAATTGTTTCTCACATTGTTCTTGTACCATGCATTCACTTCTCTGCTTATTTTCGAAATTTTCTAGTCACTCCCTATCTCTCCATTCCATTCTGTTATTTCTATTTTCACAGGCGGCTGCACCCAGCGGAGTTTGAAATGACTTCGACGCGCGAGCCCTTGGGCGCTAAAGGGCCGGGTGCAAGTATATGCCTTCTGAGACAGGATTACACTCCTCTCTCAGTGACAATAAATTCACTGAGAGAGGCGAGTAGTATTCTTCATATTTACATAGCATGTTGACTGAAAATCATGTAGTATATTTGATTCTAGGTATTGTATTAATACATCAGTGACAATAAATTCACTGAGAGAGTATATTTGATTCTAGCTTTCTAAGAACTCTACCGAACCTTCCCTGCCATAGCCCCGAGTTGCTAACATTCTGGACCCTTGACATTATAGGTAGAAGCCCTGCCTGCTGTCCAGTCGAAGAGAGTTTGCCTGGAAGGTTCTGTGAAGTTCTGATATCTCTGGAAGGGGAGGGACACGTATGTGGCTGCTGAGACACGCTGAGGTGCCTCTGGGTTCTGCCGGTGAAATTCTTTAACGAGTCGCTTTGCCCCAGAGAGATCTTTCGCTGGTAGCCAGAGATCGTCGGCAGCTCCATAGCCCTTCCAGCGCACGAGATACTCCAACCTTCCACGGAACATCCTGCTGTCTAGAATCCTTTCAACTTCATATTCTTCGCCTCCATCCCGTATGACAGGGGGGGGGGTGGAGGGGCATGATGTTCAAGAATTGGGTCATCTTCATATGGCCGAAGCAGGACGACAGAGAACACTGGATGTGTGCGACCGAAGGATGCAGGAAGATTTAGACCATAGGCATTTTGTGAGACCACCTTATTAACAGTGTAGGGGCCTAGCCACTTGTGGTCTAGCTTCTTCATTGGGCGAGTGGTTGTGATGTTTTGTGCATTGAGCCAGACCTTGTCACCAAGCTTATAAACTGGGGCTGCTTTATGGTGCACGTCATAGAAGCGTGCCATGTCCTCTGCTGCCTTGGACAGGGCTGAACGAGCTTCTCTTGTGGCCGCTTCCATCCGCGTTGTGAACTCATCCAGGGCCTCGAGTCAAGTTTCCCGGACTGGTTCCAGTCCCAGCCTTGGATGTTGGCCACTGTCTAACATGAAGGGTGTAGTCTGGGTTGAGGCATGGATTCGGTTGTTATAGGCAAACTCGGCCAAGGATATCCATTCAAACCAATCATCCTGACGCTGGTTGATGAATAGTCGAAGGTATTGCTCAATCTCCTGATTAACCCTTTCAGTCTGTCCATCAGTTTGGGGGTGATAAGCAGTAGAGGCAGCGACTTTGACACCAAGAAGTTTGTTCAGTTCACGCATGAACTGGGAGATGAACTGTGTGCCTCGATCACTGATGATTTCTTCAGGGAGCCCATGAAGTTTCCAAACATGATCACGGAAGAGTCGGGCAACTCCCACCGAAGTTACATCTGAAGTGGTGGGAATGACATGTGCACGCTTTGAGAGGCGATCGACGACAACAAGGAGAGCATCATAGCCATGACTGGTAGGCAGTTCTACGATCAAGTCAACAGACATAACCTGCCATCTACGGTCTGGGATACGGTTTGGTAGAAGCTTGCCAATGGGAGAAGCAGGGAAGGTTTTTGTCCGGTTGCACAGGTCACAGGCCTTCACGTATTTTGCAATGTAACGTCCCATCCCAGGCCACCAGTAACTCCGAGCAACTAGTTCAGTGGTTCTCCAACGACCAGGGTGACCGGTGAGAGGCATGTCATGGTGCGCTTTCACTATGTCATGTCGTAGTTTGCATCAAGCGGCACGTACACTTTGTTGTGATAGAGGACAAGCCCATCCTGTTCAGACCACTCTTCTCCTCGTAAATTTCCAGAGGAGCCCAGTTCTTTGAGAGCCTTGGCAACCTTTTCATCCCGGTCTACACAGTTCCTTACTCGATTGAGGAAAGCATCACCTTCACCTGGGACTAACTGCGCGCCAGCCTCTGGAGGATTCGCCTTGATGTGGAACAAGTCAGGGGTAAGTAAGACTTGATTTTGGTTGTCTTCCTCCCCCTGCTTATGATCCACGCGTCGTGAGAGTGCATCAGGCTTGGCTGAATGACGACCAGGACGATGGATCAGCCCAAAATCAAAGCGAGAGAGGTAGAGTGACCAGCGTGCTTGACGACGGTTCAGGTTTTGTGCAGTGCGGAAGTAGGTGAGATTCTGATGGTCATTGAGAATCTCAATCTTGTGTTTCGTTCCCTCTAAGATGTGGCGCCATTCCTCTAATCCCCGAATCACAGAAAGAAGCTCCTTGTCATGGAGGGCATAGTTGCGTTCAGCATCATTGAGGCTTTTGGAGACAAACCCCACAGGTCGCCATTTGCCATCATCACATAGCTGGGACAGTACTGCTCCTGTGGCATAGGCTGAGGCATCTGTTTCAAGACGGAAGTGTTTGTCTTGATCAGGGAGGACAAGGATCGGTGTTGATGTGATGAGGAGTTTGAGTTTGTCGAAGGACGTTTGCTCTGGGCCATTTGGATCCCAAGACCATTGGGCATCCTGTTTTGTCAACTGGTTGAGGGGCTTTGCAATGTGTGAGAAGTCTTCCACAAATCTACAGTAGAAGTTGATGAAACCAAGGAATGATTTGACTTCAGTGATGTTACGTGGTATTGGCCAGTCCCGCACCCCTGCAACCTTGACTGGGTCCATGGGAACCTGTCCTTGAGAGAGGATGAGGCCGAGATACTCCACCTCTAGTTGCTCAAATAGGCATTTTTCAGGTTTGAGGTACAGGTTGTTGGCCCGGAGGATTTCAAGGACACGTCGTACAATCCTACAATGTTCTTCAAGCGACTCTGTGAAGATGAGAATGTCGTCCATGAACACCACCACAACCCCTTCATCGATGAGACTCTTGAAGATGTCATTCATCATCGTCTGGAAGGTTGCTGGGCTGTTCGTGAGTCCAAAGAACATGACTAGAGGTTCATACAGGCCCCTATTTGTCCGAAAGGCTGCCTTCCACTCATCTCCCTCTTTTATGCGTACATTATTATATCCCCAGCGAATGTCAAGCTTTGTGAAGTATTTAGCCCTTCCAGCAGCAATCTTATTCATGATGTCTGGAACAAGGGGCAAAGGATAGGCATTCTTGATTGTTATATCATTGAGTTTCCGGTAGTCTTGCACAAATCTAAGACTGCCGTCCTTTTTCTTCACAAAGAAGACTGGAGATGCCATAGGTGACTTGGAAGGGCGGATACGATGGCTCTTCAGGTTCTCCTCAAGGAAGTTATCCAGTTCCCTTTGCTCAACCGGTGACATTGGGTAAACCTTTGTGCTGAAGGGTTGTGCACCTGGAGTGAGCTCAATTGCATGGTCCCAGGGCTTTCGAGGAGGCAGTTGGTCAAATGACTCCTTAGAAAACACATCCTTGAACTCCTGGTATGGTTTGGGGACAAGGTCCTCGAAGGATCTGACTGGTGCAGACTTGCTGGCCTGTTCAGCAAGCTGTTGGGAGA
The DNA here is from genome assembly GCA_015179125.1 of Gautieria morchelliformis. Lineage (NCBI taxonomy): Eukaryota > Fungi > Basidiomycota > Agaricomycetes > Gomphales > Gomphaceae > Gautieria > Gautieria morchelliformis. The sequence goes on along the minus strand of WHVA01000035.1, from coordinate 169,530 downwards.
CAGTCCGGCCTGCGCCAATCATTTCAGGACTCTCATTCACAAAGATGACAAAGGTCCTGTCTCCTTCCTCAAGTAGGGAGCGGGTGTGCTGTATGGGAACCTCCTCTTGATCTACACTCTCTTCTGGAACAGTTTCGACTGTGGGCCCTCTGACAACAGGTCTTCCCCCACATGACTTGGGACAGCGTGTCATCTTCACATCTCCTGTATGCCAGTCAACTTCTAGGTTGTGTTCAACAAGCCATGTGTGACCAAGAATGATGGCAAGTCGTCCAAGGCTCGTGACGGAGAATGTGGCACATTCCGTATGATCCCCAAAGGTGCAAATGAGGTCAACTTCTTCCTTGATTGAGCCAGCCTCATTTGGGGTACCATCAATATTGTAGATGGGGATGGCACGGGGTAGGGGACGGGTCCGAAGTCTGTGTTCCCTTACAAACTCCACATCGATGAACATCCCTGTAGCACCACTGTCAAGGAGGGAGTCAATTGCAAGTGGATGCCCTGTGTCAACGGAGTGGACCTTGAGAGGTACTTTGGTGCATCGGCGGAGGTCAGCAGTACGGACATATAGAGGGACTGGAAGGTTTGCATTAGCAACTGGAGCGACAGGTTGGGTTTTTGGCATGGCTGGTTTGGTTTCAGTTCGATCAGGGATAGGAGAAGGATGCATCATATCGCCTGTGATCCCTATTGTACATGTTTCGAGAACTGAAAACCGATTCGTCGAGCGGGGCATGTCTTTCACCGCTGACTGGCCTAAAAACCCTTTCCTTCATCTTGGACAGGGGCTTCCACCTTCTGTTTGCGTTCCTCCATCGCCGCTGCTACAGATTTAGAGACAATTGCTGCAATGTCTGCCTCTGTGAGGTTTGCGCAGATTTGTGGCTTGCGAGGTTCAGGACAGTCTGGTGAAATGTGACCAGGTCTCTTACAGTTGTAGCAGGTCCGTGTTTCGGTGCGGCGGCGGGATGAGTCAATGTCCATAGGTGTCGCATTACTGGGTGGTGCTGTGACAACAGGAGCCGTAGCAGGAGTGTGGGGTGGTCGGGCAGGAGGAGGGCGATTAGGGACGTGAGGTGTCTGTGCCTTCCTGACCTCTAACAGACGGCGATGATTGCAGTCAATCTGACAGGCTGCTTCCTTCCAGGCTTTGAGGTTGGATGGAAGAAAGGGCTGGGCGTGGATCTTATCAAGGATACCTGCTGGAAGGCCACGAGCATAAGCATCCTCGAGTGCCTCATCATTAAAGCCTGTCCTGCCTGCCAGGATCTCAAATTGAGCCGTGTATTCATCTGCCGACATTCCTGACACCATCCTAAGGTCATGCAGTTTAGTGCGAGCCGTTCTGGCACGATCTGGGTCACCAAAGGCCTCCTCCACACGTTTAATGAACCCCTCCAGAGTGGATATAGAGGAGGTGCCATCAATGACAGCCTGTGTCTCGTTGTGTGCCCATATCTCCGCAGAGCCTCCTGTCATGAAGGAAAGAGCATATAGGATCTTTGTGCGCTCATCTGGGAAGGATGCTGGCTGGACAGCGATGGACAACCTGATAGACCTGATAAACCCTTCAGTCTCTGCACGGTCTCCATTAAACTTCTCCGGTTCCGCTGCTTTGATAGTCCCCGGTCAGCCCCGCGTTGCGGATCCGTAGCCTGCTGTTGTAGGCTGCGTGAGCTTGCCGTGCGTCCTGCACGGCTTGCGTGAGCTGCTCGTCAGGCAACTGAGCGGTGTGGCTGTGGGCCACCGTCTCTTCAGCGTTCTTCGCTAGTAGCTCGAGTGCCCGTGTGTGGCGGCACGCGGCTGCGGCTTCTTTACGCTGCCAGTGTGCGACTTCAAGCTCTAAGCTCTTGGTCGTCGTTTCAGAGTCAGGCTCTGAGGCGACCTGATCCCTAACGATCTGTTGGATCGTTTTACGGCTGTCCGTTGGGGCAGCCGGTTGTTCCTGAGGTTCGTTCCCGAACCTTACGTCCTGTTCGACCGGGACGGCTGGCGGTGGCATTCGCTGTTTGTCTCGCTCCTGTCGGCACGCGTCGCGACTGCGTTCATTAGCTGCGGACTGTCGCGAGCTCGGACGAGTTGTGTCGCGTTCCCCGCGTGGGCGGAGTGCTTTCTGGACGTCCTCCAGCGTGGCTGTGTCTTGCAGCCTGATCTCCTCCGCCTGGTGGAGTTCCTTGCCGATTGCCATTAGGGCGGCGGTGGCGTTGTCAAGCTGCGATGCCAGCTGATCGTGCTTGTAGCGCGTCAGCGTACTTCGGTGCAGCGCAGCCTGCACCTGTTTGTTCAGGGCCTCTGCCGTCTCGTGGTCGATGGCGTGAGCCCTCGAGCTCTTGCGACTAGAGCTTGAGTATTCCGAGTCCTGACCATCGTCTGGGGCTCGTCTCTTTTGCCGTCGTCCTCCTTCAGGGACGATCGTCGTCGCTCTACTTCGTGAGTGTCGGTTTGAGTCGTGGCTTTGTGCCCGTCTCGACGTTGTTGCTCTACCGTCTGACGACGGCGAGACTTCTCTGCCCTTTCCTTTGTCCTCAGGCAGAGGGAGATGGGGGGGCGGTGCCAGCTCATCGCTCGGCGTCGTCTCTTCTTCGGGCATGCTCGACGAGACGTGGTCGGGGTTTTCCTCGTTCTCTACTGAGGGGACGAGGGCGGTGAGATCAACGATCTCTCCGCCTTCTATTGTCCTGGTCTCTTGGTCCAGGATAGCGTCAGCCGTCGTGTCGCTGGGCTGCGCCTGGGGTGTGGACCTCGAGCTCGTCGCTCGTGTCCGTCTTCGACTGCGTGGAATCATCATGCTCGCAGCCGACAGTAGAGGGTCTACTGGAGGGTCTCAACGATGTTTAGTCGTCGACGCAGCGATCTTTTTCAAGATTGCTTCGAATCCACTATCGGTTGGTCGCGTGGCGATCAACCGCAGGAAAGTTCAAAAAGGTGTAAAGATATCTATCTTAAGCCTCAGGTCACAAGAGCACGACAGAACTTGACCAATGTGTGGTATTCTGATGCTACGTAGTGACAGTGTAAGGGTAAGATGCGATGGGGACCGCTGGCCGGTTCCCACGCATAAACTATACAGTGGGTCCCTAAGGGGCCCACTGGGATTATGTAATAACTAATGTACATGTAGATACACGGGTTATTTACAAACACTGAATTGCCCGAGAGACTGCACATCGACTTCTCTAAAGTGGGTTACCGCGCCAGCAGTTGTAAGGACTTTATAATCCAGATGACCAGATGGCTTACTAGACAAGAACAACTCCATTCCTTCGGCAGCTTCCTATCATCTCTCTCCCCAGGTGAAGCTGATGTGGATGACGAAGATCGTGAGGAAAATCTTGGCCGTTTGGTTCGTTTCATCCCGGTGCCAACTGTCGCACCGCCAGCGTCACTGGCAGCAAGTGTACCAGAGGAAACAGTGGGCCGAACATACCACATCGCTAAACATCCCGGCTTCCCGAACACCAGCGTGTCGAGGCTTATCAATGAATTCGGCGCCACCGAGTTTATCCCTGCGCTGACTGCTTTCCTCAGGTTTTACCTTCCCAGGTGTACCTTGGATCTCAGTGTTTATACACGGCTGCCCGTGTATAAACGCATTAGCTTCATGCTCCGTTCAATCCAACAAATTGACGATACCGTGATCAAAGATGTCGTCCGAGCTACGCCCCGAGTGCCACGCCGCGGCAGGACCCCTGAAGTCCCAGAACACTTCGATACAGTGCTGATCCATTATGGCACGAATGCACAAGAGACTGGTGCATTAGGTGAGCCCCGATGCATAACTCTATGTGTACTGATGCACTTACCCACTTAGGTTATCGCGTCGGGCGAGTACGGACGATCTTCCGGCTGCCCTCTCACATCGAATACCCGCACCCACTCGTGTACGTTGAGTGGTATTCCGAGTTTCGACAACCATGCACAGGTATTGACATGTACACCGTGTCACCCACCCAAGGCAAAGGACATGCGGCCGTTGTGAGCGTGCAATCGATTCGCCGCAGCTGCCATTTAATCCCTCGATTTGGTGAAAAGATTGATCGTACCATGACGACAGAGAATTCATTGGAGCGTTCCAAGCAGTTTTATGTTAGCGAGTTCACAGATTTGTATAGTTACCAGTTTTTTAATGATTAGTTCAATAACTCTTAAGTTTGGCGAAGTTCAGTTCAATTGTACTACTGGTCAACTAGTAGTACATGCTGGTTGAGTTGTAGCATCAGTGTCAGACAGAAAAGCGAGCTTCCATGGGGGAGGCGCCCCGGGGGGCCCCAGCTATCGTCGCTGCCAGGCCACCATAGCCTCATGGGCGCGCAATGGAGACTATAGTGTGCAGGGCTGGGGGTATGGAGTCATTCGCGCGCTATGAAGCCATGCCCGACGAACCTATAGATAGGAGCACACGTGAGAGTGTGCGGTCGAAATATACGCCGCGGCCGAGCCGATAAATATAGGTCCGGGCTCTCGGGCAAATGCGGTTTTTCCTGATGATAGGTAGTTTTCGTAAGCTATTTTTCTAGATGAAACGACCGCTAATAAATAGCTAATGGCATGGGGACCTAATGCGCTCTCCAGGGTAGGTTCCAGGACTATATCCTGACAGGTCATTGTGAGTTCTCTATAAACTGTTCTCCGAGTCGATGCTGCAACGATCAACTGATATATCAACTGACCAAGAGTCAAATGGATGCTGGCATGGAAATTCTAACGCAATGCTCCAGGGTGTGCTCCACAAACATGTCATCGCAGACCCGAAGTATGCCAGTCTCCTGATGAAGCAGAACTTCTGATTGTAGACCGTTGAGTATGCAATGTCTCTGTTCCAACTACTTTAATTATGGAAGCGCATTTCACACGCTCAAGGATATATATATCATGGGGCAAATGTCAAATGTCCACACCTCCAACAGCTGCGTACAGACTGTCGCCAGCCAAATGGCTTTCCCATAATATACGGTATCTCTGGGTTTGGCCGGCTGATATCAGTACTATAGGAGTATGAAAAGGACAAGGACAACCAAGTATATTACACAACCCAATCACATCACCTCTCACCTCGAGTGACGAGCCCAGGATGAGTTCGCGCCAATCGGTCGCTGGTGTTTAGATGAGACGGCGAGGTTATGCATCAGCTCAGTGCTGAATAACCAATATGATGCTTCTCAATGCCCTCCCAGATGACCCCAGCGACGATTCCGACGATTCCAAATCTACCGCTGATGAGGTCGACACGTTTAATCTGTTGGCGGTCTTGTATCTCTGAGTTCAGCTTCATTACAGATGGCCTCTCGCATCGTTTGAAACGCAAGGAATTGGTAAGAGGAAAGAGATGCGGAAAGAGGCCGATTTGGCAGAAAGTGTGTTCTTTATTTCGTGCAATTTGCTCAGCGGTTAGTAGAAGTTTTCAGCGCAATGCGACAAATGTGATAGGTATGCCTCCTTTACGCACACGGATTGTGAAGCTAAATTTTGTTACGCAGTTGTGTAAATGCGGCTACAACTCCAGAGAGAATTAAAACGCCAGAGGCAAGCGGAGACGCAGCAGATATTCAAAGCAGGTTCAAGGATACGTTTGTACTAAATGACAGGTACGTGCGACCCATTTATGCGCTGGTAGTAAGCATGTTTAGTATTGCCAGATTCCTTCTTCAGCCTTTTTGCCTATTAAAGTTCAATGTTACTTGGCTTTCAAAGGGCTCATCTGACCGCATATCCCAAGGCCTCCAGCAATAAATCAAAGAAGCCAGGAACCTAGAGGAGCGCAGTCAGTGCACCGGTTTGGCAGGACAAGAACATGGACATACATATATTGACGTAACGAGACAATTCTGTTCAAGGCGTCCCCAAGAGCCGCCATACGAACCATAATTCCAAATATCTACTACTGTCTCGCTCGCAGTACGAAGGTCAGCAAGCTCGACGTCGACTCTATATCGCTGGCACCGAAAGAGCTCCGGGCGTGCAATGTACGCGATAGTGAGGCATCGGGTAGTGGTGGGCCGTCCTCAAATCCAAACGTTGACTTATAAGTTTCGGCAGAATAAGTAAGCATGGTGGATAATATGTGCCGAATGGGCGTGAGTGGCTTGGGAACTAGATCAGAAGGCTCGAAATGCTGGGCATGAGGTGAAAGGAGGGCATGGATAATAACTTGGTGAGTGACGTTTGTATGTATCATATGTTAGTAATCGGGACGATGACACCGCCGAGGCAGAGCCGGCACGCACTTAGCCGGAGGTTCGAGATCGCTCTCGACCCCGGGTTGCTGGTGCACCGGCATCGCATCGGCACAGCAGCTCGAAGAGATTGGTAATATAGGAACATCATAATTAGTATATAAGGACAGATGATCTTGTACAGATCGTAATATAACAGATTATTATATCTCCTTCGTCCCACAGGTTATGGGCCCCGCGCATAACTAAACTACTACAAATCTAACTACGCTCTATACTCCAATAACTCAATACCAATCGACGATGTCGAGTAGCAACAACACGTACAAGATCGACCCCTTGAACGGGGATAATTACGCGGCGTGGCGCCGGCGGCTCGAGTGGATACTCGATGACTTAGATCTGTGGGACGTGGCTATCGGCAGGGAGACGGAACCGAGACCGGCAGATGCCGACAACGTCACTGCAACCGAACAGCAGGAAATCGACAATTGGAGAAGGAAGGACAAGAAGGCTAGAAAAGAGATTTGCCTCAGAGTTGCCGATGAACAACTAGTTTACATCAATCAGACGATGTCTGCGTTTGCTGTATGGACTAGTCTACAAGCAATATTCGAATCTAAGGGAGCAGTGGGGATTGTAAATCTCCGAAGAGATTTCTTCCGGACGCTTGCCGAGGACGGCGCGAACATGGAGGAGCACGTACGCAAGCTCCGTGGCATTCAACAGGAACTGAATGCGCGGGGGCATTACATCAGTGACACCGAGTTCTCGAACACGTTGCTGACGTCATTACCAGATTCTTGGTCGGCGTTTATTACGGCAGTAAACGCCAGTGGAGCCGGGACAACAGCTGATATATTAATAGCTCGGGTCCTCGATGAGGATCGAGCACGGAAAGCTGGATCGGCACGGCAGACGGCGCTTAAGGCGCAACAACGTCACAGGACCAGGAAAGATGACTCAGGAGCAACAAAGGGAAAGTGCCGAAATTGCGGCAAGAAGGGTCATTACGTGAAGGACTGTTGGGCGAAAGGTGGCGGCAAAGAAGGCCAAGCGCCAAAATGGTTCAAATCAGGGAACAAAGAAACAGTCAAACAAGCAGAAGAAAAGGACTTCGCATTTGTATCTAAGGAGGTAGCATACAGTGCTATATCCGCATCCGACTGGTTAGCCGATTCAGCGGCAACAACACATATAGCTAGAAGCCGAAACGATTTCGCTAGCTATGCCGAGGAACCATCTGAAATCGAAGGAATTTCACCCGGTGCGGTACTACATACACAAGGCCGAGGCACTATATACATGGAATTCAAGATCGGCGCCAAGACGAACACGATCGAGCTACGTGACGTCAAGCATGCACCGGATGCGCCGAACAACCTTATCAGCGTAGGGCGTTTAACTGATAAGGGCAACACGGCCACATTTTCAGGCACCGGCGTCGAATTCAAATCACGCGCCGGAGTTACCTTCGCACAGGGACAGAAGCGTGGGCGGCTGTTCTGTATGAAGGCACGGGTCACTCGATCAGTCGAGGCACGGGACTTTGCCGCAGCGGCAAAAGGACGGTCATGGGACAAATGGCACAGAATACTCGGGCACGTCAACATAAATTCTATAAAGATGTTGAAATCTAACGATCTAGTTACTGGACTTGAGATCGACGAATCAAACGAGCCGAGCCAGTGCAAGGCATGCATACAAGGCAAGCGGCATGTGGAGCCGTTCCCCAAAAGAGCCGAGGACACTGTAGAACAGGTCGGTGACCTGACAGTATCCGATGTATGGGGGCCTGCCCAGACCGAGGGACCATCACGTGAAAAGTACTTTTATTCTTTCACGGACATCAAATCGAGGTACACGGTCATCTATTTTGGGAGCGCCAAAGATGAAGCGCTCAAACACTTCGAGACGTACAAGGCATTCCTCGAGACCCAAACAGGTCAGAAACTGAAGAGGTTTCGCTCAGATAATGGAGGGGAATATGTCAATAAAAATTTCAAGGAATTTTGTGCAAAATATGGCATTATCATGGAGACCACAGCTCCATACTCCCCAGCCCAGAATGGAATTGCCGAACGACTCAACCGGACCTTACTCGAGCACGCACGGGCAATGATATTTGCCAAGAACCTACCAAAAATACTCTGGCCCGAGGCCGTGGCTTACGCGTGTTATATCAAAAATCGATCACCCACGCGAGCGCTTGGAGATGACGCAACGCCGTTCCAAGCACTATTCGGCAAGAAGCCGAACATAGCACGTCTAGAGGAATTCGGGACAAATTGTTGGGTTATGGTGCCGGATCAACGTCGAGCCAAACTTGATCCAAAGGCAGAAGAACATATATTCGTCGGAGTAGCTGAACATGCAAAGGCCTGGAGGTACTACAATAAAGCCTCAAAGCACGTTCAAGTATCTAGGAACATTACATTTGACGAAAATGACAACCGACTCTACCCTATCCCAGATAACGACGATGATGACACGGCACCACTCGAGGGGGAGCACTCACCACGCGAGCATGTGCCGGACCCGATCACATCTACCCCACAGACGTCATCACCCCAGACAACACCCGTTCCTGATCCACCTGAACAAGCGCCAGCTCCAGAGATCCAACGGAGCGCACGTATCACTCAAAGACCGGATTACCGGAAACTGAATAATTCAGGACGCACCGAGCAGGTTTACATAACGAGAGAAATCGTCACTGAACCTGAGAATTACAGAGCGGCGGTATCACGTGATGATGCGCCGATCTGGGAGAAAGCGATGGAAATTGAGATGGACCAACACAAGACGTTAGGAACATGGGAGCTAACAGAACTACCACCCGGACGAGTAGCTATCGGTTGCCGATGGGTATACGCTGTCAAAACACAACCGGACGGACAATTCGATAAGGCTAAAGCAAGGGTTGTGGCTCAAGGATTCACACAGAGGCCAGGGATGGATTACTACGAGATAACCTCACCCGTGGTCAAATTCGATTCACTACGTGTTCTATTAGCGATCGCAAACACACTCGATTGGGAAATCGAAATGATGGATGTCAAAGGCGCCTACCTCAATTCAACCATAGATGAGGAGATCTACATGCGCCAGCCCGACGGTTTTGATGATGGATCTGGACGCGTTCTAAGAATATACAGAGCGCTCTACGGACTCAAACAATCGGGGCGAGCTTGGCATCAGCGCTTACGCAAATTACTACTCGATCTCGGCTTCCATCAAAGTACAGCCGATGAATGCGTCTACATCAGACAAGATAAGGACTCAATCGAAGTCATATCAGTATATGTGGACGACTTCGGACTATTTGCTGACTCCAAAGGAGGGATGATTAAGCTCAAGGGGGAGCTTCATGGAAAATTCCCTTTAACAGATTTAGGAGAAATGAAGAAAATCTTGGGAATTAGAGTTGAGAGGAATAGGGATGAGGGAACACTGATCATGTCTCAAGGACATTACATCGACATCATACTCGATCGATTCAACATGACAACGGCTCATTCAGTATCTACACCCCTGCATAAAATGATCAAACTCACGACACCCATGGACTCAACAGGTCCAACTGCCGAAGTACCCTATGCCAAAGCGATCGGATCACTAATGTACGCAGCACTCAGCACGCGACCTGATTTGGCTTTTACCGTACAACACTTGAGCCAATTCACTACTACTTATGGAACCGAGCACTGGACGGCGATCAAGCACGCACTCAGGTACCTTAAAGGGTCACGTGACGACGGCATAATCTTCCGACGAGACGCTGGTCTCGACCTCGAAATATTTGTCGACTCGGATTATGCTAATAGAAACGACGCACTATCTATTAGTGGCTATGTAGCTATACTAGGACGAGGAACCATTGCATGGAGCTCGAAGAAGCAGCGAACGATCGCGCTATCTACCACGGAGGCCGAATACATGGCACTTACCGAGGGCGCCAAGCAATTAATCTGGCTGAGGCGTTTTATCGAAGAACTTGGAATCGATCAAACCCAGCCCACGTCACTTCGATCAGACAATCTAGGCGCCATTACACTATCGCATGACGCAACGTATCATGCGCGTACCAAACACATCAATGTCGCATATCATTTCATCCGTGAGAAAGTGGCCTCTCACGAGGCATCACTTACATACGTACCGACGAGGGAGAACATAGCGGACATATTTACAAAGGGACTAGATATGCATCAACACAGGTATCTATTAGGGAAATTAGGATTTTACCGAAGGGACTTCTCGCTGAGGGGGAGTGTTAGTAATCGGGACGATGACACCGCCGAGGCAGAGCCGGCACGCACTTAGCCGGAGGTTCGAGATCGCTCTCGACCCCGGGTTGCTGGTGCACCGGCATCGCATCGGCACAGCAGCTCGAAGAGATTGGTAATATAGGAACATCATAATTAGTATATAAGGACAGATGATCTTGTACAGATCGTAATATAACAGATTATTATATCTCCTTCGTCCCACATCATAACCTTTCTGGCAGGAAAGTTTAGAACTATCTGAGATCCATCAGCTTTGTGTGCGTCAACTAGGCGTATTTGCGGCAGAAATGCAAGCAATATTCCTGATTCGCTTAGGAAATGGAGCCCTACCGGCGACGGCACTTCTGTTACCAAGGCCTAACCCCCTGCCCATGAGTATGATTTTTTCAATTGCAGCTTCTAGATCCGAGTATACACTGAGGAATAATGCAAGATTGGTTTATGTAAGAACCTGTGGTGACCACGTCCTCCATTCCATGTCTCCTGGATAGCCTTCGCCATTGCCATGCTCTGGTGTTTCTGCTGAAGCCTGGCCAGTACAAGGGGATCTGTGAATCTAGGCAGACCTTATACGCCACCAAGTCCGTCTCCGCCATGAATTTCGGGATCCTGTTTTACTTCCTATATCAAGGGCTTGGTAGCACCAGCCCAGGCATGTGGAGTGACCCAGCATTGGCGCACCAGATGCATGCAAAAGTCTCCAAGCGTTATTCCATGTATCGTGCGGAGATGCATTACCATGAACTGTGCAGGTATACGCTCTCATAATAGCATTAGGTGTCCTAGCTAGAAACATCAGGAAATTCAAATAACTCCATGAGTTGGCCTTGGAACAACCAGAAGTATTTCTTATTTAGAAAACTGGTTATTTTGAGTTACATAAATAGTAGTACTCATAAGGTTCTTTGAGTCACGGCTGCCCGACCAGGACAATTATTATAGTAACCGTATACTCGTACTTATGACACGGAACACAAAGCACGACAGTACTTATTACTTACATTGACAGTTTGTGTCATGTCTGTACTTAGCCTGAAAGGGAAGTCGGAAGTTGAACTCCGACGCGCTCTCAACTTGAATTCTCTCTTTCCTCGTTCTTTTGTCTCTCCTGCGGACTGCCAGTATTTATCATTTGGTCTCCGCAGTCATCTATCTTGTCATTCTCGCAGTCACTTCCTATCCTTTCTGACACCACAGCCCGAACTACGCCGGGCAATATACACTAACCGCAATGGCACCCCTTGCAGGCAAACCTCCCTTCGCCACTGACGAGCCTGATTCCGCTTTTACACACCAGTCTCAACTTGTTCCACGCCCGAGAAAACAGAAAGTGGATGCAACCGCTACGGGGGGCGCCAGGGATAGCTCATATACTGCGTAAGTCCACAACAGTTTCAGCAACCCTCGATCCTCTTCTGACATTCCATCAGTTTTGACTCGTACTTCACGGGAAATGGCCCTGATACCCGCGCCTCGGGGGTGGGCGACATTGGACGAGGCCTCATGGACGCTGGATCTGATTTTGACGATTCTTCCGATGACGAGCACCCACCGAAAAACAAACAAGTTATATCTCCTCCCGAACAACCTTCGGACAAGCACCGTGCTCTGTATGCAGCTGCGATGGGAACTGTCTTATCCAAGTCCCCACCTCCTTCATACGAACGCGATGTCTTTGCTTCCTCTCCGGATCAGCGCCAGCCTCAGCAGCACCCGGATAGCCTCCGTATCGTCAAACAGCCACAGCCTGTAGTGCATTCCCGTGAACATGGTGGCCAACTGGTACGACACTTGGAGCCGTCAGCACCTGCGGGCCCCATTCCACGCTCTATTATGCCCCAGCAACACCCGGAGCCTCCAGCAGCCCTTCAAAGCGGCGTCCGACCAGTCGCTGCCCCGGCCCCGGCCCACTCTCGCCCACCGCAGGTTGCATTCATGCAAGGTCCTACGCCTGGTATGGCCCAGATCGGCCCCAGTGGCCAAGGCAATCCGTATCACAGTGGTGTGATGCCTAGTAGTGGTCCGGGTACCGCCACGCGCACTCCACAGCCACTACCTCCACCTCAGAGTCCCATTATGCCCGTTTTCGCCCGCCCCCGTAAAGATAACAACATGGTTAAATTTGAGGAAAAGGGCGAGATTCTGCGCGGAAATTCCGAAGAAACACTACTTCCAAGAGGCATCGGTGGCAAGGGAGACGACTTTTGGAGGCGGTTCTCTATGGTAGCCAAGGAGGAGGCAAAGTCCGGGTCTAAGAAAAGGTGGGCAGTTTAGTCTGCATGCCTGTTCTGTGCCGTTAATGCTTGTCTCCTCTAGTGCGTGGCTTAGAAAGACGGAAAGTGGCTCTACCCGTCTTTCGACATGGGTCTGGATTGTTGGCATACTCTTTCTGCTTGCCATTGGTGGTGGTATTGGCGTTGCTTGGGTTTTCACACACAACACACCAGCGGCAGCGCCTGTTGCCATCGGTGGTTCAGCCAATGAAGGCTTCACAAGTTCAACTCTGACTCCTACAACAGCCTCCTCCGTCAAGGCTACTAGGGTCACAGCTGCTCCGGAACCAACGAACACAAATAACAATAATAATAAACGCAGTGTTGAACAGTTTGCACCGAGCCCGGTTTCTAGCCCTCATGCAGTTCCTTCAGTGCCGGCAGCTCATCGGAGGTCGTTTGTTGACCGCATAGCGCACTGACCACAACTGGCTTTCACGTGAATGTATAATACTAGGGGGATTAAGAGCGCTTGAGACAACGGGCTCCTCATCGTTCTCCCACCGCCTCCCTGCCAGGTCGTCATAATTCGGATCACCGTGTCCCGTCCACTCTTTCACTCCGGTATACCCTCATACCCCACTCCGCTTACCACACCACGCATTTCGAGTTCCACCGCTATGGCAATTCGTTCATTTGTTAAGTATATATTTGCCCGTCTTTCATCATCCTCGTGGCACCATTGCGTTGCACCCACTGTTTTTTCTTTGCATGACTGCGGTGCTGTTAACTTTGGTGACCGATTTCAAATCATTACCCTTTGTATGTTACTATTTCGATACCCTTGGAACTTTGGGCCATGGTCGCGTTGACGAGGACATCGCGTCCGCTGCGAGAGACAGGCTCTGAGAGACTCGGGAGACCCGTGCCTGACAAACAGTATCCCCTTGATCGGACGGTCAGCCTGCACGGGAGACACGCTGCAGCAAATGGATCGGCCCTCAGAAAGGTGTCTACACGGCTCGTATTACCTTGTTGCACTGGACGCGTTGAGGGTGTCAGTAGACGGTGGACTGCTGTGGAGTCTCAGCCGAGTCTCCGGGAGACAGTCCCGAGCGGATCCGGTTCTCTGGCGTTGACATCTCCGAGCCTGCTTCAGATTCCCATCGGCTTTGTAAGCTAGGAAAGTCTGGTGATTGATTTAGCTTCAAGCCTTAGTGTTGTGATGGTATTTTTGTGTCCGTCGTTGAACGCGGCCTCAGCATAGCTACTGGCCGGTCGAGGGTGATCCTGCAAGTATAACTCACCGAGCGACACCATATCTTGTCTGACGGCTGCCATATCCGGTTTCTGGCTACAAAATACATTAGTACTTATGCTAAGACACGCGAATCTTCGATTATTCGCCATACGTCCTGACTGTTGACATGCATACAATCGGATCGTGGCAACACAATATGAGTGCTCTCCTCTGTCGCTCTCTTCATTCACCATGGACGGTTCTTTGAATACCACCTATGGCGCAGGGACCCTTGCCTCTTTTCTCTCGGCTGCGTAGGTCTTTCCCACTCGCCGTAAGCACGCCTGTTCATAGGTGTTTCTTCCAGGCTATTCGGCTTCACCTTCCTACAGACTTATACCTACTTTATCCATCGGTCATCCGATGACCCGCTCTTAATGAAGCTGGGCATCGGCCTTCTCTGGTTCGGATATCATGCCACGGTCCTCATTACAAGGATCAAGTTCATGCATGTTTCGTGTACAGGATTGTTGACTGTTTGCAAGTCCTATTCATGGTCTGGGGGGTGTATTGGTACTTGGTCAAAAACTTCGGGAAGACCTCCGCGCTTCGTGCCCTACATTGGTTCGTGTCTCTTCTCTTCTCTCCAAATGACCATCTCACCAATGGAGTACCCAAAGGCCAATTCCAGTAGGTTTTCAACGTTCGCATCTCATTGCTGTCTGAATGTTCTGGGTTCCTCTCTAAGGTCGCTTGGCTCTTGGCGGTGAGTGCAAGAGCGTGTCTGAGGCGTGGTTTGAAGTCAGTAGTAACCTTGAAACCGTCCAGAGCACTGGTAGTTTCATAGCAGGAGCGCAAGTATCTCTCATCGACAATGTCATTTCAAGTCTTACTTCCTCCCAGATATTTTGTGCCCCAAATCTGGACTCGTATGCGTTAGTCTTGCACTGTTCCTAATCTCTAACCCCGTCCCGTAGAGAGCCATAAAAACAAAGGTCTCACGGGATTGATAGTGAGTCCTCAAAGTTATTCTTTTGTCCCTCTCTGACATTTAAACCAGGCACTCGCTAGTGTGGTCCAGTATGGTAAGTGCGATAGGCTTCCGGTAATGCCACCTGTTAAAAACATGTTTCTGAAGCTATTTCACTCGGTCTGTCTGTACATTAATTTACACTGGGCGACTATTTTGACTCGGGCGGCATCACTAGCCGTCTTCGTCCACATGATAATGTCTGTTGCAGGTCTTGCTAAAGTTGGTTAAAGTCATCTCACCTGTCTCTGAATTGCAGTCGGCTCAACGAGGATATTGCGGCTACCATGCAAGGTAATAAGGTTCGTGTAATGTTTTATTTTTCAGTCATTATATTTCTTTCACCATGTTACCCCAGATGCCGATCATAATCCAGCAAGGTCAGTTACACTCGTCTGTAACTGTTCAGTCGTGTTGACTTTTGCTAAGTCTGTGCCATTATCGGCAATAATGCTATTGTAATCGGGTTGTGTCTCTTCAATGACAGACAACATGGAAAGACCCTTGAGTTGGTCGCTATTGGCTGTGATCATCTGCGGAGCATTAACTCTGTCTTAGCGGTGCATCTGTATTAGAAAGACTTCTCATTATTCTCCTGGATCGTGGACTGTTGAGCGGGTAAGGCTTGTAGTCGTATATTCTTGACCACATTACAAACAAACTCCAGCTTCCTCCAAGTGGTGTATCTTTTCGTCTATGTGTTCAGGAACGAATCTTTCTTCTGGATTCCATTCCAAGTCGCGACCAGCAAACGTGAGTGACGGCCCAGTACTTATATGCCAGTTATCCGACGTATTACTGATGGCATATAGTCCTGGTGAATGCCATCCTCGCAAAGTTGAATTCACGGGTGATCTGCGTTACCAGGCAGCCTGTGGAATTTAGCCTTGGTAGTCTAGGTGCACTGAGGCAGGTGCCCATGGTACGGTTCCGTGGGCTCGTAAGCTGATATGCGCGTGGCTGATCCATCTTAGAACGAACAGGTAATGATAACGACAACAAAATCCGTCCGTGAACCTGGCGCGCATTCGATCTCCAACCCGGCTGATATCGATTGAGATAACTAAATCGAAAGCATCAGAGGTGTGAAAATGTATATTTAACTACTAATAATACCTATGAATCAAAGTGGTTCAACGATGGTGATGCAGGAGGATGCAGCTGCAGGCTTCTGCCTAACTGAGACGACCCTACTTAGATGACTAAGTAGATAGTACTTACTGTATTGACCCAAAAGCGCGTAATTTGTCCGTATTTGGCTTTATTGACGCGTTCTCACCTCCTATAAGTATAGCTAACAACCATGGTTAAGCGTCATGCAGCAGATAGCGACGACGGCTCTGATGTCGATTCCTACCAACATAGTTCTACCCCTGCAAAGCGAGCCCGCGTAGAAAGCGGAAGGGAAGAAGACGCGTCTCCTGTACAACACGTCAAAGACGCGAAACGGAAATCAAAGAAGATAGCTGTCGTTGAGGATGAAGATGATGAAGACGAGGTTGAACTGGATGCCCGCCTCAGTACAAACATATCTCGGATAACTGCCGACCAAGACGACGAAGAGTTTGAGGCTCAAAACTTCCGTATACTTGCCCACGAGATGAGCAAGCAACAAGATAAGCAAGGGGCAGGTGAACTCCTTGTCATAATTCTTCCCGGATTTACACTCTTGCCGTAGGGCATCGCACAAATGGGCATTATCGAATCGGTTGAAATGCACCAGTTCATGTGCCACCCTCGTCTTTCTTTCAAGTTTGGCCCCCAAATCAACTTTATCATTGGTGTGTACACACAATCCATCACCTATTGACACCACTCAGTTTCCTGACGGCGCTCGCAGGTCACAACGGAAGTACGTCGCGGCTTCATCATCTTTCAATGAAGGTAATCATTGACTTATCAATGTAGGCGGCAAGAGTGCTGTTCTCTCGGCCTTGACGATCGCTCTGGGCGGAAAGGCAATTTCCACTGGCAGAGGGAACGGTCTCAAATCGTTCATTCGTGAAGGACAAAGGTAGGTTATATCAGCTCTGTTTCCAATCGTCTGTTCAGACAGAACTTTATAGCCAATCTGAAGTTTCTATAACCATCAAGAACCAAGGCGAAGAGGCTTTCAAGCCCGACATTTACGGCGACAGTATCATTATTACTCGGAAGTTCACTAAAGAGGGTTCTTCGTCTTATAAAATAAAGAGCGCAGATGGCAAACTTGTGTCAACGAAACGAGACGAGCTGTCTGGCATTTGTGACCATATGAACATACAGGTCGATAACCCCATGAACATACTGACTCAGGGTTAGTTCCATCTCGCTGTTCTATAGTCTACTCTATTTATCTCCTATGTAGACTCTGCCAGACAGTTCCTGAGCGCTTCTCATCCAACCGACAAATACGAGGTGCGAAGCATAATTCCGGAGCTTTCTCCCTTCGCTGATACGCCACAGTTCTTTCTCAAAGGCACGCAGCTCACGCAGCTCAGCGAGGAATATGAGACTTGTCTTGAGAACATTGGGAAAACGACGCGGACGCTTCAGTTGAAGCGAGAAGAGATTCCAGACCTGGACAAAGCTTTCCAGGAGGCGGATGCACGGAACAAGGATGCAACCAAGGCACGCGAGAAGCAGGGCCAGCTAGCATCGTACAAGCGTGAACTTGCATGGGCTCACGTGAAAACCAAAGAGGGTGTATGTTCGAATGCAGAGAGCAAATCATTCCGCACGCTTACTCCAGTTTTCAGGAAATGACAAAGAAGCTTGAAGAAGCTGCGAGAGCACGAAGGCGATTACCTAGGATTGAACAGAGTATTGTAGATGCTGAGGTACATACATGTCTGAGTTGTTCTACATGTGCTGACTGTTGCTCTTCAGGCTGCCTTCCAGGCCACCGCAGAAAAAGTGGTGATTCTTGAGGATGAGAGTGACGCTGTTCCTAGCGTCGATTCTATTAAGCAGGAGCAGGATGCTGTGAAACAAGAGATTAATCACAATAAGGAAGAGATCCGTGAGTGTAGGGTACGCGAATGGGATTCATTCGTAGGGAGCTTTATGTGGCTCATGCTATAACCTTTAGGCCGGCGAGAGGGACATGAATCTTACGGTGAAGACTCTGACGAACGAAATCTCTAGTTACGAGCAAGAGATCAGAGCCAAGGCAGAGTCACAGGGGAATATACAGGCGGAGCGTGAGGCAGCGCAGCAGCGACTGCAGGCGGCTCAAACACAATGTGACGCCGCGAAGGAAGAGCTCAGCAGAATATCAGACGATCCAGCATCTCTGCAGAGGCGACTAAACCAATTACGCGAACAAGGCAAGCAAGCGGACGCTGACATAGCTCGTGCACGGCAGGACATCGAGGCGGCATGCGCGAACATTGAACAATGCAAGCATCAAGGTGGGAACGACATTAAATTATTTGGCAATAACCTTGAAGCGGTTCTTCTTCTCATCGAGAAAGAGAAGTGGTATGGGGAGGTACCTGTCGGGCCGTTTGGACGTTTCGTAACGGTCAAAGACCCCAAATGGGCCATGGTGATGAGGATCCAACTTGGACAGCTGATGAGCTCTTTTGCTGTCACAGACAACAGGGATCGATATAAGCTCAGGCAGATACTGGACCACCACAGGAAGTTCGTATGTTATACTGGTTCGCGGTTTATGTCTAATCCAACAGCCCAGTACGTTCACTCAGATAATCGTGTCTGACGTGGATCTTTTCGATTACAGTCGGGGTGAGTTTCCAGCACTCCGTAGATACTTGGAGTTCACTAGCTGTTGGTGTAGGAGAACCACCTGAAGGCGTCCTGACGGTTTTGCGAGCGTTGGATGTAAGTGCGGACCATAACACAGCGGTGTCCTCCGTTTCTAATCCCATTTTTTAAGGTCAAAGACGAGTTTGTCAAGCGCATTCTTATTAACCAGCGTTCCATCGAGAAGGTTGTGCTTGCCGACACACGTTCCGCTGGAGACCAATTATTATTGCGTCTTGGCGGGGGCGGTCTAGCTTGGACTGCCGAGTGCTACGTTGCACGCAGATATGCGTGCGTCTAGTCTTTGTTACTGTTTGGCTTGCAAGCCTAACGAGAAAGTAGTGAGGGCGGTGCTACATCAATGCCTATGGCACATCTTTCTAACCAGGATCCGCGGCATCACATGTTCACCAGTACCGATCGTAGTGCTGATATCACGTACGTCATGTTCTGAGCTACAATTTGGATAGTTTTTGACCTCAATCTCTAAAGGCGCTGGGAAGATACGAAGAGAGATGCTGAAACACGTCTTCCAGCGTCGATGTCTTTGCAAACCTCTCTCCGGCAGCAATTCTCGGAGGCTGAACGTCAAGGCAAGGCGGTCATGGTACGTCGCTAACATTGACGTTCCTCGCATCACAATATGAACATCCACAGGATCGGGAAAGGGCTCTTAGGGCTCAAGTCGACCAATTGGTCCCTAAAATCGTGCAGCTTCAGCAAGACGCCATCATTGAAGCCCCAGTGAGCATTGACTACCTGGAAGAATTGAAAGCTGTAGGCGAGGCCTACTATCAGAATTTCCGTATCTCACTGCCATAACTTCAGAAATGTATCGAGGAGAAAATATCGATCACCGAGCAATTTGAGAATGTCTGTGCCCGAAGACTCGCGTTAGATAATGCCAACGCGCCACTTATAAAAAGGCGCGACGACCTGGATCAACAGGTTGCTAATTGGGAGGCCAAGATGCAAGAAATCAAAGTGCGTTTTTTTTTCCCCTGTCACACTATTACGTTGACGTGCCTTTTAGAAAAAGGTTGGGAGTGCTCTAGAAGAGCGAATCAAGGCCGCCAGAGACAAAGAACATTGGGCTCAAAAGTTGGTCGACGAGAAAAAACTAGTGGATGAGCTCGATCAGTTGGCTGAACTTCTCCAGACAGAATTCCAGGTTTGGATGATTTTCTCTTTGATAACCCATGGTAGTTGATTCGAGTCTCGCTTAGGAGTGGAGCAGCAAGGCAGAACTGATCGGCCCCGAAGTAGAGAACCCCCGCAAGCCAGACGTTGTTCAGAGGCAGATAGAGTCTGTGCAGAAGGCTCTTATACAACACGAACGCCGGTGTGTCATTTTGAGTGTTAAGAGTACACTCCAATGAGTAATTGGATATACCAGACAAGGAGCATCCCCAGAAGAAATTGCGGTCGAACGAGACAATGCTAAACTTGCTTTAGAGACGCATCAGTCTCAATTGAAGGAAGTTAGCAAATTGAACAAGGTGCGTTATTTATTAACAAGTACGCCGACATCTCATACCAAGGATGCCATCGAACAGGCTTTGAAGACCTCTCTCGCCTTACGTATGGGTAAATGGGTGACATTCAGACAACACATCGCCCTGCGATGCAAATATCAGTTCCAGCATCATCTTTGGACGCGTGGCTACTATGGGAAAGTCATCTTTGACCATAATGCCGGCACTTTGAACCTGAAAGTAAGTGGGCGAGATTGTGTCAATCGTGTCAATATCTAATAATGCGAATTTAGGTCCAGACTGATGACCAGGCTTCCACGCAATCTAAGGACAAGGACCCGAAGTCCCTGTCGGGCGGTGAGAAGAGTTATTCAACTATCTGTCTCCTCCTCGCCTTGTGGGAATCAATCCAATGCCCCATTCGGTGTCTCGGTAGGCGTCTCCCAGCGCTGTACTGGATACCATATAATTGGATACTTCTCAGATGAATTTGATGTTTTCATGGACTCCGTTAATCGTAGAATTTCGATGAAAATGATGGTATTTATCAACCCTGTCAACTTCCGGGTCATTCGACATTTTCTGAGTCAGCCACTCAACGCTATAGATCGCATCCGCCAGCGCTTCTGACAAGCAATACATATTGATCACGCCTCAGGACATGAGCCATGTGAACGACATTGGTTCAACTGTTCGGGTCCACAAAATGAGTGAGCCCTTGTATTTGCCCTCCCTTAGGGCGTACGTTAAGTTGTTCTTTACAGGGGACCCTGAAAGAAACCAGAGGCCATTACCCTTTTAAACATTTTGAAGCTTTCTATCCGCAACTCGGGCACTGGCAATTTGGCAATTCCTCCCATCCATTGTAAAATTTAAATCACTGGCATGTTTAGTAGAGTACTTCTGTGCTCGTCTCATTAATAATGCAAATTTTTGCGCTTGACCAAAACCTAACCATATACCTACCCCGACTCTAGTCGAAAGGGGTTGTGACCATGTGACTTATTAGTAAGCCTTTGAACACAAGCCAACCATGGTTTTATCCGTAGGAAATAAGCTTTCCAAAGAGGAAGTCAGAGGAGCTGGCATTGCGGAAGATAGCAAAGACATCCTTCTTCCTGTGGAAGGCTGGATGCTCGTTGAATCCTTCGATCTCGAGTCGCGCGACCCTGTTATCGACTGTGATCAACACTGGTTACGAATTATCGGCACGCAAGTATCTATTTTCAAGGCCCCTACTAATAAGGTTTCTCTGTTCGCGACAACTAACGAAATATCCACCCTGGAACTTGGGACTGACATCAGCTCTGTGGAGGTGGGGCTCTGCTGCCAGTGGATCACAGTAAGTACCTTGCTACTAATATATGGCTATTTTCAGATCCCGCGTTTGTCCAACAATCCTTTGTCGTTGCTGGCATTCGGCCTTGGTCAAACAAATGCTACAAAGGCCCTGTTTGAGGCATATGTGGGCATGGGTATATTTTCTGTAAACTTGAGAATGGAGGCAGTAACTAATTATCTGGTTCAGGTGCTGAGCATCCAAAACCTGGCATTGCATTCAAGATATCAAAAGAATGTTTAGATTGGAGTCAGCCTTCTAGGAAGCAGATAGCTGATCTGTTTAAAGCCAGGCATACTAGCATTTGTTACCTTGAGTCAGCACATTTTTAAGCATTTTATAAAGTCTAAGATATCGTGCATAGTGACGCAGCACTTGGCGCAAGATGGAAAAGATTAACATCTGCCTGCAGCCGAAACTGTGTGATGGATCTGGTCCACGTGGAAACATATCATACTGACACTGAGGGAAACAAGCAGAGCCGACCTCCCGAACTCAACTTGATGGCTAGGACGAAGAGAGGGGGTGCATACACATCTAATTCAAGAATAGGCAAACGGAAACGGGTAGAGATATTGTCTTCTACTACCAGCCCGCCGCCGCAGACACCCAGAGGCAGACCAAAGCCCCGACCGACGTAGTGAGCACATTCATACCCGTTGATTCAATCATGGCGTGATCAAATTTTCAGTGTTGGAGCAGAAGATGACTCGGGTGAGCCGAGGGGCTCCTGTGACAGAGCGTCAGAAAGACACGGAGCTCCCTCAAGCAGACGTTTCATATTGCCGAATAACGGTACCCCACTGTCCCCAGGGGTTAATAAGCCTCTAGTTGTCAAGCCAAGCGTCGCAGCGACGTCTTCATCATGGGACAGACTCCGAGTCGGCTCGAGGGGTCATTCAGGAGATAGCATAGCAGAGACTGAGCGCCTGGCAAAAAGCAAAGGACGTCTTATGACTGAATTGATCCTCGACTCGGAGTTCGCTGCAACCGAAACACATGCCGGGACAGCGTCAGAGTTCTTGAGTCGAAATCACGAGGAGGTTAGGGATGCATTACAGCAAGGTGAGTACGAGTCAGGATTTGCGAGACAAGCTAATATTACTCTCATGAACCTCAGCGTTGCATTTGTTAGATAACCCCTAAACGAGTCCGCTGCGCTGATGTTTGCGAGTAGGATGGACTTGGCCGCGGGAGTTCGTAGGAGATTGGACTTGGCCGCGGGAGTCCGCAGGATAGCCGCTGGCAAACCTAGCGCTGCCAGCATGTTTAAACGAGGCGTCGGCAGGTCACGTACGGTGGATTAGTACAAAATCGATGGCGTGGAGTGCTCAGGAAAAATTTTTTTTTTTTCGAAACCTTGACTTTGAGACACAGAAAAGAACTAATAGTAAACTTAATTCGAAAGCATACGTATGGTATGCACAAGGGTCCTGTTTAATTAAAGTTCGGAAGGTTCAGCTGTCTCGGCACAGTTTGATCACGTGCCATTGACGTTTGCGCGTTCCCGGCGTTTTGTCGTACTCACGACCCTGCACTTTCCTCCTCCTCTCATGTCCAGGCCGTCTAGAAGCTCCCGTGTACCAGTTACGCCTCTCGCCACGCAGTACACCACTGTTCCAACCAGTCCGCGTTCTCCTCGCTCTGCAACACACCCATACACACCACCGGTTGTAGCTTCGCCAACGCATACGCCTAATCGCTCACCAAATCGCGAGCGGTCGGCTCAACGTTCACGTTCTCACAGACGTCGACCGTCACACACGGAAGAGTCCAGAGGCGACACCCTCCACAATGTTGCAACCGGAAACATTGGTGGTGGTTATGGCCCCTATGTTGTATGTTTCTTATTCCGAATCACTCCACGATGAGAATGACAGCGTATGACTTAGTACCGACAATCTCACGAACAACGTCCAACAAACAGGTTTGCTGCGGCACCATCCGACGAATCTCACGATAACCAAGATAAATTCCTAGGAGGTGCACCCCCTTCCACAGCGACCGTGCCTCCCTATATATGGGATACCAAAGATCTCGATGACACGTTGCATAATATCGACCCCATTCGAGACGCTATGCTCGATCGTCGTCTATCACTCTTCAGTGCGCGAGGTTGGTTGAACATTGGCACTATAGTCATCGTCATAGTCGCACTGGTCACCCTTTTCGCTGCTTATCCCATCATAAATTTTTATGTACGAGGTAAACCTCCAATCCTCGGATTTAACCTCGGAGGTATCAACTCCACGGGTCAAGTCCCGGATTTACCTGGCGTACGGGGTCTCATAGACCCTGACACGCCGAGCGGGGTCAAGAACAAAGTTGGCCTTCAGGACGGACTGAACTACAACCTCGTGTTCTCAGATGAGTTCAATACCGAGGGCAGATCATTCTACCCAGGTGACGATCCCTTTTGGGAAGCCGTCGATCTTAACTATTGGGCTACTGGTGATGTCGAGTGGTATTCCCCTGAAGCAATCACCACCCAAGGCGGCCACTTGGTCATCACAATGACTGAGCAGCTGAACCATGACCTTAACTTCCAGTCTGGCATGTTGCAGTCTTGGAACAAGCTCTGCTTCACAACCGGCATCCTAGAGGTTGCTATTAGTTTGCCTGGGAGTGGGAATGTTCCTGGGTATGTCTCTGCCATATCGCTTGGATATTTACTTTCCCTATTGTATCTCATCGCCAAGTTAGTTTTTGGCCTGGTGCTTGGATGATGGGAAACCTTGGTCGAGCGGGATACGGTGCAACAACAGAGGGTGAGCTCTTCTCCGCATTAAAATGGTATTTTGACATAGTATATTACCAAGGGACTTGGCCGTACTCATATGATAGTTGTGACGTAGGGACATTCCCCAACCAAACCAACAAAGACGGGACACCTACTATCGTTGCCACTGCTGGTAATAATGGTGGCCCCCTCTCTTTCCTTCCTGGTCAAAAGCTGTCTGCGTGTACATGTCCGGGAATGGATCATCCTGGCCCAGATGTCAGTCGGGGCCGGGGAGCTCCTGAGATCGATATAATCGAAGCACAGGTTGATACAGTGCGCGGTCAAGGCCAAGCATCGCAGTCCTACCAAACGGCGCCTTACAACGCATTCTATCAATTTGTTAACACAACTCCGGCAACCACCATCTACAATCCGTCCATCACAAAGTTTAACACATATAAAGGCGGTCCATATCAGCAAGCAGTAAGCGCGGTGAGCTACGTAGACAACGCGAACTATGGCGGAAATGGTTTTGGAACGTATGGGGTCGAGTGGTGGTCAGATCAAGACCATAGGTCCGATGGTTTTGTAAATTGGTATCAGGGTCAAGATAAGATGTGGACCATGACGCCATCTGCCCTTGGTCCAGATTCGTTGACACAAGTGTCACAGCGGATTATTGCCGAAGAACCCATGGTACGTGTCTGAGGTATATTTTTGCAATCGCTCATCGATTATTTGCCCAGAGTATCATTCTCAACTTTGGAATAGCCCCTAGCTTCCAGGCACAAGACTGGAAGAATCTAAAATTTCCGTCACAAATGCTAGTGGACTACGTCCGTCTATATCAACGCGCAGGTGTAAACAACATCGGCTGTTCCCCCTCAGGCTACCCAACAGCTGATTATATCAACAAGTGTGTACCCCCGCCGCTCTATATGTTACATTCTGTACTCACGACTGACCATTATAGGCACATCAATGCATATACAGATGCCAATCTTACCACTTGGGATGGTGCCGGTTATACTTTCCCACGGAATAGCCAATACGACGGCTGCTAATTCATGCAATATATGCGACGGACTATGTTACGACGGCCTGACGTTTTTTTCAACACTACTACGTCTGCAATGTTTTTATACCCTGTTTTCGTATTGTCTCACCTGTCTCCATGCGTTGTTTGCATCTGTCGTGGCATTTCGCACATTGGATTCGTCTTACTTCTGCTTAGCGTGGCGTACACCAGTAATGTAGACTGCTGTATCTATTACTCCGTGTACCAGCTAGCTCGATCGACAGCTGTCTAATCAAAAGCGAAGTCTTAACCACGGTTTCATTGTTGCCATCCTGCACTGAACGTCACGTCAAAGTAACGGCTGGGAGAGAGAGAGAGAGAGAGAGAGAGAGAGAGAGAAATCAATTAGAGTGCTCGAAGCGCTGAGCGCTTATGGTGCACTATACTACTGTGTAAGAGATTCTACTTAATCTATCTACCTGATGTATTGTTATTCTGTGGCAGTTAGACTGCATAATATGGGAAGAAGAGAATACGACTGGTTTTGAGTGTGAGGATAGGGAAAACGAGATCCCTATTCTACAGCCGTGATGAGCCGGCACGGTGCCAGCGCATCACGGTCGTGGCCTCAGCAAATGGCAAGTCCAGGCAAGGTGGTCAGGGTTGGTGGTGCGAGGTGTGGACAGGTCGGTAAGCTCTGTGGGAGCATCATGCGTCAGGGGGAGAATTGTTGAATGGCGGTAATGTGTAGCAGTGTGGGTCTGTCAAGTTATGGCTAGCGGCCGAGGGGATGTGGGATGGGGGGGGTAAGCATTGCCTAGATTTCATAGAGTGGGCCTGCATCGGCCAGTTTGCGCGAATGGCGGTCTAAAGCAGTCTTGCGGATAGAGCATTCCCAACTGGTTGCTGCGTGAGCGCCCGCACAGACCGCACATTTGGTTTGACATGCTGGCATGGTTTGGAGCTGTCGCACTTCTCCTCATTGGAGCAGTGGCATTCGCGCGTTGTATGGTTACCTGCGCAGTATCCACATACTGTTGTCCTTTTGCAGAGTCCTGCAAAGTATCCAAAGCGGTGACAGTTGTAACATTGCGGCGGGCGACGAATAAACTTAGTTGTTGGATGGAGATGACCTCGGAACGCAATGTGGTGGGTGATGCAGCTGTTGGCAACCTGGGCATCCGTGAAATAGAGCACTTCGCTGCATGTCGCAATCCATATGTCACCACTCCGGTGACGGCCTACTGCACGGATCCGCGGTGGGAGGTTCTCTGCATCCTCGTTGCCAAATGCCATCAGCATCCGGTGTGTATATTCTTGTGTCAAACCAGCACTCGGCGTCCTCGACCGCTTTGCCGATCTCTTCTCCCAAGTCTTCATCGGAAAGGTCGGCAAACACAGGACTATTGCGATTAGATTGCGCAAGTGTAAGATCATATCGTGTATTGCGAAAGGGCGTTTTGGCGTCAGGAGGAGGCGGCGGAGCAGATGAGGTGGGCAAGGTGAGGACTGAGGCATAAGTGCGCTTGCGGCCAGATTGAATGGCATTTGGAATTCCTATATGGGCGGATATCACTTCAAGATGTTTATTGATGCTGTCTAACTGCAGGTCAGGACGAGGGTCTTTGAGCGCCGATTGCGCTGAGGAGATCAAGTTGTGGCTTTTGTGTAGAGCATCAAGGGAGATTGTAGCCGATTTGGCGGCCTTGGTCTTAGGAAGGGCAATCCCATAGATTAGGTCACTAAGTTGCCCGAGTATAGTGGCTAGAGGAGCGGCAGCGAGGTGTCCTGGAGGTTCATCGGGCAGCGATGGTGGTGGTTGGACCGTGGGAGCCATCAACGGCTGGGAGTAGAACGAACCGTCCTAACAACTCCCCCTCCCCACAAAAAAGGTAGAATAAAAGGAACAATACGAGTTGAATGTCCATATTTATAGGAACTACTATTGAACTCACGATATATCAGTCGTATAGCGTGAACCTGACAGGCGAATTACGCTTCATCTTATGTGGCAAAATCAACAAGAGTTAGATTGTGCTGTTGTAAGTAAAGACATCAATCGCACTGGCTGGAAGCCGCCAGCGTGATGGCACGGTCACGTGCCTCATCACATACTGGCTCAATCCACACTCGTGGCGACGAGCCTGACGCGTTTTGAAGGGCTTCTTGTCAAACATCGACAATATACGTCATGTCTGTGAATCGTCAGGATCGAGACACTCTGAAGGCATTGAACTCTGCAGCCAACGGTACAGGTTCCTCGGAAGTCTCCAGGAAACGGTCTGTAGCCATGGTGTAGCGAATGCTGTAAAACGTCTGATCAATTTTATTTAGGCAAGTTACGGATTCCAGCAACCCCTGGAGATTGACACCTTCCGTTATACATCCACCGAGTTCATCAGTGAGCGCCACCCTTCACTTTCATTCTCTGTACTAGAGTTTACACATTGCAGAGGTATCCTGGCAGCTCCCGCGCTATGAATCAGTCTGCTGGGGCGAATCCTTATTCACAGAAACGCTACAATGACCTGCATGATAAACCACAGCGTACGAACCCTAACGCTCGTACCCTCGTTTCGAACCTACCCCAGACTAATATGGGTATACTGATACCAGTGCGTTCGGAGATTCCATCAGCGAAAAAACTGAAGTTGGAGAAGTCATGTGTTACAAGACATCACAAAGGGCCTGTTACGAAGCCTCGACGACAATTGAGCTGTAGCCCGTCAGGTTCAACTTTGAGCACACCGCCGCTTCAAGGTTCGAGCAGCTCCCCGAGCGACAGTCTCTACCTGTCTACCAATGGCCGTGTGCCCACTTTTAAATCTGCATCGAGTTCTGCTCATTCGCATTCCGAGGTGATCGATATTGACCAGGATGAAGACATAGGCGAGCCCGTCTCACAAGCGTCTTCTGAATCTATGGCGCAGGCTTCCTCTGATGATATGCAAATCATCTCCTTGCATGGTGACAGTGATCATAACAGTTCAGGCCTGATTTCCATCGGAAAAATCTTAGGCGTCGATAAGCCCCATGAACGACACGCTTTCAGCGAGAGTCTTTCGAAACACAACGGAGAACCTTTGCCTTCTGCAGGTCCTCATACTCGCGCCTTGACCGCACGAGTGACTGGCCTTGGACGTGGCGTAAATGGTACTGATAAGGATAGGTTCGACCCTATCGAGGATGCAGAAGACTTTGACAACTTGTTCCCTGAAACCAACCGATCAAAACGAAGAGCGACACCAGCTACTGTTGCAGTCCCAGAGCGTATTGTCAGTAAGAATATCTTCAAGTTCGAGTCGGCCAATCATCCTCGCGAAGTCGACCTTACACGCCTCACCAAAAAAGCAAGAATCGACAATATGAAAGGCAAGGTATGTGACACCATACTTTCTTCAATATTGATGAGTCTGAGATCGGAATAAAGACTCTCAGGTCAGCGCCAAAGGGCTCACAAGCATACAACCTCGGCAAGCCTCCAGGCTCCGCACGTCGGGGTCAGCAGCCACAATCCCCGGACTCCCCATCATTAACGAGGTATAAAACGATCAACGACAACAACAAAGACATCTTTATTCCACTCGAAGCATATGTTTGCGGGTCGCATATCGTTGAATCCGTAAATTCGGAGGATGCAACACCCCGATACTGGCTCCGAGTCCGAGACGCGCATGTGTCTATATTGTGTTCTCCAATCGAAAGCAACCGTGAGGTCGTTAATCTTGAGCTGGGACGAGACATTTGTAATGTGACGGTGAGTCACGATCAGCATTTACATTTTTCCCCGTTTTGTCAGATCATCAACGTGTCTTGTCCTTATCAGCTGGCTCGAGACCACGACGCCATGGAGAGTCTCCCGCTTATAGCATTCACTGTGTTACTAACGAGGACTACCGCTGATTTCTTCAAACGCACAATGAACTTCGGTATGATTGCCTCGTATGCCTGTTATTCGTAATTAATCACATATCCCAGAGAATCAGCAAAAGGAGGTCATCACAATCAAGCCGCTGACATCCCATGCGAACTGGTCGCTACCTACATTCAAAAAAGTTTGTGCTTTGATGGGGTCGGAAGGGAAGACAAAGGCTACTGGCGTTTCCTTCCTTGAGTAAGCACACTGTTTGCTCTTAAGTATTAAGTTAAAATATCATTGTTTTATAGTGCCGCTGCGCTTCGCTCTCTCTGGGATTCTCGGTTGCATCCTCAAGGCAATGTGGCATCCGATCAGCCGCAAGACCGAAATACGAGGCGTAAGCCCCAGCCCCAGCCTATTTAGTGAGTGCATGCGATATGTGCAGAGATATCACCTTTACAACAGATTACTAGTTCCGGTGCCACCCAGGCCTTGTCTTCCTCGTCGCGTTCCGAGGTTATGCGGTCTGGCCGTCAGACGGCCTCCAACAAGCAGCCTCCCCACTCACCTTCTTCGCCCGGCGATGACATGTCAGTCGTTCGTCTTTGTCAAATTCTTGATTTTGGCTTACCCTCGATTATCAGTATCTTACTGTACCCTTCTACTGGCACTGGTGCAGTTAATGTTACTAATGGCGACTTGAAACGGTTGGAACCTGGGGAATTCCTCAACGATACCTTGATTGAGCTTGGCCTTAAGTTAGTCTTTTTGCCCGTGTGCTTTTTTGATTCTAACATCGTAACAGGCTTTGGCTCCATGACCTGCGGGTTCATCGACCAGAATTTGCTGATCAAGTACATGTCTTTAGCTCGTTCTTCTATACACAATTAAACCAGAAAAAGTACGTCTTTGAAATTCGGCATCAGCCCTTCCAGCTCACTACGTGTAGTCTTGAAGAGGGATATCAGAGTGTACGAAAATGGACATCCAAGTTCGACTTGTTCCAGAAGAAGTATATAATTGTACCCATCAATGAACAGTGCGTGCATTCAAATTGTCTTATTTGCTACAGCAGAACCCATTTATCCCATAGTTTGCATTGGTATCTTGCTATAATATGTCACCCAGAACGGGCACTTCAACATCCCCCCGCTTCTACGGTGGTGACACCTAATGTGACAACGCGTACCAGAGCCCAAGAGTCTCTGGCCGCGAGAAGTCATCCTCGAGGACCCCTCCCTCCCCATGAGCCGTCGGCCTCAACACAGCTACCGATATCTAACGATAGCCCTGCCACTGTGAAGTCTACTACTGAGGATGAACAGGAGGTCGAACATGCTGTTCGAGTGTGTCCTGCTACCCCACGAAGTTACATACCCTCAAGACCCACAACGCCGTCGTCATCCTTGACTGCACAGCCTGGTGACGAGTCAGCTGCGATAGAAGTGATCCCCACTACCGACAGCGAAGAGGAAAATAGTGCGATGTGCTTAGATGTGCCCATGGAGCTAAAGAAGTCTCCTCGATCTGTCCTAGCAACCTTACGCTTACCATCCATCTCTTCCAAGAACTTCTACAAACACGCTGGATCAAAGTCGCATAACGGCATGCAGGTATCAAGTGAAAGTGACGACGGTGAAGAAGTTGACCAGTTGCATGATTACGATCCCATGGATGTCGATACAACCCACCCCGCCGCCATCGACCGGGAAAGACCAGAAGAGTGCGTTCGCGTAGCATGCACCATCTCCGACTCACTTATTTCATCCGTTGCAGACCGTATATTTTCTCGTTCGACTCACTAGGCACACGGCATCCACACGCTCTGAAGGTTCTGTCGCGGTATCTTGGCATGGAAGCGAAGGACAAGAAAGGATGGACAGATACCGTCCAACCAATCATAAAGCCAGCATCGGCAAGCATCGCCTATTATTCTATAATCCTGATATTTCTCAAGCTTTTGTTGTGTTCAGGTCCCCGCTCAGCCGAACTTTTGTGACTGTGGTGTATATTTGCTTCATTTTGTGGAACAATTCATGTCAGATCCGGACGGTTTTGCTCAACAAATTCTAGTGCGTCTCAACCAATTATTTTGAATCTGCCAGTCTGACGGTTTGGTATAGCAGCAGAAGACCAAAAAATCGGTCAGATCCAACAATTCAGAACGGGAGCGGTTATGGGGCCATGACAAGATAGCGGGCAGACGACATGAAATGAAACAGAAGGTGATATCCTTGTCGGTCGAGTGGAGACTAGAGAAACAGGTCGATGGGAAGTGGAAAGGGAAAGACCAGAACGAGGAGCAGCCCAGAGAATCCGGAACGAGGAGTACCGACCCCGATTCTGACATCGAGGTTGTCGAAATGAGTTCTAAAGCTACAAGAGGCGTCAAGGTTCCCCGAACCAACAAAGCAGCACGATTACGTTGAAGTACCTTTCTATATCTTTCTATATCCATATTTCCTTCAGCAATCATCTTGAGCAAGCAGGCACCAATTTCATTGACAGCATTAGTGTATCCATCCAGCATCAGGCGGAAAGATGCCTAGATACTTATGTAGAGCAAAATAATTATGTAGGCATGTTGAGACGGGATGTGGCCCCCGATCCTGTTTGACCATCAAATACGAACAGATTAGCTATTGGGGAGTCGCGACCACCTAATGCTTTGAGCACATCTTGACCCATGAGACCACCTAGAACAGCACACACAGGCGAAAATTCGTGGGCTGCTGTAGATGCCAGTGACCTTGGAAGATAGATGAGTGGCGAAGATCATATCGAAAATGCAGGTACACCTACTCAAGCTGTTGAATGGGGATGGTTTGCATGATTTGTGGTTTGATCTGAGCTGAGGCAATGAATTCATTCGAGATAGAGGCTAGCTCATTTGCTACATTTGTGTCTGAGGGCAGCGCGCTATGTTGCGACTGATACTTCCACAAGGCTGTAAATGATGATCAATGAAGAACGACGTGCTCTTCGACGAGACATGCAACAAAAACGGACCGAAGATTGAAAAAACGAGTTCAATATTCTGATGCTTAGCTTGCTTTCTGGTCAATGACTGCCAATCATGTTTCAGAGCTTCCACAAATGAGGGATATTTTACACGATGTTTAATCGGTTTGGGTTGCTCGACACTAATTGATCGGTCACTGGAGAGGAAAGCTGTAGATTGTCGTTCACGACAAGTTCTGGAATGGGATTACTTACTGTGAAATGTATTCATGGACAAGAAGATCGTTGAATATATATCCTGCAAGACCATAACAACCTCCTGCGTAGAAAAGCGTCTTGTGTTTACGACAGAGTTCGTTTATACGAGTCTGATCGCAATCCATTAGTTATGCTGACAGAATGCACAAAGGTAAGAGATACCAGGTCTTCCCGTGAACCGTCGGTCAAGCAGACAATATCGACCATTTCGAGCAGTGAATCCCACCAATCCAGCGAATCATAATTGGATTTGGTCTCTATGGCTACGAGAGGGTTCAACTTTTCGATCCCAAGTCTCGCTGCCTCGACGCGCTTCCATTCCAGGAGGAAACGGTATCGACATGATATCTCGCTGCTGACGACGTGCGAGACACACCTTCTTGCCCACATCACTTTCACGAAAAAAGAAGCCAGCGCCCAGGTCTTCTTCCTTAACGTCCTCCGAATCTAAAATGATGAGTTTTCCGATCCCAGCGAGAACGATATTTTTGATCAGCTCCGTGGCGACGCCACGTAAATTGACAACGCAAACGGTAGCACTTCGCATTCTGGAACGCATGGGTCTTGAGAACACAGTCTTGAGGTCCTTTCAATGATGGATGGCATATACCTTTGTTGTGCCTCGAGTCCCCATAGTCGAATTTGTCGGTCGTACAGAGCAGCCTCATCTTAACACGATCAAGTATGGTCAGTAATTGATGACGGCAACATATTTTCATCGCGTAGCTCGAAACAGACCATGGAATTGGGTGATGGTTCACGATTCAAATGACAATAAACTCAAACAACACACCTTCAGTAATGTTTTGTGGCACAATCCTATTCTCCGCAGATTCAGTCATGTCTGAGTGTTCATGCAGTGCGCGGACTCGAAACTGTGTTCAACACATCATCTAAATTTGGAACAAGCGCCGAACATGTCTAAGTCTTTCGACTCGCGAAAGATAAGACTTATACATAAGATAAGTACACTAATAAACACCATAACGAAACCAATCAGAACATTATGCAAACGATACTTTCAAAAACATAAATGAGTCCAGAGGACACAGCGCAGTAACACAACGAACCAGGTAGCAGGAGATTTGAACTCGATAGCGGTGTATACGAAACGGTAGAAGAAAGGACCTCATGTTCAAACACTCCCTGGCATTACTCGATCATCTCCTACTGACCCGTCCTGCTCATCATCAAGCCTTGAGGCCAGAGAGATTATTCAATATGGCCCATAAGCATAATGGAAGAGGTACTCACAAGTAATTACGCTCGATTTCGGATAGGATAGAAAGAAAGTCCCCTGGAACCAGATAATTTGTTAGGAAAGGGACGGACGGGAATAGACTGGAAATACGTCTTACAAAGATACGCGTGCGCACGAGCTGCCGAAGCGGGAGCTGTCTCCGCTTTTCGCACGGCATCAAGCAATGTCGAAGCGACGAAGCGGACCTTGTGTACCTGAAAGATACGTCTGAGAAAGAGTGAGAATGATACGTGACTTTTGACATCATACCAGCGACGGCCCATTTGTCGCAATTGATTGAATGGGTATGCTGTTCGGTATGATGTGAAAAGCATCCGCAGCATGTAAAAATGAGTCTCACCTGTGCAGGACATTGAGCAAATCGCTGGCGACGGCTTCGCGATCTTCTTGTATTGCAGGTTCAGGATCCGTCATGTCGCCCAACGCACCCCGCATGGAGGTAATAAGTTCATCCCGGTACTGCTCAATCACGAAACGAACCAGTTGCTAAAAATAATCTGTAATGAATCGGCCATGTCGGATTGGTCAAGCTCCTTACCTGGGTAACGTACAGGTTCGCCTGCATGACCAAGTACGCATTGGAGGCATTTGCGCGAGACGCATTCGGATTGTCGAAAAAATCCTTAACCTCAGCGAATGTGGTTTTTGTGAATTCTGGGTTATCGTAGCCGGCAGAGGAGGGTTGAGGTGTCCCATTGACATGTGTTTTGAGTTGCAGTGGCGGTGGTGCATGGGCCAGGGCAGTGACGATGCGTTCATGCAATGAGCGGATTTCTTCAAGACGCGCCGTGGCAAAGTGGCCTTGTGGCGGGGAACGCTTGTCAACGCGTATCCGAACTAGGATCTCTCCCAATAGGGCAAATATGCGAGAGATATAGTTTAGTCCTGAGATGATAGCCGTTTTGCCAGGTGGCTGGGGCAATATGCCATTGGGAGTGATGCTAAAGATGGAGATGGTCAGTGAGTGACAACAGGGAAAATCGTTCGGGTCAGTCGCGGAGAAACATCGGCGTAAGGTCGGACAACGTACTATTCGTCGTCGACTTCTTTTGGAAAATGAAGGGTGCAATCCTCGTCACGCAGACAAATGGGGCGTCCCAGGAGAATGGACATCGATTTGTCAGCTGTAGAAACGAGAAAGAGAAAAAGTCAGTTTAGGACCATCGTCAGGCACTTCCACATAGTGGGATAGAATTGGTGAACAAAGAGAATTATAACTAACCGTCGAATAATAGCCAAAATACCCGTCGACGGATCTCGCATTCGATAGGGTCAAGTCCTTCATACGAAGCCTCTTCGTGCATGTGGAGTGTGACAGCGATGTGCGCTGCCTCGCCGAAAGAGGCGTGTGATGTTGCATCATGTCCCTCACAAAAATGATAACAAGTGTCGCTAAAGCAGCATGAGCAACAGAGAGTAAGAATAGCAACTTTGACGCACAAGTAACGAACGACGACGTGTGTGCTGGTCGGCGGATCGTAGCTAGCGACACTGATGTGTCGACTGGCTTCGTGGCAAGTTTGTGCCAGCTTCCGAACTTCCCGGCGTTCTAAAGGCAGGTAACTCCTCGGAACTTGAACACAGGTGGAAGCCACAGTGCTCATGACAAGGGCGAAGAAGAGGGGATCGCGCTCCTCCCGTCGCGACTGGAGGTCGGCCATGAAGGAGGGCTTGTGGATGCATGGCGTCAACGGATAGACGAAATCGAAGAAAAGGGATATGATTTGCAAAATGGTTTCACGAGGAGCCACATCTTCTAGTCGGTGAGGCCGGACGTAGTAGGACAGCGGTGGGAGAGAGGGTGCATGCAGTTGCGTGCCAGCTGACGCATGTTTGGGGGGTGATGACCAATTATACAATGGGTACGGTGGAAATTCCCCAGAAGGAGAACTGACCGTTCGAGTATACGTCTGTGAACCAGACTGATTCGAAGATACCGTTGAGGCTGTTGATGGGCGGCCACTCGTACTCGGCGGCGACGCACCGCCTATTGGCTCAGATAGCCGTGAGTTGACGTATGACATGGTTGGGGTAACCGGTGTGGAATGGTGTCCATGGTACGAGTCAGCAGCTATTGGGTAGCGTGAGGGCGGAATAGGTATGCTGCCTGTGGGCACAGGAACCGAGTGAGCAAATGGGTGTGCACTCAGAGGATTGCCATTCGGATGTTCTAGGTAAGGGCTTGCTACGGTTGGCGAGGAGAGCATGCTACTTGGAAGAACCGAAATTGTCTGGGGGACTGGGCTACTCTGGGGTAACGAGATAGAGATTGTACCGTTGGGAGACTGCCCACCCTCGTTGTGGGCGGCGGCGGCGGCCGCCGCCTCTTGCAGACGGCGCAAATATCTGGCGAAATAGTCAGAGTGCTCGAAAAGGCTGGTGGGTTAAACTCACAGGTTGGGAGGACCTC
Organism: Gautieria morchelliformis; assembly: GCA_015179125.1. Classification (NCBI taxonomy): domain Eukaryota; kingdom Fungi; phylum Basidiomycota; class Agaricomycetes; order Gomphales; family Gomphaceae; genus Gautieria; species Gautieria morchelliformis. The sequence continues at coordinate 133,529 of WHVA01000035.1, read as the reverse complement.
TCTTCTTTGGCTGGTAATCGTAAGTGCAGGGAATCCCAAGAGATACGCAGTGCTTGCATGAGCCTTGTGGATCATCTACATTTTCTCTCGCACAGCGAACTTTGCGAGCCCGACACGCGTCACAGCCTAGGCGAACAATGAGGCACAGGCGGAGATTGTGGTTACCGAACAAGCTTACTCTGTGACTGTCTCCTGGTCGTAAGCCCGTCAGTATACGACGAAGGATAAGGCGCTGAAAGCGAGACGAAAACACTCACTTCCTTTTGACCTTGCCGTTGTCTAAATCCTTCGAATCCTTTGTATCATCGCTGATGGGGGAGAGACCGGGATCGTCTTTCTTAGTCCGTGCGACGGGCATGATGGGGGCAGGGCGTGGCTGGAAAGCTTGCAGTGCGAGTCGTTTTTGTAGTCGTGACGAAGCTCTGAACGTGGCATCCAGATGACTACCGACTTTGGTTACTGCTCTTTACTTGGAATTGATACTAATATTTTAAACGCCTGCCCAATTCAGCTCTGTCCTTTTTAGGTCTCTGGCTACCACATGCTCAAGACCCCAGGAATCGCATCTAGCACTTGGTGATAATTCCTAATCCACGTGCTTCATCCCCAACTCTTCTAGCATCGCTTTGGCCTCCTCGTCATGCAGCTGTCTTCGCTTCCACCGGTCTTTGATGCTCTCTCCAATTAACGCACGCGTTCGCTCAGACTCTTGATCCTCCCACCAGACTCGATCCTTTACCAGGAGTGACCAGAACCTCAACGCCAGCTCTGGCTCCATGGCCGTTAGAGCAGCGTCAATGCACTTCTGACCCATTTTGACCGACAACACATGGTCCTTTCCATGGTCTTTGTTGTGCCTCTGGGTCGAAGGAGTTTTCATTATCGTTTCGATCGTCCCAATCACAGCCAGCAAGTTTGACTTCTGCCGAACACGCTCCACTTTGTCTTCCGTATATTTGAACGCAGTGATGGACTGAACCAGTGCAGCGATTGCTCTGGGGGTTAGGGCTCCATATCCAAGTTTAGTCGCTCGATTGATCAAAACATCCACCAGTCTGAAATCCCCAGCCTTGAGTGCGGCATGCAGTACTGCGCTGAAAGCGGATGCGCTAGGTCCAACGCCACGTTTCACCATATGTTCCAACATGCGCGCAGCATGACGGGGTGAGTATCGAGCGATCGCTCCTAATGCAACGTTCACATCCTTTATATCGGGAATATCCCCACGCTCCATTACGATAGAAAGGGCCTCGACTCCCTCCGAGACATGATCAAGAACCAAATGTGCTCGCGCCAAAGCATTAAGATCTTCCTGTGATGCCATGGCAAGAGGCTCTTTTGTTGCAATGTACGAGTTTAAGACGTGGTTGGCAAATCTCCAGGCATCAGGTAGAACTGACTTCTTAGCATACAAGATCGCTTTCTTTGCGTCATGGTGTTTAATTGCAACGCCTTTTTCGGGGATGTTGGGCTCAATGGAGCCATCCCTACGATGGTTTTCTTCATTGGTAGCAATCTTATGGTCGCGATCAACGCCGTAGTCCCAAGCCTCCTGAAGCTTCCGAAAAAGTTTGACAACAGGAACAAGCATTTGTGCACTCCCTCGTACAACATCGCGATCGAGATCGCGATCGGCAGTGTACATCTCCCATAACTGCCGGGCGTAAAAGCCAAACCCACGAGCTGCAGCGATGGCGATGAACCGAGGACGATCTACAACTGGTACTGGGATCCCGCGATAGATGATGTCACTGAGAATACTTCTAGCCATTCGTGTGTATCCCTTGTACGAACGTCGCTCACCCTCCACCTTGGAAGACACGCCTGGGTCAGCAAAATGGTCGAATAGCCAAAACAACGCAGAATTTCGAGGCGGGGGATAGTAGTGATGTTGGCGATTCGAAGAAGAGTGTAATTGTACGTAGACACTCGCCGCATGACCGACAAGTTGGTAGTCATAACATGCTTCGTAGAAAGCCAAAAGATCGGCTTGTGGAATCTCGACCGGGTGTGACGCTTGGTGAAATGGTGACGATGTCGAGAGGAGTGCTCGGATCAACTTGCGGCATGTCTGAACCTCGTGTCTGGTAGGAGCACGGACAAGAACGTGCAATACTTCTAAACCAAGAAGGGATGTGGCCTGGATATCCTCCATGGACGTTCCCTGCGGTTGGGACCACCGAGGATCCTGTAGCAATTCCATTATAAGTTCCGCGGCTTTGATGTACCAGTTATGTTCCAGACATCCTCTGACAAGCGTACTGGCTATCATGATTTTGAATGAACCACCTTCATCCTGCGCAAGTTGCTGTGCAAGCTTGGGTACGCGACCCAAATGAACTATTTGCTGAAACACCGCCAATGCCTGTTGAAATAAGTCCGGCCCCTTCATGAGAATCTGGATGATCATCCGATACGTTAACCAAGTAGACCCTGCGTAAGCCTGATCTTGTGGTTGTGAAAGGAGCACAGTAGCCAGGGACTCGAGCGAGAACCCGCACAGCTCTGGGTGTAAGATTGCGGAGCAATAAACACGCTCCCACGCTTTGGGAGTCAAAAACATGTGCTTGGGCAGGTCGAGGGCCATCAAGGCATTGAATAGCTCCAGTGTCCGCTGCGGGGTCAGTGCACAATTGGGTGTCGCGTGTGAGAGAATGGATACAGCAGCCCTGGAGAAACCTTCTGGGTCTGAATCACGGGGAAAATGGCAGAGAAGGTCACTTGCCAGCAGATTTATGATCTGCTGCAGCTGGTTGGTTTGTGCTTCCTTTGCAAGCAGGAGATACGCCCCCACAGTCAGCTCCTTGATGGATGGGAGGGTGTCTCGAACTGAAAGATAGGCAGAAATAAAATCTTTGTTGTGCTGATTAACCCGGAGTTGCTCTGCATGTGGTGACGGAGTCTCCCTAAGAATGGGACTGCGAGTAAATGCGGATAGATCCCGATAGAGGGAAGCTTGAGTTGGGGGGGGTCCTTCGATGGTGTGATAGCAAGCTGAAGCATGATGAATAAAGTGGGCTTTTCGACACAAGACTCGGTTGAATTGCCGCGTTGAAAATGCACCAAGTGACATGCAGTCTACGTGCATAAGCAGCGCCCACAAGCGCCATGCTGGTTATGTAATAATCTGCATCCGCGATGTCCGCGATGTCAAAAACGTCGGTCTAAATCAGTCGAAGGCATGATCCGGAGAAAGGCATGGGAAACACGATATCTCGGCCCCGACTCGTCTATCCGACAACAGCCCATCCCACGAGGTTGTTATCGAACTATCGCTCGCTTAGATCCAGACTACCATAAAAGCGGCTTCCATTTTGTTCGAAAATCATGCTTTTGCTGGACTCATGTGACTTTTCCACGTCAATCAGTCACTCCCGCATCATAATCGCATCATCCGACGAACTTCTATCTGCTCAGCCGGACCGACTCTTCTGTCTCTACATTTAAAGCTATACAACGGAAGAAGCTAGGTGAGCTGCTAGTGGAGGTGATATTAACCTGACTTTTAAGCTACTGTTCGTCCGATCGGGTGAACCGACTCGGGCAACATCCTTGATCTACTTCAGAAAAATGTCGAGTCGTGCTGTGCTTGGGTTACCATTGTCAATATTCTCAATTGTCTCAGCTAGTGGAAGTTGTTATCCGTATCTGCTTAAATTATGTGAGCGTAGGTCATTCAAATTGCATGCCATCCGGTATTGTATGTAAGTATCCATTCTATATCGGCTTACACATCAAGATATCTAATTGCGTTTCTCTAGTAGGCATGATGTAACGGGTGTGATCCTTTCCAACCGGCGTCCCTTCCTGTCTCCCCGGCTTATCGTCGGATATCTTGAACGATTCATTGGCTTTGTGCAGCACCGATCAAGCTTCTCGACAACGGATATACCTTACTAAAGGGTGCTCGAGGGCCTCAGGCCTTTTAATGAAATCGAAGTAGCTTGTTTCGGAGAAGCCGGCATGTGCCACTCTCCAAACTATTTATACAATGCGATCGCATGAAACTTTGATTCGGTGGCTCATAAGCAATGTCTACGTCCTTAGTTGCGATGCTCACAGTCAAATATTTTTATCAGGCGCATACGCGATGATCTCATGTCCCTTCTTGTGTGACGACACACGGAATGTCTCCATTGCCTGGGGTTCTTTGTGCTTCCCTTGGCTTTATCTCGCACGCCGTGAAGTATGGTTGGTACCGTTGTCCCCTACCCTCCTAAAGTCATCTCGAACTATTTGGTGTGTTCAAGGAGATCATTACACACAGTACCTTCAACTCAGCCTACCGATCCTGTCCACTTGTTTCTTGTGTTGATTCGAAAAAAAACCATGCATTCGCTGTACTATCGGATTGCACAAGTGCTGACACTCGCCCTGTGGCTGCTAACCAAAGACTACGGCTACCCCGCGCCGAAAATCCGTGCCAAGCCACCCTCTTTGTTGACCGAAAGTCGAAACCGACAATGCGCCGACCGTAGCTACAGCTGGATTCCAGCAGAACTGATGGTGAGTCCTCTAGAATCATCAGTCTACTATATATTAAGCGACTGCGAATACTAATTTCCGTCTATCTCATTACGCCATTGGGTTTACCCCGCAGGGCGACTTGGGTGGTACTTTTCGTTTCTGCGCTGGCGGCATCCTGTGCGTCAAGTAATTCCCTGATCGCGCGCCACTCACCTTGTTGCGTCGAAATTAGAAGCTCACAGCCAAGATATGAGGCCGATACCATCAACAGGGTAAACAATCTGGCCTGTGGCGAATTTTGTCGACGCCGATAGGCATTTGAAGGTCGTTCCTGACAACAAGTACACCGACATTGATATCCATTCTACTTTATTGGGTCCGCTGGCTTGGGAAAAAGTTCGGGACCGTATGGCCACTCAAAATCAGTCACGAAGCAACCTCCCGTGCCCCGCTGATGCTGGGCAGCTTCGTTGCAGTCCTAACTCGAATTATCTAGCGTACCGATTGCAGCCATGTACGAGGATGAAGTGGAAGACGAAGTAGACCGTGGTGAGTGTTAGGAAGCATATGTAAGTACAGTTTAGCCGTCCTTTGTCTCTCGCTATCAGCGTTGGTCTTGGTCACGGCGGTACCGGTAACCCCGGTACCCCAGAAACAGACAACTTTATGTATAGAGTAGTCATGACGAGAGAATTATATTAATAACAAGCCTTCGCTTTTCATTCAAATGCCAGAGTTGGCTCACCCTCAACGCAAACGACCATCGTGATCTGGAAATCGCTGTATTTTCCCCTTGCATTAAGTTGCATGGTGGCAGTTCACGCCCAGCGGTGACGCGCCTCGGCTAACCATATGTTCACATATTAATATAAGCTTATCTCCAGGATTTAGTTACTTCCTAAGCTGCACAGGTCGAGAACAGAAACAGTTTCATCTCACATAAGGAATTCGTAAAACGACTACGCCGCGGAACCAAAATGTCACTTCCACTTTGACTTCGGGCATCTTATTTGTGGGTTGTAGTCTTACTATGGGCGCAGGCCAATCACAGCCAACTGACCGTCAGCCTGCTCGAGGCTTGCATATATTGCGCGTCACGCCTGCTTCCCCTGCGTCCCAGACTGATCTCGAAGCCTTTTTTGATTTTGTCGTGGGTTTGGAAGGATCCCCCTTCTCCTCTGATATCGACGCATCGGAGTTAGAGAGAATCGTTGAGTCCAACGAGAACAAACAGCTCAACTTACTTGTGTGGAGCTCCAAAACACAGCAAACTCGCCGTGAGCCAGTGTTACCATGCGCCCGCCTACCTTCCACTGACCGTGTTTGAAGCTAGTCGTCTCCGTAACTCCATCCCGAATATGGTCATCGAAAGATGATAATGGAGCATCGTCTAGCCAACCTTCTCTCCTTGGCTTAAGCATGCGACTTTGTGAACCAGAATTTGCTTTGGACCACGTCTGGCACGTACTCGATGTCTTAGAGGGAAGCCCAGCGGAAAGTGCGGGCCTTGTTCCATATGGGGATTGGATAGTGGGTTGGTCAGGAGGTGCATTGCATGCTGAGGGTGATTTCTATGAAGTGGTGGAGGCTGTAGGTTTCTTCTGTCTTCATACAGCCCCCCCTCGACTTACGTTCGCACAGCACGTGGACAAGCCACTTCGCGTGTATGTCTACTCTTATGACTTCGAGTAAGCAGATGTCGTTGCCCCAGACGTTGCTGCTAATCGTGTCGCAGCACTTTGAGGGAGGTGGTTCTGGTTCCGAACCGCCAGTGGGGTGGGGAGGGCCTCTTAGGTTGTGTATTTGGGTGAGCCAACCACCCTTGTGCATTAGACCATGTCCCGATGCATGACAGGTTTGGTCTCCTGCATCGCATACCGGTCACAGATCCAAATCAGAATAACGACAAACTTCCATCCCCCCATGCATCCCTAGAAGAAGAATATGAAGAACAGCGACTCTTTGTCCCAGCGGATGCGCATGCGGATACAGTCTTCGATGTTCAAGGTCTGTCATTTGTTCTTCGCGACCGACCAAACTTGATGAAAAATACGGTTAAAGGTGCCAATTCTCCTCAATGGCAACCAGAACACGTGTCACCTAGTATAAGCGGACCTGGCCCTGTTTTAACATTAAACGGCACGCAAGTAGGTATGGACGACAATGCGCTGGAAGTGGATTATCACGAGGCAGCTAGGTTACCACCAGTACACGTAGATCAGGCAGGATTGGACGACGAAGATGGAATGGGCAGCTTGGAAGACACAACAGGGAGTATTACCAGTGTGGATTAATAGTGATATTCTCTGGATCAGTCGTAACCCATTGACATTGCATCGCTATGACGCGAAGACGCCTTTACTTGCTGTCAGCTCGGCCCCAAGTTTATATCCCAGGACCTGGGATGAGTTTGCTGAGGTCCAATGCTACGGCTCACAAATCACACACCTTGTCCCAATCCAGCTTTTGTCGGGTCAAGGGTAAAGCTCTTCTCAGGCCCTTGAATGTTTTCTCTCCCATGTCATGATAGGTATCGTTGAGTGCCGCCTGGTGTTCCGATTCTCGTGCTTCGATTAGTGCAAAGATTTTAGATGCCGATGACGGGGTGAGAGTAGACGTGACTGCAGGAGTGAGGTCGAAGCTTGGGGAGTAGTTAGTAGAAAGTTGTACCTAATCTTTCCCCGTTAGAGCCATTCGAACGCATGTTTTACTCTGATCCTTACATTTCCCTGCTCGAAATAATGCACGTTGATTAAAACTTTACCATCCAGCTTTGCCTCGTCGATGTCGACTAAGTATTCCGACCGCCATCGCCCCGACCTGCATCAATGTCAGTCACATTCTCAAGAGTATATGTCTGAGGGTTAACCAGTAGTTCAATGGATTGTATTTGTTCGCCACGAACTGAATCACATAGTTGGTCGCAGAATTCGCAAAGACGGTAGCCACACCCTCCTGGAAGTGATCCGTGATGTACGCAAGAGCTGCCGTCTCCAGCGCTGCCCTATAGCCTCAATATGTCAACGGTTTAGTGTTGGATCATCAGTGCATACCGAAATGGCTCCGCGGCTTCATCGGGCTCGTAAGATTGGGCATCTGAAGCTTCCTGGACATATGAACCATGGCTTTCAAGCTGAGCCATTTCCGACGGTTTCAGGGTTTGACGCACAAGTCTCAAATGATCAAATTTGAATGTGGTCTTAGAGCGTGGGTCTCGAAATCGCTCATCCTCGCCTGCTACGCGCCCCGCTTCGCTGATAATTACCTAAATCCCAGAGCATAGCGTGAGCCTAAACGCACAGGAGGATCTGGTAGGTAAGATGTACCTGATGTTGCTGTCCTGGCACCTCAACCGTCACAAATTGTGCAACATTGTATTCTTGCAATGCCGGCTGGATACCCTCCTGGAGCGAATCATCATCAGCGATGATATTGCGGACGTCTACAAGAGGGCTTGTCGTTGAAAGATTCAGAATATTGGTTCTCCCATACCATTCAGTACATCATTAATTTCACCGGGAGGACTTTGAAGAAGGAACCTAGCAGCAGATGCCATACGGTCGTCCATTTGAAAAGACATGGTTATTACGTAAACCGTGTACTATCGTGATTATTTATAACTTGAGTGCTGTACTCCAGGTAACAAGGTCTGATCTATCAATATCCACGGGTGTCCCCTCTGACCATATATTGATGTAAGAGACTATATGAGGCGAATGGGGTCTAATTGAAAGAAGGCTTAGACAACACCAATGATTTCCCCCACTATGCTCTTGAATAAGTTCTGGGGATCGAACTGTTCCCGCACCCTTGCAAAACGGACCAGACTCTAGGGGAATTTGATTCACATTATATGGATGGACTATTAAAAATAAGGTAAACGCACATCCTGTTCGAGATTCTTGACCGCTTTTGTAAAGACCTCTCTTGTATTTTTGGTCCAGTGGGGTCTCGCAGGAAATTCATTAATGAGCGTCGTAGCCAAATTGAGATCTAACACGGCATTCGTATGAATATCGAACACTAGATATCCGCGAGCCGTGTACATACAGAATTCCTCATTGTAACGGTGATGATCCCCAAGAGTTGGTTGGAAGCTCGGAAAATCAAACATTAATGCTCCCTGACGTAAACGCGTTGAGTACACAATTAAATCAATCCTACGGGATTCTACCTTAGACCAATCAGCGGTCTTGTTGCCAACCCGCTCGTTGGTTTGGCCCAAAAAACTGTCGAATGCCTTACCAAATTTAATGTTGATTCCACTGCGATATGTACTAGTTACTGGCTTTCCCTCTGCGGCAGCTTGATCGAACAGTTCCCGAACCCGCTTTAACAAAGCATTGGCCTGAGTAACGGGCACCGCAAGCTCAAGAGTTTGGCCATGGAGGCTAGAAGGATGGTGTGAGCAACTCGCCACTTTAGAAGTAGAAACCTACTCATAATCCCACTCAGGACGTTGACCAGGGTACAATCCTCCAATTAACACGTCATACGCCCAGCCATACACGGGCCAAGTGAACAACGGGAAATTAGTAGTTTTGTCTAGGAAACCTTCAGACGACATTATGCGTAGTTCTACTGATCAATCACACACCGCGAAAATTAGGGGCATTCCAAAGACGGTAGAAGATTTCTTCAGAGACGAAGTTCGGGCCACTCATGTTTTGCCCAGCATTCAGCAGCGAAAGTGCAGTCTTTCCTTCAAGAGCCGACACGCTGAAAGTTGACTGTCAAATACCAAGTAAGCAGGGCAGTGACTCGGAGAATTTTGTCCTCACTTGAAAGGCGTTGCCTCTTGTCTCTATTGGAACAGGGTTGTATGTACGCAAATGAAATTTCCGAAGGCCAGGCCACCACTGGATAAATGTGTACCTTTAGGATTGGGGTAGCAATAGGAGACGGGAAACTACGAGCCCAGTAATTAGCAGTGACATAAGGCGAGATCTGGGCATAGATATCGGTTTCCAAAACTTCGTCTTCATCAAGACTGGTAAAGCAGGAATTAATGGCTGTGTCATCCGGCCGCATGACTACTAACATTGTTTGATTTGCGTAAACCTTGAAGTCAGCCACCACGGCAAACTTCACGCGGGCAATGATTCCGAGGAGACCAAGAGAGGTACTGGCAGCCAACCAAGTGTCATTAGACTGATCTTTGTCTAGATGAATGAGTTCCCCTATTCCGCCATCGCTCAACGGAAGAATGCGAATCTTCTTGAGTGGCAGCTTACCTTTTCCATTTATTATATCAAGCGCAAGTGCAGCGGCCGATACTTGAGATTCCTGGCTTAAGGATGAGCGATGAGCCCCCATTGCAATGGCACCAGCTTCGAAATGGCTTAGTTATCGTTCTTCAGAGCCTGAATAAACAAACCAATAGTAATATTCCAGTTCACCAATGTGTAGCCCATGGATGCGCCTCGTGCATGTAACCAATGCGCTCTACATAGGGTGAGCTCATACGTTAGCATATGGGGTTTTCCCTCACAATTGCATGAATGTAACGCCTTATAATTCGTTAGTCAAGGCCACATTTGTTGCTAAAGTAAACTCACCGGCTTCTACCACAACGCTTCCAGCACCATCTTTGAGTACAAGGTCCGATATTTTATTTACACCATCCGTGCGAATAATTACTGTGTTAGGGTCATCAGAACAAAGTGTGTCGTACCTATTAGCACGTTTTGAACTTTCACAAGGGGCATACAGACGCGTAACTTCGTGAGGAGCTTACCACATGTGGCCGCGCTATGTATATAGATCAGATATGGATGACCTAGAAGTAATGATGCTCTCACACCACTGGCACGAACAGGTGTGCCCTTGAACGAGGCATCCTTGACGAGGGTGACAATATCTTCTACTGTTCCGGGTGAATAGACCTGAGAAACTTCATGGCATGCAGGAAATCCAGGCCCGTCAAAAGTGTTGTAAGGTTCTCCTGGTATTCCGTTTCACTGATTCCAACTATGATTTCGGAGACACGTCACAGACCTCTCGCAGTATGTCTGCAATATTAATAGGGGGACACCGAGCATCGAATATAGTACAAAAATCAGGGTCAGTATAAATATGAACACGAGGGTGCCAACGAAAGAAGGCAGGTTGAAACCCCACATTTCATTTCCTGTAATTGACGGCAAGTGTGGGGTGCTCAACGTTGAGCTCCACACGGAAAAACTCGGCACTAGCTGGTCGAATTTTGCACTGAGAGCAAGCACTCTAGTCAGGACGGATGCGATAGGTTCACGATCGAACCAAAATGGGAAGATACGCATGGGAGTAAACCACGGTTCGGGTTTTACGTAATCTCGGTACCGGCCACCGCTACTAGATAAGGTTGGCGCCACATAAGTACTCCTCAAGTCAGTCTACTCCTACCAAACTGGCTGCGCATGGTGAACAGTGAGACTACACTCGTATACTCACATCTGCAAAGGCACAATGACGGTATGGAAGAGTTGAAGGAAATAGAATGAAGTATATTGGGGTCGTAACGTTCAAGACGAACGAGCTCTATGGTAGATTATCTCCCTATCTTACTGCTCTAAAAGTATAGGTGATTACCTCCTATCTCCATCGTAAAATAAACCAGCCAGCCCATGTCGGATTACAAAGGCCATCAGGCTACAGGTAGCCTGCACGACCCGATTTTTATGGAACGTGTTATGAGGATCATAACACTCACCTGTACGCTCATCACTAGCAATACCAACCCTCGTTCACTCATGGGGCCCACGTGTACTAGCAACAAGTTGAGGATAGTTAAGTTCGTTGCTGAAAGTATTTGACCCGTTGTCGGGTGGATAGTCAATTGCGTGAGCCGCAACGCTGAGAACACTTTGAGGGTCATCGTTGTGAGACGCGATGGGGGTTGGGGAAAATCGGTAGTCGAAGGCGTGAGGAGCGACGTGGCGGGGTCGGGCCTATGCTATCTCAATGCGGGCCGAAGTAGGAGAAAGGTCAGCTCACCGTGGTATTCGGTGCCGAGGACAAGGTACTAGTCCAAATAACTGTGGACAGCTGAGCAAGAAATTGAAGACCTGTGGGATAAAGAAGAGAAGAAGAGTCTTTGAGAAGTGGCCCTGAATCCCCACGACTGCAAAAGCCATCCCGCTAAAATAGCAGAATGTGTCTCCAGGGAAAGATCGTGCTGGGTACCTGAAGCGTGTGGATATTAACCTGATACGAAGTCAACTTGAGGAGGTAATGAGCGTACCAGTTGTGATACATGAACCCAATGCACACGCCAATAAGAGGAAGCATGAAGTACATGCTTAGAAGATGGCGTTCTACAAGCTCCTTGCTTCCATGTGATAGGCCTGCATCGTAGACGCCGCCGATAGTCCACGACCATGGAGTTTCTAATCTCCCTTCAATGTTCCATCAGATTGTTAGAGTTCGATACCGCGAGATGGAGCATACCAAGAAGAAAAGAAGGTGCCGGGATGTACAGCGTGAACGATCGCGCCCACGGTAAGTATAACGCGTCGTTGATACAGACCGAGATAGCGATGATAAGGGTCTGGGATACTTCCAGTCCGTTGAGACCTGCTAGAATATTGATGCTATTTGTCGAGAAGGTCGACAACAATGACATGTAGAAATAGTATAGTGGGCCTTATACACCACTCAGTCACACGTCCGACGACGTTCAAGTGAAAACACACCTAGGTCCATAACAGTGCCGAATATTGAGCGGAGTGGCTTTGGAACAACAATATGGGTATTCCCATGCTCGGCATAGTACACGAGTAACAATGGAATAGATGCAATCAGAGGGATGGGAAGCTTGTGCCGCCATCGAACGTCGAACAAGTCATCTATGAATCCAAGCAGCGTTGCCATCAGGAGGGAGAGTATGGCAGATAGATATACAGAGAGCTGGGAAGCTGCTTTAGTGAGCTGCAATGGCCAGTATATATTACAATAGGAACGTACTTGTGCGAGTGGAAAATCCACCTTTGTAAGACCTTCAGAATGGTTTTTCGTCTCAACTAAGAAGGAGGAGAATGGAAATGGGATGAAGAGAATAAGAAGCAGGATGTATATGGAAGCACATATAAGACCCATGCTCTCAGGTCTGTAACAGTCCGGCGATTGAACAGTCGAATAATATAGCTGATCGGATCGCTTACATATCTTCCCTTGATTTTTTTAGCAGGTCCCTCCCTTTGAGACCGACGCTTAAGAATGCTGGTCCGAGCGCTGGGACAAGGAACAACGAGGAGAGGAAGGCCAAGACGGAGAAACCGAGTGATGCGCTCAGAGCAGCAAGGGGAAGAGGTGTAATCAGGGGCCGCACAATGAGCCATCCAGAGACTGGAAGTAATGCTGCAAGAAGTAATGGTGACAGCGATCGAGGTGGCGGCATCTTGACTGAGATGAACGATATGCGATAGTCACATAAACACCACACGGTTAAACAAGTGGGTAGTGGCCACAATTAGTGAGGGTCACTGAGACATGCATCACATGCACTGGATCCTGAAGCAGGGTGAACGTACTTACCCAACAGCTCGTTTCCGCGGGCAGAGTTAGGGAAGAAAGCGGACGTGACAAGTAAATCGCGAAACTCAAGTAATGAAATAATATATAAGAGTGACGATACTATTTCGTCGACGAGAAAACTCACAAAGGACCAGCAATGGGTTGTAGTTTACTGATGTTCTCGCTGTATTGATGTGCAAGAAATCACGTGTTCGAATTTCCCACGAGGCAAAAACTACATTCTTGTACAACAGCACCAGTTTCTAACATCCTCCTCTATGGCCAAATCGCTTTCCAAGCGCAGCTCCAACCCCCGCTAAAGCTTTCCCCTGGCCTCTACCTGCAGTGGCGTGGCAAACTGGGCCTCTGTGACACCCTTCCCCATCGCCGCTGTGGAAGATACACCTCCCGTGACCGTCATTAGCAGTTGATCGATGAGCTCCGCGCCAGACCACTGCAAATGGAATGAGCCCCAAAAGGAGATATGTTTGAATAAAAGCGTACTTTTTGGTGAGTCAGCACGTCGCATCCAATGTCGCGCTCCTTGCGTTGGATGAGCTCCACGTAGGCTTTCATGCCCTCTTTGGCAAATGCACGGGCGAACGAGTCTGATATATACGCGTTTGAGTGCAGTCCTCCAAGCTAAAGGGGTCATACGAATCATATCAATAAGAAGGGGAGGCGCATTACTGGTCCTTACCGTGATGAACTGCCAACAGAATCCCAATTTTGCCAGCTCCCACACATAGTCGCGCATATCGCTCCCCTTTAAGCCTGCTGCATCCCAATTGAAGCTCGGGCTCAAGTTGTATGCAAGCCACTGTGATGGATCCACAGCATGGACGCCCTCTGCGAAATCCCGCGCCTGAGCAAGCACAGGCTTACTCGTCTCCATCCAGATGAGGTCTGCATGTGGACCGAAAGCAAGGCCACGCGCGACACACATGGGAGTGCCGCCACGGATCCGGAAGTATCCCTCCCGTGTACGAGCGTGTGCCGCACTCCAGAAGGGGCACTTACTCAATGGAAGGTTGTACGGGGCCGAGTGTACAATGCGGAATGCATCGGTGTATGATGCATTACCTGCTGCGGCCACAAAACGTTCCACGGTGAGTGCAGAAGCCCCGTTTGCCTTGAGGGCACTAGCCAGGGTGTGGGACAGCGTTTGGAGCTTGGCGCGGCTGAGCCACGTGTCTTCGACCGCCTGAAGGGCGGAACCTGAAGCGCCTTTAAGCGCGGCGGCTGCCATGGCCTGTGTGAGCGGCTCCTGCGTAGAGTCAGTAGAGCCGAGGACGAACGGCTGATCGCGCGCGTCAACGTCGGACATGATGAGCGTTGCAGCGTCCGCGTCTGTGCGCGCGATGACAAGATTCTCCACACCCATGATGTCGTACTGGAGCCGAATGGCGACGAGGCGGTCAATGTGCTCCTGCGTCGGGACGAGTACCTTGCCAGCCATGTGTCCGCACTTCTTGGTTCCGGGTGCCTGGTCCTCGACGTGTATTGCAGCGGCGCCAGCCTCGACGAACATCTTGGTTAGCTTAAGGACGGCAGATAGACCGCCATGGCCAGTGTCGGCGTCTGCAATGATGGGTCGCAAATAGTCTATTGCCGGGGCATATGCAGCAGAAGGATCGGAGAGACGGGAGGCGCGTTGCTTTCGGTCGTGGAAAAGCTGGGCGGTGAAAAGGTGGTGAACCTTGTTTGGGACGGTGTTCGAGGGATAATCAGCAAGATCGGGTCCGGGCTCATTGGTGGACGATGCGGTGCTGCTCGACTGCCAGCTGCGTGGGGGGTCAAGCGAGTGCTACGCAAGACGCGAGGTACGTACCCAGAGACATAGACGGTTTCCAGGTATTTGGCCATCTGGGTGACCTGCACAGGATCCAGACTGAGTGTCAAATGAGCATATACCCACTAACGAGCAGCTGAGAAGACTCACGCGCCGTATGTGTGGCTCGGGGTGCCATCTTTAAAATGTTGCTCGAGGAGTCGCCAGAGTTTCTTGCCCTGGAGATCTGACGGATACTGAATGGGGATGGAGCCACGCTTGGAGACGACGTCTGCGGCAGTATATGGCCGCTTTGTTCTAGCAAAGCGGGGGGACTGGAGCGGGGTGAGTAGCCGGCAAGCGTCCGGGGACAGAACAATCTACCTTCCACCACTGCTGGACCTGTCTGACCTCTTCTTCGAAAGCTTGACGTTCTGCACGAGACATTATAGTGGGTGTGAATCAAAAGCGGGGAAAGAGGCTATACAAGTCGACTTTAATACTGAGAGGACTTTCACGTGATTGTGTGTGGTTGCAACTGGGCCCCTGTTTCTCGGTGCAATGATTCCTCTCCCGCAACACTCGGAACTACAGTACAGTTTCCAACGGGGTTCTCGACATCCTGGTCTGCCATGAAGGAGCACCGACGCCGTGCTACTGAAAACAGCTCAAACAGACGCCAACTATAAGCACTGCGCGGCCGACCGTACGGACACGACGCTTCCGAGTTTAAATCCAGCAACTAGACAAGATAGTAGGTACTTATGTGTTCTCGTTATAATCCCGCCCACGTCCTGCTCGCTCTGCCCAGTTCTGTTCACTGCTTTCTCGCATTTCTGGTTCCTCCGGCTTTTTGTTGTCAAGTTGGACCGTGTCCCTCCGTTCCTTATTTACGCCCTGTGTTCGCCTGCGGCACTCCGTCTCCGAGTCATTCCGTCCGCCCGTAGCTACTGTACAGTTTCCTTGGCCAGGCAGTTCTTCCAGATCATATTTCATCTCACGAGCTCGTCTTCTTACGTCTCTCTGGGCTCCGCTTTCTGCTACTTAGGTTTTCCTCAGCCACTCGGTCTGGACACGCACTTCATGTAGGGTCTCGTAACGGGATAGGTGCGCACTGACCGGCACTCTATGGGGGTGCGTTGTATCCGATTTCCCTCTCTTCCACGGACGGCTCACGACACTCGATGCTCGTTCTACGCAATACGTTCTCACTAAAGAGTGCAGTACCATCACGCAGTAATCTGCCATCATTGACTCCATCTCCCCGGCCGAGACCTCATATCCACCATAATCCTGGCAATATCCGCCGACGTGTATGAGCCCGACAATCGCGGTGATCTGTCCGTTGGTTTTTGTTAACAGGAGTCGTGATAAATTGATAATAAGTACTTATTCGAGGATTATTGTGACATCGTATTCAATAATCAATGCCATTGCGATGCCTGCAATCCTTATAATTATGTTTCGACGCAGAATTTATGCGAGCCTTGCAGGTCCCCTTTATGTAATTTAGTTTAAACAAGTTGCCAAGATCATGATTCACGGCGGTCATTAAGAATGCATGATCCGTTGACCAGTCACTATCGTAGACATTGTGATCAAACATAGCAGTCCCCCCACTTGTTTCGACCATTCAGGCAAATTCGACACTGCAGTGAGGGATAACTTTCTCGGCTGAAACTCGGACATACATGAAAGTAGTACAGTAGACATTGCCATCTGTAGCTTTACAAACAGTAGAAACCTGTCTCTAATGGTGTCATTACGTTGGTCGCGAGGCCGCCTCCTCACCGGGCTTTTCAGGAAGAAGGAAAATACTTGCAAGCACCGCTATGAAGCCAATACTGCACATGACCACGTATACGAGATGCCCGCCGAATAAGTTTCGCTCGATGGAAATGGCAAATAACGACTATAAGCATCAAGAAATGTTATCTCCACCGAGCGTCGGGTGTGTGAGTAGGAAAGAAAGACGTACTGTTACGCCGGCGGGGCCAATAGCACCCATAGATGAGAAGATCGTCTGGGCGAAGCCGTTTGTGGTCCCAAGCAGCGCTGGAGTGGGCGAGGAGCTTGATATGAAGATGAACATGGCACCTATAGAAGATTCAGCCAATAGCGATGTAGCGATAGACAAGACTACACACTGAATGCAGTATAACTTGGCAGGAGCAGAAAGAGCTGCAGGACTAGGAGGATCCATACACCAGGGTAAGATAAGCCATGTGCCCTCGCCAGCGCATTAATACAAGGGAAACACGCATATGCCGGTATAATGATGGCTACGCAGCACGTATACAACGTTTTCGGATCAAATGTCCTGTACAGCGGTGCGAAGCAGATTGTCTGTAGTAAGCCATGAACGAGTCCCGATATCCCGAGGATAATGCCAATCTGTGAGGGTATCAGACCAAGTCCACCAGATGTGATGGGCGTGGCAAGGAAGATGGCGAGGAGGGCGATGTAGGCATGATCGAGGACGGCGAGGAATGCATGGTTCACGAATACACGGATGATACGAGAGGTGAATAGTTCAGAAAGGTTTGATTCGTCAACAGGGGCAGGCGGCTCGTCAACGCCTCCGTTGTCGATAGTGCCATATGATGGGCGTGGCTGTTTCTTACCCGTGAATTTGGATATGAGAGTGGTTGCTACGAAACGCGTCTACCGAAACATACGGTCAGAAAAGGCCGTGATTGAGACAGGATAACGAACTAGCCTCTTTGATGCAGAACAAGGTGGACATAAATGAGGCCATGGAGAGCGATGCCGCAGCCACGGATGGTAATAGGTAAGGGTGATTGCGCCAAAATTCATTATTAAACAACCGGGGGAAGCGATCAGCGGGGTCGACGAGCAAGCCACCACCAAATGGTCTGCATACATGCTGTCAAATCGGGCAAACCGGTGAAACAGCAGTTCCTTACCCAAGCGTTGAACCACCAGCCCAGCTGTGGCATTGGATTCAGAAAACAAATCGCGCAGACTCAGCAGGGAAAATTACATGATAGGCATAAAGGCAAATGCTTGTGCTCTGTTTGATGGATCAGTGACCTGTACAGGATAAGCAGGATAAGTCTAAACAGGTTGCATTGATAATCAATCATGCCGGCTTACCTCTGATAACATCGCCCTGACGACACCGGTATTGCCGTTCAAAGCCCCTACAAGATCTTCAATGTGTCGTTCCAAGGCGAACAGTTTATATTCACCTTGCAACGCTCGGCTAGCCATAACACCGAAGAGTGTTTTAGAAAAACCAAAGGAAATGAGTGCAATGCTGAGACCCAGTGAACCGAGGAGAATGACAGGTTTTCTGCCAACTTTGTCGGAGACGCGGGCCCAGAAGAAAACAAAGATAGCCTCTGTTACGAAAAAACATGACTCCTGACACGAAGTTAAGAAATCGGTGAGACAACTCGGATGGGTCGCTCACGATGAGACCAGAATAATAGCCCACTGTCGCGGGGTCGCCTTTGGCAACTTTCAGATTGATGACGAGCTAAATCACATGAGCATCCGACGCGCCCTAACAGCGCATTGGCCTGCTCACCTGAACAATGAAGGGGTAAATGAGGGTAGAGGTCACAGATTCAGGAAGGAAGACGAGTAGAAGAGCAGCGACTTGGAGCTTTGGCAGCGGAGTAGGTTTGATGGTCTCGTCGCCTTGTAGAAGGAGATCGGTCTCACCCAACGGTGGATCAGGCTCGTCAAGTGCGCAATCTGAGCATGAGCATCGCTCGAGGCTTGGACGCCTGACTGGCTGAGTAGTTCCGTAGCTGCTCATATGAATATCTAGCTGGGGTCGACGTTACAACGAAAGAAGAGGATGGATGCCAGCTACAGCTGAGGCGAGTTCAAGCGGCCACAGGTGGGGGTTCGAAAGGCGTTCAATTAACGGGAATAACCAGGCGTTAGCCACGTTAAACATGCTGAAGACCTGTCAACGGTTCTTGACTTGAGCACTTTTTTCAGACCCAGATCCTTTGTGGCGCCAAATGTCATCGATCATCAATTTACCCGCCCAATACTAAGTTCATATTTATTTTCCAAGGCGCGAAGCATTTTATTATCTCCGCATGCATGTATAGTTAGGATCCTGCCTACACAGCCGCAAAGGGCGCCGACGTCGATGTCCAGCTGGACTGCCTCGTCGCTGTGCCACTGGTCTGTTCCTACGCTGATTGACTACTGGGCAACCCCCGTGCTTCCGACCTACCATCTAGTGCGCAGAGTATCGCGCTGTATAAAAGCTCTGACAGCTCCTGCAGTCAATGGAGGAGACTACATATTCTATGCATCTTGCGATGGGAGTCCTAGCTAGCTAGTTGCTTCGCGAACGATGATTTTGCCCGCATCGCTGCACCATATCGATATAGTAGGAATGGCGTGACCGCAAACACAGTGCCTATGTCTTCGTTAGTACCATGGATGGCGGCTCTATGCTTCTCTTCGAGGCACTAACTCAACGCGGCCAACACTGAACCAGACAAATGCACACCCAGGTCGCTGTACATTGGAGCCGCCAGGACACTGAATATTGCTCCAACCATTAACCGAACGCATGACTGCCCACTCAGTGCGCTGGAAGCATAGACTGTGTAAGAGTCGGTGATCTGTCGTGTGGCGCTCAGAACACTTAGTGGCTATGAAGGATATATAGTACAGACATAGTTGAAACATGCCAGGCTGGTGACAAACTTCAGCGAGACACAGAGCTGCACGGGACCTGCTACTTACTAGACACCAAACATCTTGGGATGACAACTTTCATTTACATCAAATACGTGCATGAGGGAGAAAATAACTCACTGCAGAATAGATCAAGCAAAGACCGATCATAGGTACCACCCAATGGACGACACTCCAGCTGGTCCAAGCTTCACACAGGTGAGCAATGAGATATAACGAAATCAATGCCTCCCACTCACTATACATCCAGCACCCTACAACGTACGATCAATCAGAAATAATGTCATATCATTTGATTGAGCTCACCGATCGGGAGAGCTAGTCCTGAATACATGGCTATATATAATCTAGCTTCGGGACCTTTACGAGCGACGTTGCGTGTGTATGCACGATCGCACCAGACATTGACAGCTGCATGTAGAAATAGAAAGAGGTGTTTTAATGCTAAATCAGCTCATGCTCGGCAAGAAAAAGACTACTCACCCGAACCCAGAAGAGGCCCTATAATTTGTCCCATGGATACTAGACCGTCTTCACCTGCATTGAAGTTATGCAGCTCGGTGAACACAAGGGATACAGCCTCAAGCAGCAAGTACACTACGAGCAATTAGCGTAGTGCAATTTGATACGCAAGATGATGCTCACGGAGTCCCCAGCTGCATGTCAAATCAGATAGTCGTGAGCAGTAAAGCAGTGCAAGACCTGTAAACTCGGAGCGCACGAATATGTAATCCACATCTGACAGTTCGATTGTCAAATATTTCCATTTTTCAACAACTTCAATCCTCACCGTATATGCAAAGAGAATAGGTTCGGTAAACAGCAGTCTAACCGGCCTCGTGAGTGATTGCGCCATTATCTTTCCTATAGATGACCGTTCCTCTTCAGCTTTGGCACGATAGCGGTTATCGCCCGTCTCAGCTCGCAGCCGCGCAGCCTTCTTAATCAAAATGACGGACGCTTCCAGAAGAAACGTATCAGCACAGAGGATGCGAGGAATAAGGCCGAGATAAGCACCTCTACTCTCTTTTGAAACCACAATGAGAGCCAAGGCGAATAGGCCTGAGAGACCGAATAGGATCCAATTGATGAATGTGTAACCTAGGGCGAGTTCCACATACCCGAGGGAAACAGGTCCGAGACCGGTTCCCGCAATGACGACAAAAGAGAATATCGCCTACAAGAGGCTGAACATCATATTCTCTTCTACGACTGAGGTTGAATTATACCATCGGGAGGCCTCGCTCATCTGTTTCCCATATATCTGCCAAAAGCCCCCCTAGCAGAGCTACAGCAGTAGACGCGCCCACACCAGAGATAAACCGAGTGACAAGCTCAGTAGCGAAATTCTGCCAGGAGATTTCAACCCGCATAATTACCAGGATGTAAAATGCCACAAACTTTGGCCAATGCTTGGGGAAGAAACATGATCCAGAAGACGAGCGATGATGCGATGTACATAGGTAATCGGCCATATAATTCTGAAAATGGAGCAAGGACCAAAGGAGTAGCGGCAACGGATATTGTGAACACGACAACACCCAACGTTCCAGTAGAGTGGGAGACATGGAGTGCTACGGCAGATAAGTCAATTCCCGAAAATAAAACGGGAGACTTCGTAGCATTAACCTTTTTCGAGGGAGGGCTGGGAAATTGCGTAGCCTGACACAGATCCGCTACTAGTGAAGTTCGTTACACGATTTGGTTGAGATCTTCAAAATAGTACACGATACCATGTACTTACACTAATGTCACAAACCCGAAGCCAAGTGCACTCATTAACCATTTGCGCGGCCTTGACCAGTTTACAGGATTTTCAGGATCACTACCCAGGTGTTAAGAGGTCGATACAATAGACTGGAAAGATAGATACCAAGAACGTACCCCGGACCGTCCCAGATAACATAGACGGGATCCTGACCCATAGATGATTCGACACTAACGCTTGGCATCTCCTGATTGAATTTCTCGACATCCGTCGACCCCCGGTGCATGGGGACACTTGCGTCTGAAGCCATGAAACTGGGGTGAAGAAATGAGCATTCTTTTACGTGCTATTATCCACCCGTAAGGGCCCCTGCGCCCATGAACGTGGGTAAGAGCACGCGAGAGATTATAGACTAAAGCAGCCCAGGTTGCCGTGTGGCTACCCACTTGTGACAACTTGATGATATAGAAGTGGCTTTGAGCCAGTGGCATTTAGTGGTTGATCGGCCGGTGAACGTCAATGGCAAAGAGTTTTCCTTATTTATACGACTCAGAGCCCTACTCAGCTTCCAATCAGCATGGCGAACACTCGTTCACATGGCCTTAGTCGTGCATGCCGCCAGTCGCAAATGAAAAATCTAGGGAGACTACCCTGCATGACATCCAGCTGTAAGGAGCTGATATTAATCAGAAATAAATTTACGTACAAGGCAGCCTCGCCGTGCTCGGACCTTGGTATCCGCGACGTCTTCAAGTATTAATCACATTGCTCGGTCCTCCGTCGGCTCAGTACAGACAACATGATCATGTCTGACCTAAAACCAATATGTCGCAGGGAGAGTTCAGCATTATTGAACCAGAAGCGGTGGTTGGGTTGTATATAGCTCAGCGCTCAGCATGGATATTCAAGATGGTCCAAAAAGAAGAGAAAGACAGACGAAGGTGAAGCCACAATGCTCGATGGATGAAGTTAAAGTTGCCACGGCTCGCAAGACCCACCCAAAATTGAGATCAACGTAAAGAACTTGATCATCGGTCAGTGGACTTGAAATACTGAATCTGACTCGGAGTTTGAGGTGTTCAAATATCATGATGCACGAATGATCTGAGGCAGCAGAGGCCACGCATGTACGATATTCTGCGCATCGCGTGGGCTGCATATGATAAAAAAAAATCTATCTAATCTGAGACATGCAGATTGACGGATGTTGAACGTTGAGCGTTGGTGTTTATGGAATATTACTGCACTGTAAGACCCGTCGTCTTACCGTACTCGACGGTTGGGTATCGATCATGCCATATAAATATACGGTATGCCTGAGGCACGGAGTTACTTGTTTTACCTCCCCGCACATTCACGTCGGTACTGCTTGCTCCCACTTCCTTGAAAATCAATGCGACGGACGTCAGGCAAGGACCATAGGTCCAGTATATCCGACCGGGAATGGGCATAAATGAGTAAAGTTAAGGGCTGTGACTCTAGTGAGATATCGAGGGACGTAGCAAGTACTGCTCCCGCCGAACATGTCCGAGGAGGGAAGGTGACCGGCAGTTGCTTTCTGCCTGGAACATAAATTATACTAATTCACTCGGCCCTAGAGAAAGAACCAATCAAACCTGGGTATTGAATATAGAATAGAAATATAGACGAAGATGCTAACACGAACAAGTATTGATCAACCCATGCATTATGTTAGGACTGCACCAGTGGTTGGCGATATGCCGACCCAGCCTGGCTGCTGCAATGGTTCCGAACCTCATCATCCAGCTTTTCACTATGTATCGATATGACTTGGAACCCCCCCTGCGCCTACAGGTATCCCTCGCCATTTCCACAATTTGAATCGGTGATTTACCCCCTTCAGTCCTGGGACACACGTCAGACTGCCACATCCACCGGTTTGCGGCATTGCATATAAATAGACGACCTATGCTCAGAGAGAGAAGAATATTGTAAGCTGGCGAACTGACGGCGGACTGTAATGTTCACCTCATTAACTCGGGAGTGAAGCAAGGCCATACTGCATGCAATACAGGGCTCGTGTGTTATGAAGAGGGTGAGCGACGTTAATAAATAGTTCTGTCCATTTTGTAACGAGCCTGGGGACTCAGATGGAGGCGCAGCATCCCCCACAAGTCTGATTAGGTTTAATATAGCATGCCGGAGTGGATGCTGCGAGGACACACGCATGTCATGCGCAATAAATGATCGTGTCCCGAGAGGTGCATCAAGTGGCACTGGCACGTATGCCACGGTTGGAATCTGCGGAGAGCGATGTTGGTCGCACAAGGTACATCAGGGTTAATGGAATCGGTGGACGCGCCTCTCCGAGTAGTCGTACGCGCTTTGCTTCTTTCCGCAGTACAGCGACAGCGTCACGAAACCACTGCACCGTAGCACGAGTCCACCTGCGGGACGCCTCTTGGAGTTCTCGGTGATTTTGAGCCTCATAAAAAACGGGCCATATCGACGCCTTGAGCCTGACTTGGTCCATTGTTCGAGCAGGGAAACGGGGTACAGCAATGATAAAAGGGTCGAGGCCGCCAGGCACGATTGGAGCAGGGCGGTCAGCAGGCGTAAGAAGCAAAGTGGTCCTTGGACCTAGACAAGGTATGATGTCAGCCTAGAAATTGAGTTGAAGGACACGCCGCAATTACACATTTCAGAATCTATCCATTTACGAACATGCTTAGCGTGTTTTAATGATGGGTGTTCGAGGCCAGCCTGCTTCAACCATCTGATACATGCTACAGTCAAGTATACCAGCCACGAAAGAAACATGCGGCACACTCACTGTATCATGTCTGCCGTCTGCCGTGGCTCCGGGATATCTACTGCCCACGCATTTACTAACGGTTCAGGTCAAACTTAATCAAGAGGATGGAGACTAGGTAACGTACTTGTCTCTCCTACCCTGCTGGATTCCTCGTCCTCGTCCGATTCACCTGTAGCAACTTTCTCGAATGGCAGGTCAGCTTCCGGAATCAATGCCTTCGAGTCTCCATTCGCTTCATCCCACTCGAGGCCAGCTAAGCCAACCAACACATTCTCGTCCTCACTCTCTTCTCCGGCAAGAGGCAGTGAACTCGACTTATCATCGAACCATAGCTTGCTCCCGTGAAATATGCACAACTCGTCCGAAGGGGCAATGGCGCGCATTGTCATGAATGTAATGCATGCATGTTCCGAGTCAAGGACGTATGACACGTTCGGAGTGGGTGAATGATTGAATATTGACCCTGGAACCTTGAAAGATCAAAATCGCCAAAGCTACACGCTAGGTTGCAGAGTCCACACGTACCCAGGCCTAGCGCTAGAGCCATCCTCCCATCTTGCCACTTAAATGTGTAGTGGTCTACGACAGTATGTTGTCCGTGTGTCTCATACTCGTCTTTAGAGAAAAGGAGGACAGGACTTATGTCGATGGTAGTTTGGGCTGGAATATACTGTGTGGCTGTATCGAGTCAGACGTCGTAAAAATGTTGAGTATTCTGCCTGACCAAACACCCCCCTGCCCTTGTCCTCCACTGCGCGGATTTCGCATCCAAACGGGTTCAGATGTGGTGACGCAGGGTACATACGTGATTACGTAACATCTGGTGACCAGCCACCAAAATGAACTCACCACCCGAAGCTCTTTCTCCCTCACCCTCGACGCCTAGCTCGGGTTCTCCCTCTCCAGATGATGCTGGCCTCCCCACACCTTCCACCTCCACGGCAGGCGGTGGCGTTTCCCAATCCCAACTTGCAAATGCTTTAGCGTCACCCAACCAAGCGCAGACAAAACGACGTCTACCCACTTCCGCCTCATCAGCATTCTCGGGAAGAGAGGGACGGGAAATCAAATCGAGAAGAAGGGAACGGGACAGGGATGGTGGTCGCGATGAGGAATCAAGGAAGGGTGGGATATCATGGGAGCCTCTGCGTGATGCACAGGTGCATGGGCATAGTGGTCCACCTTCAAGATTGAGGGAGGAGCTTGTGGATCATACTGTGGTTGACTATGTCAGGAGTAGTGCGTTTTGATGTCTCTATTCTGCCGGTGGTGACCTGACGACTGGTGATGGAAGCATATGGCGACCCATTCGACGACATGGTCCTTAAACAGAGGACCAAGTCATCATGACTCACCATGTTCTACTATTTGACTAAGTTCACGCAATCAATTCCACCCCCCTGTGGTCTCAATAGCTGGATCCATTTTGAAGCAGTGACTTTATTCTAGCGAGCAGGGGGCTGTCAGGCCTTGGGGTTCAGCTGGTAACATGGGGGCGTGTACCATATCAATCGCAAAGTTTGAATGAAGGTTTAGGCCGTGCAGAGTTTGGCCGCGATTTGCAACTGATGGGCAGTCACTGATAATTATATGGCAGACCTCATTTTTCAAGCTCGCGAATGAAGCTAGTTTGGGCATTGGAGTCATCCTGCAGCTAGTAAGTATACCCACAAGTCCACCTGTTTTGTGGCTGGTTGTTATAACCCATATGTACAGTGCTTGCAATTTGTGTAATCATGTAAGAGCGATGCATGGTGTAACGAAACTGAGATTCAGAGCACTCTATAATGAAGATGTAAATATAGATATTTCCGACTCATTCTTTATACGCGTTTCTCGATCTATATTTAGGGTCGGTGTTAGTAATTAGCCCGGCTCCTTACACTGCAGTCACAAACACTGGTTCATAGCCCTCTCCTCTCCAACTGGATACGTAACTTATCGATATTACAAAACTACATGCCTGCGCAAGAAGGCTCGGGCAGCCCTTGCACCTACTCGATAAGGTCCTCTGAGTATGAGTCAACCAACGAGGATGAGATGGATTGGGAAGAGGTTAATGTCGGTGTCCTTCCTGCGCCCGCAGACAATGACGCTGCTACCGTGTCTTCGCATCCTGTGCAAGCCGGTCCATCTCAACCAATAGAAGTTACCCTGGACACGGAAAAGAAGAAGCGACGAGATGACAGGTGAGTCGGAATACACATCTCCGAGTGAAATGCTGAATGATATGCTTTCGAAACTGAGCAGGAAGACAACAATGAGTCATGCGGAACGTGTTGTGCGCCTAGAGTGTCACAAAATACACACCATATGCCTGATTTCGAATGCCTGGATAAGAAACAGATACCTCAACGATCGTTTGCTTCACGTTGGTGGACATCTTCCCATGTGGCATATATTCTAACGATATGTCAATACAGGCACGTCTTATGTCCCTTACGCCTCTTGCGCTGCAAACAGCATTTACCCAGATCCACAAGAAACGTGTACCAGACGTCAAACGAAGAGGACGCCTTTTTGAGGCTGCAATCATGCGTCTCACACAATGGTGGTCCGATGCTTTCTTTGAAGTACGACCACGAGGGAGCGGCGAGGTGCGAAGCCGAACATTTGATGAAGTTGCTGCAGAACTCTTACAAAAGAGTACGTACGCACTAGACCATATAACTCGTAATCTTACCCTGCTATAGGGCGTTCCGATCATAAAGAAGGCGAAATTATTCGCTCTTGCAAGTCGCTCCAGAAGCACGTGCTGCTTCGACATGGCTCACGCGATGTCTCTGCACAGCTCTTCACTGCGCTCTGCCGTGCTCTAAGCGTACCTGCCCGGCTTGTCGTCAGCGTACAGAGTGTTCCTTGGAAAGCAAGTATCGGCAAACAGAAGCCTTCGTATCGTTCCAAAAAGAGGGGGAAGCAAAAGGCTGAGGAACCTGATAACACAGAGCATGGCGACATGGCGGAAATGGACATTCCAACTGTACTGCCGGACTTAAAGGGAAAAGGGAAGGCATCGTTCCCCGGATACGGACAGACCTTGAACGGAGATGTATCTTCTTCGGCCAAAGGTAAAGAGAAAGCCAAACCTGTCATCAAGCTGCGTAAACAGCGTCAACAGGGAAGAAAGCTGGGCTCTGCGAGAAAATGTAAGCTCTCAGTTTCCCCAGTTCTACTATAACTGAGCAACGCCTCAGCTCCTGAACCACCTGTGGGTGGTTATCCACCAGCTCAATGGACTGAAGTCTTCTCTCGTGCCGACGGCAGATGGCTCCCGGTGGATCCTGTTCGAGGCTTCGTTGACAAAGCCAAAATGTTCGAACCTCCTCCGCATGACAAAGCCAACAGAATGGTCTATGTGTTAGCGTTCGAGGAAGACGGGTGGGCACGAGACGTCACACAAAGGTAGATCACATTGATCATAAGTCGTGGGCTACATATTTGAACGAAACGGTAATCTAACCGCCCTCGTCAGATACGCTCGTGAATTCACCAACAAAACTTCAAAGATACGCGTGGGTGGGAAAGGCAAGAAAGAATGGTGGGATAATGTTATGGCATTTCTGACAAGACCATATCGCCTAGTATGACGCGCTCATCAACGATGTAGCTACCAGAACTGATCACATTCTCTCATAGCATCGAGACGACGTAGAAGATGAAGAACTACAGTCTAGGCAAGTCATAGAAGGCATGCCTACATCTGCCGCTGCATTCAAGGACCACCCTATGTGCGTCCTGTTCTAAATGTCAACTTACGACATATCTCACGTGATAACCAGCTACGTCTTGGAACGGCACCTACACCGTGACGAGATCCTCGACCCACGCGTTGAAATTGGACGATTCCACGGCGAATCGGTCTTTTCTCGCGCACATGTCATTTCTGGTCTCAAAACCTCTGAAAATTGGATGCGCACAGGTCGTATCGTGGCAGAGGGCGAGCAAGCCATGAAGTTGGTTAAGGTACGAGCTGTAACACTTGGTCGGAGACGCGCCATTGGGGTTGCTGGAGAGGATGCCCAAGTCGTGAATGCTGAAGAGGAGGGTGCAATGCAAGGGCTGTATGCCGAGTCGCAAACGGTGCTCTATCGCCCCCCTCCCGTAACTAATGTGAGTGAAAAGTTAGTCGATAACAGAAAGTATGCCCACAATCACCCCCAGGGCAAAGTGCCCAAAAACGACTTCGGAAACATTGATCTCTATGTTGACACAATGCTACCCAGCGGGGCTGTGCACATACCATGTAAATCATTTGTTCAGCTCCTGTTACTTCCTCTTGATGTCCTTTTTAAACATCCAGACAAAGGAGTTGCCAAGGTAGCTAGAGAACTAGGCTTCGACTACGCGGAGGCGGTGGTATGTCCCATTGATGTGTTTGTTTTCACCCCGCCAACTCGTTCGATTCAGACTGGCTTCGAATTCAAGAATCGACGAGCATTTCCTGTCATCAATGGAATTGTGGTTGCCGTGGAGAACGAGTCTGCTCTGCTGGAGGTGAGCGGCTTCGTAGAGCTGCAAATTAGTGGGTTGACTGCTTTTAAGGCGTATTGGGAATCTGCACAGGATGCAGAAGATAAAGAGCGTATGAAGCGTGAGGAACGTGTGCTCAAGCGGTGGACAAGGCTTGTGCAAGGCCTCAGAATTCATAAACGATTGCAAGAGCAGTATTCCAATCAGCCATCTAGCACAGGACCGCACCATGGTGTGGACAACCGCGAGGTGAGCAATAGACAGCCAAGGTGCCGCTCACTCCCATGAGCACTCCAGGACCTTGGCACTTGACTGCTGACTAACCATCCTTTAGGACATCGCTGAAGCCGAAGCGGGTGGCTTCTTACTTGAGACAGCGGACAACGTCGTCCAGGCTTATACTCTTCCCAAATCTCTTCATGTTGTTGATCCTTCGTCAAGTAAAGACTTCAATGTTCCGCAAACGCAAGATGAAACCATGTCAGACGCTGAAGCGATTGATCGGTCTAGGCGAGATGAAGGGGAAGACGCTCACGTCGACGAACACATGGAAGAAGCGGTGACCTTACTGGGTACTGAACCGAGGCTAGCGGCTGCAGTACCCAAGACGATGCAACAATTAGCGGAAGCACATGCTCAAAGACTAGCCATGGCGTCCCGGGAGAAAGCGAACGAGGACTCTCAGATGGCAACAAGTGACGTATCGCAAGGTATCAGGAATTCACTGATGGTCCCCAGCGACACTAAAGTGCCATCGGTAGTACGTGGTCCGTCAACGCGTGGTCGCAAGCGAGCTCGGTCTGTGTCAAGTTCGGAGGGAGCAGGTAACTTTGAGCGCCCAGCACGCGGAAGATTAAAAGTTGAAAGCAAGTCGAGTCCTGCTGGGCCAGCCAGAACGCTCCGGCCACGTGTTCCCAAGAGCGACGAGAAGAAACAGCGGGAACGAGAATTGGAGTTAGCGTACCGACGCGCGACTGAAGAATAGGTAGATGCTCATCCATGTGTATATGTAATTCCTAATTTACCTCCCAGCGTGAGGCTGAACAACCTCGCGAGTCTGGCACCAGCAGGTGATGATGCCATTAATCGGAAAGAATGTGGTGATGTACAATGTGAAGACGAAACGCTCTCCCTGAAGGAGATCCCAGATAGCAACATTGGACGGGTTCAGAATACATGATGGTTTGGTGTCAATCGTTTATAAGGTTTCAGGGGGTCACTGCGGTTTTCGACACTAGCAATCGAACAGGGCAGGATTCGACCTTGTAATTAAGTGATGGGATGGCAAGATTGTCACCAATGCGCACCTTGCCCATATATCGGTGTCTGGCCTCAGTTAACGGTTACTCAGCCACTTTCGACGTATATGGTGGAACCAGAAGGAAATCAGGAGAGAGCAGGACGATTCAAATATAGGTAGAACTGATGCAAACGTTTTGGCGATGCAATGCGGCATGATGGATAATGTGTGACGCCATTAGCTGTGTCCAAGACCCCACGGGACATGTTGAAATTGTAAGTAGCTCTTACCACCGAGATGGAGAAGGCCAACAGTTATCAAGAGCAGCTAACGCTGGTTGCAAGAGGTTCATGGGGTAATGCCCCCTCCTGGCACATGAGTTTCAGTCGAGGGTGAACCCCTGCAAGATGGTGATATATGCGTGTAAATGAGTAGCCAGACCTCTGTTAGGTGCATTCTCCTGTGACCATAAGGATGTCTTCTATATCTTGACGCCTGTATGGACACACGCGATGCCTCCCCATAGGTCGCGCCAGGCCATGCCTTTGCGGCCGACTTGGAAACCAGCCTGTATGATCATATCCGAAAATTCTTGCTGATCAGGGAAACGACGTATGGACTCCACAAGGTATTCGTAAGATGCACGATCGGAGGCCAAAATGGAGCCCAGGAGGGGAATGATAGAGAAGGAATAGGACTCGTAAATTCTGTTTCGGCGGATAAATACTTCTAAAACAGTGATGAAGGAGCATCCTTACTGTGCAAAGAGCGGGTTTTGGACTTTGCTAAACTCTAAGCAGGCAAAGGTACCTCCAGGTTTCAGAACACGGTGAGCCTCCCGAAGAACATCAGAAAGGGATGTGCAATTCCGGATACCAAATGCAATTGTATATAAGTCATATGTGTCCGAAGGAAAGTCTGTTAGGGATAACGACTGGGCGTTGCCTTCGTGAAGTGACAGTTGTGGAGCTATGCGTAACCAAAGTTGAATTAATGCCAGATGGTAGACAGCATGACGCACTATTGTGATACATCGTACGCCTAAAACGCATGCGACCCTCCTCAAGCATATCAGGGTTGATGTCCACCACGTCAACGCGCAAATCCCGATCGGCATGCTCTATTCTGGCCCAGTCTAAAATTCTGAGAGCAATGTCACCGGTTCCGCCGGCCACGTCGATACAGCGTGTTTGTACGCCAACAACTGGGTTTCCTGGATTCAAATTGGCGACAAAGTCGTCTTTCCAAAGGCGATGTACGCCTAAGGACATAGCATCGTTCATCACGTCATATGAAGAGGCGACGGAGGAGAAGACGCTTTTAACGAGGGACTCCTTGGAGGATGTGGGAATCTCCCTGTAGCCAAAATGTGTAGTCGACTCATGGTTGGAATAGTGCCGTCGCTGCAAAACACTGAACGTTCGTGCTGCGACTCGTTGCATGATGCGTAGACGTCTACGCGCACACAAGACCCAGTTGTGGCAACTCCGATAGGAGGCGACCAACCTTGTGGCGTTCGTGACGCACGTGAGACCGATGTCTCTCAATTTGTACTGTATTGGAGAAGGACCATGTATAGCATCGGTTACAATCCCCTAGGCCCTAAGCCCCACCCTTAGCCCCCACTCTCTACCATGTCTGCCAAAGTCCAGGGTGCCGTTGATGGTTCCTCCCGCACAGTCGTTCTTTGTTTCGATGGCACAGGCAATCTTTACGACTCCACCGTGCGTAACGACATCCACATTCACAAAGGTGTTGTTCTCACTACGTCGTCTAGAATACCAACATCGTCAAATTATTCTCATTCCTCAAGAAGGATAACAAGAACACCCAGCTTGTGTACTATCAGGTACAGCAGTCAAGGCTCGACTTTAGCTTCCCTACTCTGCAGTTGTTTAATACTAGCTATTAGCCTGGGATAGGGACCTATGAATCTGACTCGCCTGGAATCACGTCAGGAATCAAATTATGGACCGCTAAACTCCTGGATGAGGCGTTTGCGTTGTATCTCGACGCACATGCACGTACTCCTATACAGTAGTGCTTCTATTGACTTACCTTAGCTGGTTGTGCAGGTCATGGGCGGTTACCAGTTTTTGATGCAGAATTATCGCACTGGCGATCGTGTGTGTCTCTTTGGGTTTTCTAGGGGCGCATACACGGCAAGAGCTCTAGCTGGCATGTTGTACAAGGCAAGTGCTGCGTTCACAAGTTCCGCGTACAATATATACCTCCGACTTACAAGGGGTCGCAGGTCGGACTTCTTCCGAGGGACAATGTTGGTATGTGACTGTGTTCTTTCTGACACGTCGCCCGATGGTGCTAATCCTGTGATGGATAGAGCAAGTTAGCTTTGCATACCAGATGTACAAAGCCACTGGCAAGAAAAACAACAAGCTCGCACATGGATTTAAACAGGCATTTTGCAGGACCGTCCAGATCGACTTTATGGGATGCTGGTAGATTTTTCGACTCCACAAAATTGCCACTGTGGCATGCTGAATTTTTGCTGATCGTACTTCTTAGGGATACTGTTTCGAGTGTGGGCGTATTCTGGGGCCGCCACCTTCCCTTTACTTCCAGCAACACCAGCATCAGATACTTCCGGCAGGCCCTGTCTCTTGACGAAGTAAGCTACATTCCCCCTGTGTTACGGCATTCCATTTTTATTATTCTCAACATTGTCACTTTCCCTTGTTGTCAACTTCATTCAATTTACCCTTGTCCTTAGCACCGTGCCAAATTCCAACCGAACACTTGGCACAGAGATGCTCCAGATGAGTCTGGCGCCAGCGGAGATCCAGAACACGGAAGCCACGTCCCCAGACTCAAACATAAAGGCGATATGGAGAAAGGTGGTACGGCCAATGAGTCAGAACCGCCCACCGATGTGCTCGAAGTCTGGTTCGCAGGTTGCCACAGTGGTGAGTGTTTCTGGTTGGCCCATACGGTTTCACCCTCCCCGTCTCATGTACACGAATCCATTTAGACGTTGGAGGCGGAGAGACCCCGTCAGACATGCCACGCACGTTAAGTAATATTTCACTCCGCTGGATGTTGCGCGAGATAGTGCAGTCACGGTGCGGGATCCAGTTCGACAGTGATGCACTCGTACGTGCTGGTGTTCCTCTGTCTATGCTAGGACTCGAAACGAACTTCGAAACAAGCCTGTCACAAGCGGCGGCCAAAGCGGCGCAGTCATCACCCACTAAGCTTAATTCTGGAGAGTCCACAAAGGGCGAAACTATGGTACAGGTAGCCCAGGTCCCACTTTCACCCACGGACACGGTAGGAGGCGAGGCGGCGAAAGAAGATGCGGTGGACGCGGTGCAGGAATTGCATGACGAGCTCAAGATAACCCCAATTTGGTGGGTTATCGAGATCATTCCGCTTTTCCAATCGTGGCAAGATGAGAAAGGAATATGGCATCGCGCTTTTAGGTACGTAATATCCTTTCACATCTACGGGGGAATGACACAGTCCAGACACTGACTTGGTTGCACGCAGGTGGAACCTTGGCCGCGGGAGGACAATTAGCACCTCGAAACCAAAGCTGCACTCGACAGTGCAACAACGAATGGAGACCAAGAATCTGGCATACGTTCCGAGAGCGAAGTGGAACAAAACAAGCACGACGTGGGTCAACTAAACCAGAACATGATACTATTCAATTTGGGCCTTCTACCTCGGGCATAAATAACTTTACTGCGTTTACTTATGATTTGATGATGATGCACCGTGACGACAATCGATGACCCTTACCTGCGAAGATGTGCTTCTTGGAGGCCCTAATCGGCATTGTACATATTGTTACCCATAATCCATTGTTGCCATACCCTTGCACGCGAAGTATGAAACAAGAGAAAACATTCCTTAGCCATTTATTTCGTATAACATCAAGAAAAGCAATGAAATGTGAACCAAGAAGAGGACCAGAGCTCCAGGAAACAGAGGATACAGAGGATACTGCCAACTGCGGCGTTACGAGTCTGCACAACACCGTACACAGTAATCACCGTATGCCCATATACGGACGCCTCGGACCCCGGGAAATCTCACGTCCCACGCTCCATGGTTCGATGAGGCCCACATGACCTATCAATGGCCACGTCGGAAGTCTGAGCAGACCTTTACTTAGTCGGGCTGCGACTGCGGCTCCGCTCGCCGCAGTACAACGATGAATCCGTCTGAATGAGCCGAGAAAATAGCGTCCACAGCAACCCCGTTGTCTTCCCGTTGTCCTGTATGTGTCGAACTTGAAGAGTTGGATCTACTCCTTCCACGGCTATGGGGCATGTCCCTACCATCACTGTGGGCACGTTGAGCAGACTGACGAGGAATAGTGCAATGCAACCTACCCTGCCGCACTGTCCCGTCCCTCTATGCAGATTTTAAAGCTCCCAAACACAAAGCCACCGTCACTGGGGGTACCCATGTCACTGACGCCCCACCCCTTGGACACGTCGATCCATTGTCGTACGTTTGCCTCGTCTGACGGAGAAACAAAGTCGTAAAAACTGCGATTGAAAACTTTTTCGGCCGACAGAATGCAGTCATTAGTGCAGTACATAACCGGACACTGCCGCGAGAAGCGGTTGAGAATGAGGCCTGTACGTTTGGACGGGGTGGGGAGGTCAAGAAAGGACTCGGAGTAGGAAGGATTGGGGGGAAGGGACTCAGTTAGGGGTGGCGGTGGAGCAGGGTCATTCCATTTCTGAACATGCAAAAGTCAATATAAGTAATGGCGGTGAGCGGAGACGTACTCGAAATTCCAACTGGACATGGGGAGCAAAGGGAGTGAGGAACGTGACTTCTTGGGCGGTAGCAGCAGTATGGAGGGCCTTGGCCCCGGGCTTCGCAAAAGAGATGCTACCGATGAGCGCATTGTGCACCATACTGCGTTGCTAAAGAGATGTCAGCACAAGGACGGCCCAGCGACGAGAAGCGCACAATGACACAATAAACCCATCGATCGTCCTGGTTTTTTATTCGCAGGTACGCCATAGCTGCGGCTTTGTCATACCGAATAGTATCACTACAAACAAGTCAGCATGAATGTCAGTATGCTGGCTGAGCACGGCGACCAGGCAGTTGTCCCCGTACTAATGGAGTTGCCTTGCGGCCTCGACCTCATCGGGATGCATCCAATCGAAAGACGAAGAGCCAATAATATCCCTCGGCTCATAACCTAGAGGAATAAAGTTAGGACGTGCTGGACTTGCTCACCGAGGTAATGCCATACCGAGGACCTCTGTCAGCGAGGGAGACAAATAGAGCATCCTTGCCTAGTATCGAGCGTCAGTCAGGTGCAGGGCTGTGCAAAGAGGCGCACCTCTGGACTGAGATCATGGATGATAACTGAGAATAATGAGGATTAGAGATACAGAGGAAACGACGGGAGCTCACTGTATGAAACGTTTTCGGAATCCTCCATGGGCGGCCTGGGGGTGATTTTGCGGCGGAGACGGGACTTTATAGGACAGGGAACGTCTTTGAAGCGCATCTCGATTGTGATCTTGTGGTCATGGCTCTCTGGGTTTCGGCACCTGCTGGATCCATATTCGGATTCATTTTGAACTTCGTGTACTCCGCGCGTCTAGAGCCTGATCGATATCTGTGACGGGCCGTGACTCTGGCTCTGCTGAACAGCGAGGCTGCGCGAGCTTCAAGAGCGACCAATAGTTGAGACGGTATCTGACATTTATATCGGGATCAGGCTGTCAAGAACACGACCCTTGTCTCATCGAGTCGTCATCTTGGGAAATCCGTTACGGTATACGATCGGGATATCCCGCCTCCATCATCTCGGCACTGGAGTGACACAAGACACCCACTACAGTACTTGACTACCACACCTACAGTGACAAGGGCTTTTTCGCGAGACGCGGCGGTCGGGGCAACGGGGATGTGTGGACGTTTGTCACCGAGACGCCCGCGGAGTTTGCTAGCCTTCACTCCGCTACTTGCGCAGATTCCATCTCCTGGGATTTTTCTTCCGCCTCCGCTCACGTCACATCGGGGGCCCTTTGTTGTGTTGTTCCCTGCGCGGCAACACCCGCGCTCAGCTTAGCCTATAGCTCATGTGGAGCACCGCACGCGAAATAGCAGAGGGCGACGTGGTTATCGTCTGGCTGGTCAGTCCTGCCTCTCTGGCCTCGTTCTCAGCTAACTATCGTTGCGAAGACCCGTGAAGCCGTCCACCCTCTCACCATCACCGCAGGAAAAGAGTTCAACGGTCGCTTCGGTGCTTACAAGCATTCGGACCTCATCGGCGTACCTTACGGTTCTAAAGTTGCCTGTCGCAATGGCAAAGGCTTCATCCATGTCCTCCGTCCGACCCCGGAACTCTGGACCCTTGCTCTCCCACATCGCACACAGATCCTCTATCTGGCTGACATTGCTTTCGTTACTGCATGGCTCGGCATACGTCCCGGAAGCCACGTAATCGAGGCTGGTGAGTCCTATCGGAGGAAGATCTGATGGGCAACCTATTCTGAGCTTGGACCAATAGGAACTGGATCGGGCTCTTTTGCGCACTCCGTCGCAAGAACCATCGGGTCTCGCGGTCGTCTCTACACCTTTGAATTTCACCAGTCTAGGGTTGCCAAGGCCCGGTAAGAATCTCGTTTATTCCATGCATGATCCTCGTGTAGATTCCGCTTCAGTGAAGAGTTCATGCAGCATGGCATGTCTGACTATGTTATCCTTCAACATCGCAATGTTTGCAAGGACGGATTTGACCTCCAGGACGAGATAGATTGTGGTAAGTGTTATGGCAACCATCAAATATCATTGCCTCAAGTTGCCATGTTTTATCGCGACACTGAACATCGCACGGTCAGTGTTCCTTGATTTACCTGCCCCATGGGATGCAATCCCACACGTCAAACGAGCTGTACGGGTAGGTCATATCCATTCATCTTTTGTCGCACTGCTGTTTACGCCATCACAGAAAGACCGAATCGTGCGGATATGCTGCTTCAGCCCATGTATTGAACAAGTTCTGCGCACTGTTTCGGCACTCAACGAGCACGGTTACACTGGTATATATATCAACCATCCCTTATTAGGTCTAACTGATGCATCTCCCGAGACATTACGATGTATGAGACGTTGCTTCGTCCTCACGAGGTTGCACAGTTACCGGCGCCTGTCCCAATTCATGCTATACGTAACAAGCTGCAGATTGCCGAGGTGCAGAAAGAGGATAGGCGACTGAAACAAATTGCGGCATCTAAGGCCAAGAGGGACGGTGCAGCAGGTGCTTCTCCCAGTCACTCAAGTGTGGAACAAAGTGGGAGTAAACGAAAGCGCGGAGCACCCAACGATGACACTGTTGATGACGGCGGCGATGGTGGTTCGAAAGACGTCAAAAGAGTAAAAACGGGGGATGTAAACGCCGGAGACACAGATCACCTCCATGAGTGTGTCGAATCTTTTCCCTCCGGTACTGATCTCAAAGGCAAAGGGAAACAATCCCCGGCATCGTCGCCTCCACCACTCACTGTCACACAGCCCATCAAGGAGGTTCGTGGTCACACATCGTATTTGACATTCGCGTGCCTTCTGCCCTCAATATTTCCGACGCCCGACGCTGGACGTCCATTTAGTCCGGAGATGGAGGCCATTCCGGAACCAGCGCAACCGTCACCCGAGTCACCGGGGCCACAGCCAATCGACGAGGACAACGACCAGCCACCACCAGGGCATCTTGACGGTCTTCAAGCTACCCCGACGACGGTCACGCCGCCAGCACAATGAGATGTTTCTCGATAAGGATATTCGCTATAACGTGAATTCTCAACTCTTGCCAAGATATACTTATACTTAGGTTCAGAGGCGGTGATCTATTCATGACCCAAGGTTAGTATTTGGCTTAAAGAAGCATATCACATGGGCACCGTACATATGGCATTCTCCACGCATTACGTGACGCGTAACAACCAGGTGTCGTTGGTATGTGGTGCATTTTTCAGGGAGTAAACGACGACCGCAAGGAAGGTGGTTGATATGCCGAATGAATATCTTGTTTGCCTGGCCACACATCAAAAAGCCGATCGAGAAGCCGGACTAGTCAGGTATGTGGCTGATCACTACATACTTACAGCAAGACTAGCCGTCCTTTTTGGATGGCGTCGATCGATCCTGCATATTGTGCCTGAAGTGACTACCAGGCTGGCATGAAAAATATTGTTCATGCCTCAGAGCGTGCAGTCGCGACTGGGTATGCATTTTGCATCGATCCTAGTTTTGGATGCGACCCTTTCCATTTATGCCCAACTAGAAAAGAGCGGCGGTGCCAACCGCTCTGACAAGAAAGAGCTAGATGGAAAACGGGTGACCAGATGCCTACGAGTTCTCCGAGTGCAAAGCCCTTGACGAGCATCGGAATTGCTCATGGGCAGAAGGAGCAACTTGAATTCGGTTGCGTCGGTTGTGTCTACGCAGTGAGTATCCAAGTTGGAATTTTCTGAAAGACGGTAAGTGCAGCTGCTATGGAGTCACGGTGCCGCTTAGGAGAACATATAATACGACCTGGTTGAAACCACAGACAGTTCGCTTGGCTATCTGGTAAATAAGAGACAACGTCACAATACTATGCAATGAATAATGCTGAAATCAGACCAAGGTGACTGTTGCAGACAACGCACAACCATTGAGGCCTTTCCATGAAATTCTTAGTAAAGCCCAAGCAAGAGAATAATCTAATTATATGTTCCTTCGTTCACATAATTAGGAGTAAAAATACTCTCAGTCTATCTCCATCGTATCCTGATCACTGGACCCATGCCTCTGCGCCTGCTCTTTGATAGCTTCTAAAAATGGACCTACACCAGTACCAGCCGCCTCGGGTAGACCTAATCCTCGAACCAACCCTCCTAGTAGACCTGTCGACAAAGCTTGGTCGAGGGAACGCACTGCGGCATGAAACTGGGGCGAATCAATGATATTCTGGAGTGCCTCACTGGAAGGTGGAATAGGTAGATCTGCTGGAAGATGTGGGAAAATGGAATGAACAAGCTCAGGCGACTCGAACAACGGTGCAAGGTTGGCGGGAGTAAGTATATCACTAAGGAGAAGTTCTGCCAGTTTGGTGTATGAGTAATAACAATTAGACCGATATGCTGTCTGAATTACCTGGGGCATGGGGACCTGATGCACCTGGGTCTTGCGAGATCTGAGACAGAATGTTACGTAGCTCTGACAATTGGTGGGCAGTCGGAGGTTGGATGTTACTAGATTCCATTAGTTTGGTCTGGTGAGTAGTCGTTGTATCATGAGGGCAGCCTTCAACGCACGAGGAAGTCGAAGCTTGAGGAGCATCTTGTGAGGACGCATCCTCCCATCGTGGTGCATAGGTTGGATCTTGAAGTAGTCCATTAACGTTTTCGATATTCTGACTGTCGCGCTCTGTAGACGCGTCCTGTCGGAGGCAGTGCACGGTAAGCAAGGATGTGTCTTAGAGAGATAGCTTCACACCTGAAGCCAATACTTGCAAAGTTCTCCATTAGTGACGCCATTCCAATATCACTTAACCTGGTCGCAAACTCACGAAATGCCTCTGGTTAGATGATGTAAATTTTAGGACGTATGTGCGTCCTCCAGCTGCTTGTGACACCTTCTCGAAGGAGGCTTCGCTAGGAAATATGATCAAATCCTGTATAGCATGTTAATGCATAAAGTAAATGTGTCACACAAGCACGTACATCCTCTATAGTGTTGGTGACTCTGTTTCGCCACTGAAAGTGGAGAAGGCCATCATCCGCCACGAGCAACTGAAGTGCACCTTTCGTCAATGCTGGGTCTAACCAGTTCGTATTTTCCCGCCGCTGTAGCCGACCAGCTTTAAAGGCGAGTATTGACATCACAAGCAAAGGCTCAAGAGTTATGAGCGGCAGGCGCGCGCCTACGGTCTTTCTGCGTTGTCACGGCTTGTGTCACGCACTGCAGCGGGCGGCCGATAGATTTGATTATTGAAAATGGCACTTATATTGGGAACGTATTACTGTAACTAGAGGGAGGGCCGGCGTGCGCCCGGCAGAACCCTTGCTCGCAATTGTACGTGAGATTGAACAGGGCCTTACGACGCAGGTCTCCGAGTTGCAATTTTGTACTGTACATGTATGTGTAGACTTGGAAGCTATCTCTGTTTCTTCCATGTTGCGGAAGAGGGTCCAGCTATTAAGGACCTCTTGGTTGGACTCGGAGGCAGTTTTTGAGGTGGCCGGAGCACTATCATCTCCTGAACATCCGCTACCAGTGTGCTCCCTTTCCTGCCAATTAAGTAGTGAATCAAATTACCTGAACTTCGAGGATCGCGCCCAGCAAACAGCGCTCATAATCTTTTGGCGCGATGATAGAGTGGTCAAGGTCATACGCAGGGAGGGAGTGGGTTGACGTCGTGTGTCTCTTTCACAGCATCTAGTTCATCGCGCCAAGGCTGTCTGACAGGCCAGCCATCAACCGAATGTCGCTGAGTGGCACTAGAGCAGATGATAGCTCCTTAATTTTAGCTGCGAGGGTTGTAGTGAGGGCCGTGACAGCCCACCTTAATGTGGCGCACACACCTTGCATGTTCACTGAGACCATATCCATCATTCGAACCGTCAGTGGTATCATCTGCCGCCATCCTCTCCTGGAATCAGTAAGAGTGACATTCAGTGGTAGCAGGTGGTTTACTTAATCAGGAGTCACGATAACTCGGCAGTGGCTGGGCAGCACCGTCAAGCACAGAGGAAAGATACATCGCGTGTATGAATGCGCAACGTGACAGAGTCTGAACAAGTAGGGTGAGGGAAGAGTTGATCAGTGAAAGCAGAACGAGGGCCAAAATGACAAGAATACGTACATTAGCGCAGGCGCAGAGAAGATGGAGCGGTAGAGAGAGATGAGAGGAGACATTTTTACATGGAGCATGACTCACTCAGCAGTGGCTTAGATCGCATATGCAGCGATCCAGGCCAGATGCAGATACGTCTGACATCAGCGGAAGAGGTTATCTCTCACCGAGGACAGTGTTAGGCAGGGTATGCGGCAAGTCAAGGAGAAGCAGACTGGAGGGCGGCGTGAGCGGCAAAGCAGATAAGCTTAATAAGCTATTGCATGAGCTGAGGCGTGAACAACCAGCTTGGTCAGCAGCTGATCAATCCAGACTA
Organism: Gautieria morchelliformis; assembly: GCA_015179125.1. Taxonomy (NCBI): domain Eukaryota; kingdom Fungi; phylum Basidiomycota; class Agaricomycetes; order Gomphales; family Gomphaceae; genus Gautieria; species Gautieria morchelliformis. The sequence goes on along the minus strand of WHVA01000035.1, from coordinate 92,756 downwards.
TCCTTAGCCTTCAGACTATTTTCTGTGCTGTTGGCAAAGGGATTGTCACTACTTAGACAGCCCTTCCGTGCCGCCTGGCAGTTTGGTCCAAATACCAAACCTCGCTTACCGTCATTTCCCTTTTGGAGCAACTGTTGGACCTCCATCATCGGAGGCATCGCTTCACTGAGCAGTATGTATATAATGTACTCAATGCTCAATGCACCATTTAGAGCCTTTGTAGATCACCATCCGTTCGTGGTTTATGTTGCAGTGACGCTCTCATGTGATGCGATCTCCTGATTAGTCAGAGCACGGTACTATACAGTAGCCTGAGTTCGGAGGGAGAACCTTACTCACTCTTCCCTCCGCACTCAGGTACGTACCTAGTATATCATCCTGTACAACCCACTCACTCTTCCCTCCGCACTCAGTACGGAGATATATATATAATTACTGTGCTTGACAGGTTATGGGCCCCGCACTCTAATCAAAACAAAAAGGAAGAGAAACAAGAAAACCTTGACCATGTCAGACTCAGAGGCCGAGCACCGTACCAGAAGCGTAAAACTCATGAGCTCGAACTACAATGTCTGGGCTGTCGCACTACAGGGAAACCTCATGACCGTGAACGCATGGTGAATAGTTACCAAGGACTCCAAGATGCCAACTGATGCTACAGAAGCCTCAAAATGGTTGCTGAAAAGGGAGGAGGCCGCCGGAATCCTTCTCAAATCCCTTTCACCAACTCAGTACGTCCATGTTGAAGGCGTGATGGACGACCCAGTCCAGATGTGGAAGAAACTAAAGGCGGCGCACCGATCGCAAATAGCGAACAGTCGTTTCCATGTGATGCAGAAATTGTTAAGCACACGCAAAGATGACACTGAGTCCCTCACCGACTACATTACCCGTATCAACGCGGCTACGAATGACCTCGTAGCACTCACACCGAGCAAGCTCACAGTCCAAAATATCGTGGACGAAGTTGGAATTCATGCCGCAATCACGGGACTCGACCAGACGGAATATGGAGCATTCACCTCATCCCTCCTCTTAATCAGTACCCTCGACTGCGCCACTATATCCACAGCCTTTCGCAATGAGGACCTGAAGTGCCAATCATCTTCGAACTCGACGGCAACAGCTCTTTCCATAGCTCGAGGGAAGAAACATCCTGCTCTCACCTGTACCGTATGCAGAAAGCGCGGGCACTCAGCCGATCGATGCTGGATTGCTCACCCAGAGCTCAAGCCAATGCGGAAGGGCGACGAGAATGAGAGGGGAAAACGTGCACGCCAGGCAGTAGAAGATGGACAAAGCGAAGTGATCAAAGAACTTGCCGGAAACGCGAGTTTACGCTCCTCATCCCTGCGTCCTCCCAACAGCGATGCTGACTTACGCTGGAACACAGACACAGGCGCTACAAGCCATATGACACCACGCCGTCATTGGCTTCGAAACTATGAACCGTACCGTATACCTATTCGACTCGCAAACAATGACATTGTCTATTCAGTGGGGAAGGGGCAGGTCTTGTTTACTCCTATCATAAATGGGAAACAGGCACAAAGTATCATCTTATCGCAAGTTTTGCATGTACCCACACTCCAAAATAACCTACTTGTGGTTCTCCGCCTTGCCACCCATCACAATTTCACCGTCAGTATCATAAAAGATCACATCTCATTCATGCAAGATGGAAATTTGTGTTTTTGCGCCACAGTGCAAAATGGAACAGGCTTTCTCACTGGAGACACGATCCCCATCTCGGAGCACACTCTAATAACCGCATCGCCTCCAGTAGATCGATCAACGTGGCACCGACACCTTGCACACATTGGATCGGCCTGTTTAGAGAAACTTCTCGCAAACGATATAGCCAGCGGAATAGTTGTAAGCTCAGATGAAAAAATCCCACAAATCTGTGAGCCATGTATTGCCGCAAAGCAGCATCGTGATCCCTTCCCAAAACTCAGCAGTAACAAAGCTTCGAAACCACTCGATCTTATTGTCTCAGACATGCACGGACCTCTCCCGGTTAGAACACCATCCAGACACAGGTACTGGATAACTTTTACAGACGCCTGCACGAGATACAGATTTGTGTACCTCTTGAAAAGCAAAGACGAAGCTTTCGAAGCTTATCGATCTTACGAAGTGCTGGCAGAGAATCAAACGAACCTTAGAGTAAGGAAATTTAGGGATGACAAGGGAGGTGAATACATCGGTAGGAAATGGGACGAGCATTTCCGACGCCGGGGCATAATTCATGAGCATACCACGAAAGGTACACCGCAACAAAATGGGATTTCCGAGAGAACCAACCGTACTCTCATTGAAGGAACAATAGCACTATTACACCAAGCCCGCTTACCAGCGTCGATGTGGGGAGATGCACTACAACTACTGGTCCGAATCATTAACGCTACACCGACATCCAGGCTCCCAAGCATGACCCCATACGAGGCCTGGCATGGCCAAAAACCAGACCTCGGAATGTTGCGCACATTCGGTTGCACTGCCTATGTCCACATACAGAAGACTGAAAGGAATGGACTGCAACCCCGGTCCCACAAGTGCATCTACCTAGGCTTTGAAAATGGCTACAAGGGCTGGCGCTGCCTCGATCCCATCACAAAACGCTATGTCATATCGCGCGACGTTATCTTTAACGAATTGGAATTCCCAGGTCTCTCTACCAAGAATCCTGATTACGATTCACTCCTACCTGCACCCACTCTACTTGAAAAGGACATCGTTGCTCCACCAGATGCGCCAGAACCAAATCCTGATCCTGCTCCAGATCCCAACCCAGACCCCACTCCAGACCAAGAACCCGACCCACACCTGCCCCCGCTACCCATACCCGCCCCTGCTGCCCAACCCCGCCGGTCAGGGAGGATCACCTCTCAACCTGACTACCGACACCTCAATGATCCCTTCCTGAGACCAAGACCGCTGCCTGACCATGATGATCCAGGCCCCGAAGGGGGTGCAGCAGCCAAAGCATCCTTTATTCAGGCCCTGGAATATATATATGATGAGCCGAATACCGCCAGAGCATACGCGATCTCACCGAATGTAGTTGAACTGACGTTCAACGCCACAATCAAAGATGATCGCGTCCCAAAGTCATTCGCCGAAGCGATGCGACGCTCCGATGCACCATTGTGGAGAAACTCAACCGATGCGGAAATTCAGGCGCTCCTGAACAATGGCACTTGGGAACTAGTGCGCCTACCACCCGGGGAAAAAGCAATTGGTTTGGATGGGTATTTCGAATCAAGCTACACTCTGATGGATCATTAGACAAATATAAAAGCCGCTTAGTAGCGAAGGGGTACACGCAGCGACCAGGCATTGACTATGACGAGGTATTTGCCCCAACAGCGCGATGGGCAGCTCTACGCACCATTCTAGCCCAAGGAGCGCTTCAGGGAGCATATATTGAGTCTATAGACATATCGAACGCTTACCTGAATGGTATACTCGGCGACGATGCCCAAATATACATGGAACAGCCAGAAGGCTACCATCAGGGGGGTGCAGACTGGGTGTGCAAATTGAAGAGGGGGATCTATGGCTTGAAACAAAGCGGGAGGCTATGGTACGAGAGACTTGGGATGGCACTGGAAGGCATGAAGTTCAAGCGCCTCCTGTAAGGGCAACCCTGGCTGGTTGTGGAGATCACACTACCACACGACTGACAAGGGGAAATCCAAAGTATGTATAAATGAACAGAGTATACAAGAGAGGGGATTCTCACCTGACAAGGGGAAATCCAAAGAGAAAAGTCTAAGGACCCCAATGTCAGCGAGCCCATATTATACTATGCTGCGTAGCCAGGGACAACACTTGGCACCCGCCATCAACCCTGCATCCTCCTGACCTCCCTGACCCTTGATCGACCCTTGATGCCACCTATTACGCGAGTCGCTTGATTTCCGACACTGTTCCGAGAGTGGAAGTCGGAAATTGGAGTGGAACTGGCAAGGCGAACAGAACTGGTGGAAGTTCTCCCAGAAGCAGAATCATTTCCGAAAGTGGAGGCGGAGATGGAATCGGAACTGGAAGCGGAGTCGGAAATGGAGTCGGAACTGGGTGTGGTGTTGGAACTGGGTGTGGTGTTGGAACTGGGTGTGGTGTTGGAACTGGGTGTGGTGTTGGAACTGGGTGTGGTGTTGGAACTGGGTGTGGTGTTGGAACTGGGTGTGGTGTTGGAACTGGGTGTGGTATCGGAACTGGAAATGGAAAACAGGGTGTCCCCTGACATCACCCCCCCTCTAGTGTGCTGCGTCCTTGAAGCACGGTGTCAGGGGACCACCTGTCCCTCCTTTTATCTCCTTTTATTTCCCTTCCTCACATCTCCTTCATTGTATCCTCCCCTACTCCTTCCTGTGTCACTGCCAGTTGTGTTGGCTCGCTTATGTCATTGTGTAGCAGCTATATAGTTCATCGCTGAGGTAAGGAGATCCTCACTCTGTTCTCTTTGGATCTCCTCTACCTCAGGTGCGCTGTCTTGTATTTACCTGCTCACTGTTGACTCATTATATACTACTTTGGATCTCCTCTACCTCAGGTGCCGCTCTAGGGAGTAGAGCACCTGTTAGAGTCGCCCTTACAGTAGAACAGAGTCACCCCCTGAAGACCGACGGTTCGGACTGGGCGTACCGAACGCGATGGGTTTCCGCGTTGCGTACGTCGCTTCCGTGACGTCCCTCTTCCTCCTCGAAGACCGACAGCCTGGCTGGAGATTGCGCAGACCGAACGTGGAAGGATCCCACGTTGCGTTAGTAGCTGCCACCATGTCTTCTTCGAGGCCTTTTCCTCGTGTTCCCGCGAGAGAGTGTACCGTTCCGGACGGCACTATAAACCGCTGCGCAATGCAGTAGGGTGCACCGCCCTCTGAAGGCCAAGGCGACACCATAAACCACCAACCCCCGACTTCTTTATTACGACTTATCTGCAATCCGAGTCCCTGGCGTCCACTACGCACCGCACACCCCCTTACGACGCCATCCTCCATTTTCGCCTCCATCATACCTTGACCTCGTGCCTCTATGACCGAACTTCATTCCGAACTACCTGTATCCGATGTACATCTGATGTCGACTAAAATCCGCGCACCTCCCACACGGCATCACCCTTCGATCCGAGCCCCCTATACCCTTTTTAATCGCCCCTTCGCGGAAGGAGAAGAGCTGTGGAAGGAAGGAGATGGTCGAGGACTCGGGGCGCACCCCCTGTGATGGCGAGGATCCTGCTAGTGACGCCTACGAGCGACCCCGTCACCTACGGACCGCCATGACGCGCACGCACGCGTGGCCGTGCCGCTGCCAAACTCGCTCGAAGGCCTTCCGTCCCCGCTCTAAAGACGACCCACCCTCGTCGTGCACGACCCTGCCCCGAGGTGTAGCCAAAGGCCTGCGCTAGCCACCGCACTCCTGCACGCCTGCACATGACTGGATCCGCCACGCCAGTGACTCCGTACACGGATACGCGGCGCCCACGGAACAGCGGCAGGAGGTAGAGTTGGGGCCAGATGACCGGAAGGAAGGACAGGACGTACGAGGCGAGAACGCACCCGGGAAAGCGCAGGTACCGCGCAACCCGTCACGATCCGCCGCGTCTCCATGTGTCTCCCTCGCGCTCCCATCGGACCTCTCCCCCACCACCCATCCATGATGCATGACCACGACGAGCCACGGCGGTCCACGGTAGTGCGACGCCGACCCCTATGGACCCGCGGGACCCTGCGAGCGCCCGGCCGCGCGTCCGTGTAGCACCACGATGACCCCACCATCCTCAAGACCCTACGGCTCTGGTGGACCTTACAGCAGCAGTCACAGACCCTGCGACCGCGCTACCGCCCATCCCGCGTGCGTCACAACGTCACGAGCGCGCGCGGGGCCCTGTGCCAACGACCGCGTCGCTGTGCTTGCGCGCACTCGCCCCCACCCGCGCACGCACGCGCACCTGTCCAGCTGCGGCCTGGGCAACGACCTCGGCGTCAGCAAGCGCGTGACGCGCGACGCGCCGTCCGATGCCGACGCCCCCCCCCGGACCCACACGGCACCGCGGGCACCCCGCCGCGCGTCCACGGCGCAGCACCGCGACGACCCCTCCCGCCTCGCGTTACTGCGGGCTCTAGTGGCCTTACAGCACCACTAGCAAGAGCCTGGGGCCCTGCTGCCGCGCTACCGCCTACGTCGCGACGTCACGGGCGCGCGCGAGGTTCGGTGCTCCACACACGGGCACACAGGCACCTGCCCAGCCGCGCGTCCGCCGCGTAGCACCGCGACGACCCGCCCCACCTGGACACCCTACGGGCCCTGGGCCTTACAGCGGCAGCAGCGGCCGGAGACCCAGCCGCCGCGCCGCACGCGTCACGACGTCGACGAACGCGCGCGAGGCCCCATACCGACGGACGTGCCGCCGTGCGCCGGCGCGCCACCCGCTCACGCACGCACAAACGTACACGCCGCTGACGGACCCACGGCGACGTACCCCCGGACACACGCCGCCACGCTTGCAGCCCCCGCATCTACTCCCTCGCATGCACGCGACCATGTGGGGATGTACCGAGCAGAGCCTTTGCAGCCACGCGGCAACACCCAATACGTCCCCTGCATAGCACCGCGTCCCCGGGGTGTGCCTCGCTGCAACCGCCCGGCCGCTTCCACCCCTCGTCCGCGTACCTACGAGTACGCGCGGAAGCGGCACAATGCAATGCCCATGACGCCGTGTGCGACGTTGCATGCCGCACACCCGTTGTCGGTGAAGCCGGGCACGCACTGCGAAGGCCGCGTCGACCAGCATGTCTTGCACACAACGTCGCGACGCGTGCGACGTTCGGTACCGATGGATGCGCCGCCGCGCGCCCGCTCACGTGAATGGACCCCTCCACGCAGGTCGCAGCCCCATGCCCGAAGCGTACACGCAGTCGCGTCCTGCACCGTGACCTCGCTCTCCCGTGCCACGGCTGTGCACGTCTCGCGCATGCCACACGTCTCAGGCAGGATGCCGTCACCTCCAGCGAGCCATGGCTGCGCGCGAAACCCCCGACCAGAGGCGGTGAGCGGTTGCATCAGCACCCTGCTTGTTACATAGCACGTCGGCATGGATCGCACCAGGGGCATGCAACGCAGTCCGAGGTCTCTGCCCCGGGGCTCGGCCCTGGACGGGAGAGGACGGTGCCGCGCTATGGCTGCCCGTCGGTACGTACGGTTGTGGTGCCGGCGTTGCGAGGCGCAGCAGATGGACGTCGACGCGGTGCATGTCCCACACCGCCTCCCATCGCTCACACGTTCTACAAGAGGACGCCATAGGCCGGACACCAGCACACATGCAGCCCCGCCGCGTGTGACACAGGGCGCAGCGCAGCACTCAGCGCCCCGCGCTGTCCCACGTACACGCCGCTGGCGGGCCCAGCTGCTTCCACCCCTCGTCCGTCTACGAGTACGCGCGGAAGCGGTACAATGCGACGCCGTGTGTGACATTGCACGCCGCACACCCGTTGTCGGTAAAGCCGGGCGCGCACTGCGAAGGCCGTTGCATGCGTCGACTCTGACCCACCGCCGGCGCCCTCTGTCGACGACGACACCCATCCGGAACCGCAGGGTTCCGCGGGCACCCCTGCTACGTGTCGCCTCGCCCCACCCCGACGTTCTGCCCGTCAGGGAGCGGCCGCACCACAGCCGCAGACCCCCCGGACCCCGTGGTGTCGCACAGGCCGCCCCCAGGCATCCACCATGTCGGCCAAGTCCCGAGCTACCACGCGTCGAACTCGCGCGCCCGACCTGAGCGTCGCCCCACCCGGGGATCCACGGAGCGCTGGAGTCGTGCCCGCACCGTGCAACTGCCCCGGGGATGGGCGCAGCGTCCCTCTGCGCCTAGCCCTCCCCACGCACGCTCGCGCGCCCTCGGACCCCAGCTCACCGCCCTCCCACGGCTCCGGAAAGCGTGGAGGGATATCTCGCGCACGCAACGCGCCTGCATCACGCCGCTCAGGCCGCCTCTCACGGCGCCCCCGCGCCGCATTAACCCCCACACCACGCGCCGTCGAATGGGAGTTGCCAGCGCGTGCCCTTGCACCCCCATGGGCATCTTCCATGCCGCCATGCCCTGTGCGACGCCCCCAGCCCATGCAGCCAGGTCCGTGGGTTGATGGGCCGGGTACAAGCTGCAGAGGGCTGTAGGGTGGCAGATGCTGGCTCCGTACGCAGGCACAGGGTAGTACAAGTCAGGGAGCCTGTGCATTGAGGCTGTGGCAACTTAAACGTGCATCGGGGACGACACACCATAGAGAAGGGGTGAAAGCTACCACTCCCCCTCCCAAACGCGTCTGACGTGTCCGGTGCATGTTCCCGCGCTTCCACGCCGGTACATGTGCCCTCACTCGTGCTTCTTCGAGGATGCGGCGTGGGCCGCCTGGTACTTCACTCGGAACGTATCCAGGCGCAGGTGTGGCCGCGTGCACGTGTTTGACGTGTCCGGCGTATGTGGGACGTGCAGCAGATCTCCTGCGAGCGTGCCCATGTGCCCCCTTTCCGGCCCTGGGAATGCGGCAGCGGGTGACATGTGCGAGCAATGGGGTTGTAGCACCGGGCTTACCGCGACGTCCTGGTGACTTGCGGCTGCTCAACACAGGTGCAGCTTGCTGCAGCTCGGGGACGTGGTGCACTGGGTCACGAACGTATCACTGGTCATGGGAGCTGGGTGCATGGACCGTGCCTGTGCGCGTTGAACGGCGGCGCGCATAGCATGGGAAAGTGTTGCTGAGTCTTGCTTACTCCACACACCCTCGCCCACTCTGCAGTACCAACGGGGACGTCCCGACCCGCAACAGCAGCATCCATTACTGACGGTGCTTGGCACGCCCACGCACACCTCATGCAAGCTCCGTGCGGCTCTCATATGGGCACGAAGACATCTGTGTTCCACTGCCTGTGGGGAGGCTGGTGCAATACCCATCAGCGTGTAGGCGGGAGGAGCAATGCAAGCCAGGGGTTGCAATCCCTGTATGCCTGAGCTGGTAGGATCAGGACGGTATTGGACTGGTGGCCCCATGCGCACGCCGCACTGCGTCACCGCTGAGACTGATGTGGTGCGGTTCTGGGACTTCCAGCCGACGTTGTAGCGCCGCTGCGCACGCCACAGGCCACCAACCACACACCCTGGAGAGGGGGTGAAGGTGACGATGGCATACACTGTGCCCGGTTCCACGCCTGCGCGCCCAGTGGCGCCCCGCGCCTGTTCACGTCCCATCCCATGAAACACCCCACGCACATGCCCTGTCATCGTGACGTTCTGGTGCATTCCCTACGACAGTCGCAGCCTCTCCACAGTTGCAGATGCGGCAGCCCCTCGCTCATGCAGCTCATGTGCCCACATGCTGCGGACCTCACCAGGCAATGGGAGCTACACAGTCCCATAGCACGGCCAAGCACGACCGCCGCGCCCGTCGCCCTGCTCCACCGACATGCCACTTGTGATCGTCCATGCGCACTCCGCATGCCTCTGGCCTTGCTGTGTCTGCTGCACACTGCCGCCACACCGCCCACTGCACCCTTCGGCACCCTTCATGCACATGGCCCACATGTGCCGCCTCCGAGGCACCCTGCCACACGCCTATGGTGGCCACGCACTGCCCTGCCACTCTGCTTGCCGTTCGTGCCCCTTGTACCTCCTCCAGCTCCCACCTGTTTTGGATTGCCAAGCACCGACTTGTCCCTGGAACCTTATGCGTCGGGACGTCGCATTCTAGAGGGGGGGTGATGTCAGGGGACCACCTGTCCCTCCTTTTATCTCCTTTTATTTCCCTTCCTCACATCTCCTTCATTGTATCCTCCCCTACTCCTTCCTGTGTCACTGCCAGTTGTGTTGGCTCGCTTATGTCATTGTGTAGCAGCTATATAGTTCATCGCTGAGGTAAGGAGATCCTCACTCTGTTCTCTTTGGATCTCCTCTACCTCAGGTGCGCTGTCTTGTATTTACCTGCTCACTGTTGACTCATTATATACTACTTTGGATCTCCTCTACCTCAGGTGCCGCTCTAGGGAGTAGAGCACCTGTTAGAGTCGCCCTTACACACGGGACATGAGGGATTGAAATGCCAACGAGCGGATTCAGCGAGGGGCACCGGGGTGTGTCCTATAGAACTCACAGAGTTTGTCTGGAGCGGAAACATCTTGCTCCGGGACCCACAAATTCTCCTCATACCCATACCCTTCCCATTTCATGAGGAATTGGAGTCATCCTCGCACAAACCGTGTAAATAACCCGTGTATCTACATGTACATTAGTTATTACATAATCCCAATGGGCCCCTTAGGGACCCACTGTATAGTTTATGCGTGGGAACCGGCCAGCGGTCCCCATCACATCTTACTCTTACCTGTCACTACGTAGCATTCAGAATACCACTCATTGGTCAAGTTCTGCAGTGCCCTTGTGATACAAGGTCCTAAGATCGACATCTTTACACCTTTTTGAACTATCCTGCGGTTGATCGCCACGCGACCAACCGATAGTGGATTCGAAGCAATCTTGAAAAAGATCGCTGCGTCGACGACTAAACATCGTTGAGACCCTCCAGTAGACCCTCTACTGTCGGCTGCGAGCATGATGATTCCACGCAGTCGAAGATGGACACGAGCGACGAGCTCGAGGTCCACACCCCAGGCGCAGCCCAGCGACATGACGGCTGACGCTATCCTGGACCAAGAGACCAGGACGATAGAAGATGGAGAGATCGTTGATCTCACCGCCCTCGTCCCCTCAGTAGAGAACGAGGAAAACCCCGACCACGTCTCGTTGAGCGTGGCCGAAGAAGAGACGACGCCGAGCGACGAGCCGGCACCGCCCCCCCATCTCCCTCTGCCCGAGGACAAAGGAAAGGGCAGAGAAGTCTCGCTGTCGTCAGACGGTAGAGCAACAATGTCGAGACGGGCACAAAGCCACGACTCAAACCGACGCTCACGAAGTAGAGCGACGACGATCGTCCCTGAAGGAGGATGACGGCAAAAGAGATGAGCCCCAGACGATGGTCAGGACTTGGAATACTCAAGCTCTAGTCGCAAGAGCTCGAGGGCTCACGCCATCGACCACGAGACGGCAGAGGCCCTGAACAAACAGGTGCAGGCTGCACTGCACCGAAGTACGCTGACGCGCTACAAGCACGATCAGCTGGCATCGCAGCTTGACAACGCCACCGCCGCCCTAATGGCAATCGGCAAGGAACTCCACCAGGCGGAGGAGATCAGGCTGCAAGACGCAGCCACGCTGGAGGACGTCCAGAAAGCACTCCGCCCATGTGGGGAACGCGACGCAACTCGTCTGAGCTCGCGACAGTCCGCAGCTAACGAACGCAGTCGCGATGCGCGCCGAAATGAGCGAGACAAACAGCGAATGCCGCCGCCAGCCGTCCTGGTCGAACAGGACGTAAGGTTCAGGAATGAACCTCAGGAGCAACCGGCTGCCCCAACGGACAGCCGTAAAACGATCCAACAGATCGTTAGGGATCAGGTCGCCTCAGAGCCTGACTCTGAAACGACGACCGAGAGCTTAGAGCTCGAAGTTGCACACTGGCAGCGTAAAGAAGCCGCAGCCACGCGCCGCCACACACGGGCACTCGAGCTACTAGCCAAGAACACCGAAGAGACGGTGGCCCACAGCCACACCGCTCAGTTGCCCAACAAGCAGCTCACGCAAGCCGTGCAGGACGCACGGCAAGCTCGCGCAGCCTACAACAGCAGGCTACGCGGATCCGCAACACGGGGCTGACCGGGGACACCAGGCACAAAACACCCCCGGAACCGAGAGCACAAAATGCTCCCGATCCCGAGCCCGATCCGGGCCCGGGGCCTGTCAGGGCATATAACAGCCTACCCCGCGCGGCGTCACAACCGCGCGAGCGATCCATGGCCCCAACGGAAGGCCAGGGAATCCCTGACCAGGCCGACGTCGTACCAACGGAGCCGTATGATGGGATCACACAGATGATCCGCATGGCGTTAGCAGACGCCGCGGACACAGACCCGGAGAAGTCTGTGCTAGCGAAGGCCGGCGTAAAGTTGGCCCACCCCGAGCCATAGGCAGGGGGATCGGACCTCGAAGAGTTTGAAATCTTCATGGCAGCCATTCTACGATGGCTAAAAATGAACTGCCTCCTAGGGCCAACCAGCATTGACATGCAGGTCGGCTATGTGGGCACTCGCCTCACCGGCGAAGCCCAGGAGTGGTTCCTTCGAAACATTGAACACTTCGATCGCCAGGTCCGCAGCTGGACGCTGGAATCAGTGATGCAAGGCCTTCAAAAAGGTTCCTGCATACACTGACATACCATCACGCATCGAATAAATTCGACGCAGTCACGCAAGGCATGAAAACCGTTCAGGAGATGCTGAACGAGCTCACGAAATACGCGGCATGTATGATACAGCCGCCAGATGAGTACACGTTCCGGAGACGGTTCGTATCGGCGCTGCGCGAAACGCTGCGCAACGAGGTCCTCAAAAAGGGCTATAATGCCGAGAGCAGCTCAATAGAGCAACTCTTCGAGACGGCCTGGATGATCGAGGAGGCATCCTGATATAACATGGGGATGCGCTGCGCAGAAAGCGCAGCAGCAACGGCAAGCGCCGCCCGGCTCACAGGGAGCAAGCCGTTGACACAAACGGGCCTGACCAGGCCCAGCCTGTTCGCAAGAAGCGGAACAGGTCAACGGCTACCGCCCTCACGCCCAGCACAACTGGACGCCCGCCTGAAGCTAAACAGCCTCAAGCGTCAGGATCGTCCCCGCGACCTGCCCCACCGACGAAAACGTCGGGCCGGCCCAATGACAGGCCCAGCGGCAGCCAAAGCAACACCACATGCTTTGAATGCGGCCAACCTGGCCACAAGAAGGCAGAATGCCCCCGGCTTAGGTCCGGTATAAGGACAGCGGCCGTGAGGCACGACGGTGAAGCCGAGGATCCGGAGACGGATCCCGATCAAAACTCTCTTCAACAGATTGATGAAGAGGGGGAGGGTGATCCCCAACCCAACGACACTCCGGATAACGGAGACACGCCCGCTGAAGAGTGGGACCCTGAGCCGTCCCAATACTATGAATGGGACGAAGAGGTGGAGGACACCACCTACAGGTCCAGCGCGATCAGATTCGTGCTGGAAGACGAAACCGCCACGAAAGTCATGGCGGCACGCACATCGGTCACGCCAGACAAGGCGGCCGAGCCGGTGTATCACCACGAAGCAAACACAGAACGCGGCCAACGCGTCCGCGTAGTGAGAACCGTACCCTATCGGGGTACTGGGAAATAAATGGCGTAAAAGCCCACTGCCTGCTAGATAGCGGCAGCGAAGGGGTACTGCTGTCCCCCAATTCACGCGAGCTACAGGGATGAAGACATTCTCCCTGGAGCAACCAATCGCGCTGCAGCTAGCCTGCATAGGCAGCCGTTCCACATCAACTATGGAACGAACACGACCATCAAGTTTGGTCGTGGGACATACGACGAATACTTCGACGTAGCAAACGTCGAATATTACGACGCGATCTTAGGGACACCGTTCCTAAGGAGATTCGGCATAACCCTGGACTTCTCGAGCCCAGGGACGATCCGCAAGGGAAAGGAAGTGATCCCATGGGCAAGGTCTCATTCAACGACGACGAATCGAAGAACGAGGATGAAGGGCCATGGGTGAGCAGGATCACCCAAGTGCCGACACTGAACCTGGCTCATTGAAGCCAGGAGACGAGTCGCAGGACGACTGTCCTGAACTCACCCTACAGTCGTAGGGAGAGACGCTCTCACCTAACGGTGAAAGCGATGGGAAAGAGGAAAGCGGGCCCGCGCGCCCGGGACCTAATAGACGCCAACAGCGCCTAATGGCTTCTAAGCCAACCTTACCATCATCCTCACGGATGATGACCTTCCTCGCGTCCCGAGGAATGGATGGAAAGAATCACTGACCTAGTCAGTGGAATTCCATTAGAACTCCCGCCACTGCGGGAGATCAACCATGAGATCAACCTCATCGATCCCAACAAGCACATGTGGTATCGACTACCGAAATGCCCCAACACTTCCGAGAGGAACTGTCGGCAAAGATAGGACGATACACCACTGCAAAGTGGTGGATTCCGGCAGTAGCGCAGCAGGCAGTGCCCATGCTGTGTGTGCCGAAGAAGAACGGTACGTTGAGAACCGTCTTCGATCTGTGCCAGCAGAACGAGAACATGGTGAAGGACGTCACGCCCTTCCCGGATCAGGATATCATACGCAGCACATGGCTCGCTGCCATATCGAACAAACTTGATATGTCAGAAGCATACGAGCAGATCCGGATTCATCCGGATCACGTAGCAAAGACAGCCTTTGCCATGATCCTCGGCACCTTCAGGAGCCAGGTGATACAGATGGGGGACTGGAACACCCCATCAACATTCCAACGGCTAATGACAGCCATTTTCCGCGACTGCATAGGTCGCTTCATCCATGTATACATGGACGACATCTTCATATTCTCGCTCTGAATACAAGAGCATGAAGAGCACCTTACATCGTCTTTGACAGACTGAGGAAGAACCACCTCTTTCTGAGCAAGAAAAAGGTGGACCTCTACTCCATCCGAATGGAGTGCCTCGGCCATATAATCGATGGCCGAGGGGTACATGCCGACGAGGATAAGATGCAACGCATCCGCGAGTGGCGCAGGCCATGGACGTTCAACGACGTCCAGCATTTCCTCGGGCTCGTACAGTATCTGGCACACTACATGCCAGATGTTAGCGCATATACCACCCCGCTATCGGGCTGTGCGCGTAATAACCGTCCATTCGAATGGACGCCTCTGCTCGACAAGTGCTGGCAAAGCATTAAGGCGTTGGCCTGTAAGGCCCGATCCTGTGTCCAGTAGACGCAAGGTGCCCAGAGCCAATCTGGGTGATCACTGACAGATCAAAAGCCGGCGTCGGTGCGGTCTACGGCCAAGGTCCCGACTGGAAAACTTGTCGACCAGCCGGCTTCTTGTCAAAGAAGTTCAGCATTGCTCAGCAACACTATCGGACTCACGAGCACGAGACGATCGCGGTGCTCGAGGCTCTCATGAAATGGGAGGACAAACTGCTCGGACGAAGGTTCACCCTCGTCACAGACCACAAGGGACTCGAGTACTTCGAGACCCAAAAGAGCCTATCTGACCGACAGGTCAGATGGTGGGAGTTTCTCTCCCGGTTCAATTTCAACACTGTTCATGTTGACGGTGTAGAGAACAAGGTAGCGGACTGCCTGTCGCGCTATTACGAGAGCGACATGGGTGACGATAATCACCCGGACCACGTCTTCGTGAACACGGATGCGCATTTAGATCCGGACGGTGAGTTATCGCCCACCGACCGGTATGTCGAGCTGCGAACAGCGGCGACAAGACGCTCTAAACGCCTCGCTGAGAAGACAGAGGCGAGAGTAAAGAAGCCGCCGCATTAAACTAGGGCTCACCAGAGCCCGCGAACGTCGCCGCATCCAGCAACAACGACGATGATGTCAAAGCCATCGCCGCAGGGAACCACAGCGCACCCCTGCGCCGGATCGTCGAGCAAGGCGTAGACCTATCTAAGGTCCTACGAGACTTGTACCATAGGGACACCATGTTCACAAAGATCATGGCGCACCCGGACGGGCACCCGAGATTCGGAATCCGGGACGGGCTGATATGGACTAAGAATCAGCTCAAGAGAGACGTCATTGCCGTCCCCCGCTCTGGTCTTCAAGGGGGAAGGAAGCTGATCAAAATTATCATCGATCGGGCACATCAGATAGCCGGCCACTATGGCCATCTGAAGACTTCGAACTACGTTCGAAGGGCATATTGGTGGCCGGGCATGAACCCAGACATAGAAGTGTTCTGCACATCGTGCGTGAGGTGTCAGATGATGAAAACCGGGCCACAAAGGCCCAAAGGCCTACTACACAGCCTACCCATTCCAGATAGACCGTGGCAGTCGATTGGCATCGACTTCATGGGGCCCCTGCCCAAATCCAACGACTGTGACTACCTGATGGTAGTCATCGACCGACTAACATCGCTAGTACACCTCGTACCAACCACGACAAGCGTGTAAGCCAAGGGAGTGGCCTGGCTGTTTCTGAAGGAGGTCATCCAACTACATGGAGTTCCCGACTCCATCATCTCGGACAGAGACTCAAATTCACGTCGATCTTCTGGCGTGAACTCCAGCGACTCATGGGGATGAAGCTCCTCATGTCAACTGCCTTCCATCCACAAACGGATGGAGCAACCGAGCGGGCAAACCGCTCGATCGGCCAGATATTACGCGCAGTCGTCAGAGACGATCAGACGGATTGGGCAGTGAAATGCCCAATGGTTGAGGTCACCCTCAACAGCAACGTCAGTGCGACCACAGGGTTGGCACCCTTCGAGCTGATCCACGGCTATATGCCGCGGATAGACCTGCCCATAGCCGCGGACACCCCGTTCAAAGGGGTGGCCCGGTTCGAACATCAGGCAAAATGGAACCTGATGGCGGCACACGATGCAATCATAGAGCATCGAGTGACGCAAATGTTTCATGCAAATAAGAAACGTATGGCGAGTGACAGGTACGCGGCCAACGACCGCGTCTACCTTTCGACACAAAACCTAACTCTCCCGAAAGGAAGACCCAGAAAACTAGTCCCACGGTTCATCGGACCATACCGCATCGTGGAGGCTCACAACAATGCCTCGCCGGTGACCTTCGATCTTCCCGACGAGCTGAAAAGCCGTCGCATTTCACCGGTCTTCCATTCCAGCCTCGTACAGCGTTACGAGGCTAACAACGACGAATTGTTCCCTCGTCGTGAGGCCAAGTCATTTTATGACTTCGGAGCAAATGACGACGAGGAGTGGCTCGTCGACGAGATTATCGCACATCGATGGATAAACTCGACGGACCTGGAATTCCAGGTCCGTTAGACCCTAGGTGACGTAACATGGGAACCCATGTCGTCCTGGAAGGACCTTGAAGCCCTGGATAGCTACCTAGAGCTTCAGGGGGTGGGCAAGCCACGCGACCTCCCCAGACGCCGCTAGACGCGTCTGTCACGTGCAGACCACGTGACGCGCCGGCCACGGCGCGGTTAAATTTTCACCTCGGATATTTCCGAGGGCGCATCGCTTCTTGGAAGCTA
The DNA here is from genome assembly GCA_015179125.1 of Gautieria morchelliformis. Lineage (NCBI taxonomy): Eukaryota > Fungi > Basidiomycota > Agaricomycetes > Gomphales > Gomphaceae > Gautieria > Gautieria morchelliformis. The sequence goes on along the minus strand of WHVA01000035.1, from coordinate 75,579 downwards.
CCACCACCATCATCTACCCACAAAGATGATGCCCCCCAAAGATGGGATGGACGTTGACCCGTCAACATCCACAACGTGAACAACGGCCCCAAGACAAGGGCCCGCGGACATTCTCCATGCTCCGGTAGACCAGGAGCACTGGACTATCGTGGGATGGGAGGACGCCCTCGCCATCGTCCACCTGGACGATTGCGCAACGTGCGCGGACTATGCCGTGCACCTAAGGGCAGCGACAGGCACCCGCAAGGTCAAACTGTGGGACGAAGACATCGGCGACGCCATCGATGCAGCGTGGGGATGGCTCCCAAGGGGCATCGCGCGTGACGCGCGAGAGGAGCCCCTCCGGGACGTCCACGACCTCAAAAAAGAGGTCAAGGAGCTAGAACGCGCGGTCGAGGACCGCAACGAGGCGCTCGCAACCGAGCGCGCCAGGATCAAGGAGCTGGAGCAGCAGCTGAGTGCAGCCCAGCTCCAGGTTACCCTGGTCCATGCTGCCTCAAAAAGGCCGTGACACGACCCAGCCACAGACCCAGTGGCCGGGCCATCTTCACCTCACGCGAGGGGGCGCGCGCAACGTCGGGGCTCGCGTCCCGATTGTCGGCGCCAATGCCGACCACGACAACAACGGAAGGGCAGAGCGCACCTTCCGACTCTGCGTATGGTGTCCCAGATGGATGGGACTCCGACTCATCCGTCTGGAAGACGTACGACCCCGAACGGGCACAGCTGCTGGCAGAGCAGCCAAAGAAGAAGCGCAAGAAATTGCGCGGCTCCATCCACAACATCAATGTGCTAGCCATTGCGAAGGAAAGTGCGATCAGCGCTTACCTAGCGGCGTCATCGTCGCACACCATCCACGACCCCGCCCTTCAGCGGCGGATAGCTCAGGTCGAGGCCCAGTTCATCGGGCCTGGCGTGCCCCTACCGCCGCCGGTGGGGACAGTTGAGTCGATTTATCCTCCCTACCCGGGGGAGGGAAGGCTCATCCCACTCGGAGATCCACCGATCTCCGAGACGGGCCTCCTACCACGACCGGTAGGAAAGGCCCAACAACGTCGTACCCAATGGTACGACATCTGCCCGCTTGACGAACCCCGCTTCGTCAAACTCATAGCGCGGGCAAAAGAAACGCCGCAGATCGCGCGTACGCGCGAGATGATCGGCGTATTCAAACGCATCAAGCGTGAACAACGCTCTCGCAATCCCAAAAGGGATTGTCTCGTGATAGCAGGCAGCACCCCGCACAATATCGTGGCCATCCTGAAGGGTTGGATACACAACCCTGAGGGAATTCCATCCGCCATCCGTGACAATGCGGATGGCACATTCAACCTAGACGATATGGACGTCTGGATGTGGTCGAAGGCCCTTGCACCCCGGGTCGAAGGCCCTTGCACCCCGGGTCAAAGGGGTCGCATCACCGCTCAGGGCGAGACTACTCGACCTCTTCGGCTTGACTGACCAATGGTCGAGCCTCGTCGACGCCAGGGAAGTGCTGACGCCTCAAAGAACCACCCTGTGGCTCTCAATCACGGGCCCATTCCCTGTGGAGGGCCGAGCCGGCCCCGACATCCCACTCGCAGAGATCGCGAGATGGTTGGCCCGCTACGTGGGGGTCACTCACGAGTGAGCCACGCGCATTGAACATTACGTTCAGCGCAGCATCACCGGCGCGGCATTCAGCGCCGCCGCCCGTGAGGGCCAACAAAAGGTCATCGAGACCAGCCATGTGAGGGCCGCAGTGCCGTGACCCCTCACTCACGCTCAGCTCGATCGAGAGCTGGCACGCTTCCGGCCCCCTCCTCAAACGGAGGACCCAGCCGTCGAGGCCATGCTCCGCGAGGACACGGGCCCCAGCGCCCAAGCAACCGCCACCAGTGGTGAGGCCGACCAGCCTCACCCGATCCCCACCGACGATGCGGAGATGCCCCCGGAGGAGTCACGTGCTCCTCCAGCCCCGTACGACGACGACGACATCGTATCGGCCACTCTAGAGGATGCTCTCATGGACGACCTCTATGAGTAGGAGTTAACCCCTATAGTTATCTATAGAGGGGGAGGGTGTAAATAACCCGTGTATCTACATGTACATTAGTTATTACATAATCCCAGTGGGCGCCTTAGGGACCCACTGTATAGTTTATGCGTGGGAACCGGCTAGCGGTCCCCATCGCATCTTACCCTTACACTGTCACTATGTAGCATCAGAATACCACACATTGGTCAAGTTCTGTCGTGCTCTTGTGACCTGAGGCTTAAGATAGATATCTTTACATCGATACCGAAACAATTTCGCTAACTATGCCAAGGAACTGTCGGAAATTGAAGGAATTTCACCCGGTGCGGTACTACATACACAAGGCCGAGGCACTATCTACATGGAATTCAAAGTTGGCGCCAAGACGAACATGATCGAGCTACGTGATGTCAAGCATGCACCGGATGCGCCGAACAACCTTATCAGTGTAGGGCGTCTAACTGATAAGGGCAACACGGCCACATTTACAGGCACTGGTGTCAAATTCAAATTATGTGCTGGCGTTATTTTTGCACAGGGACAGAAGCGCGGGAAGCTATTCTGTATGAAGGCATGGGTCACTCAATCAGTCGAGGCATGGGATTTTGCCGCAGCAGGATGGTCATGGGACAAATGGCACAGGATACTTGGGCAGGTCAATATAAACTCTGTAAAAATGTTGAAATCTAACGACCTAGTTACTGGACTTGAGATTGACAAGTCAAAAGAGCCGAGTCAGTGCAAGGCTTGCATACAAGGCAAACGGCATGTGGAGCCGTTCCCCAAAAGAGCCGAGGATACTGTTGATCAGGTCGGTGACCTAACAGTATCCAATGTATGGGGGCCTGCCCAGATCGAGGGACCGTCGCGTGAAAAATATTTTTATTCTTTTATGGACATCAAATCGAGGTACACTGTAATCTATTTCGGGAATGCCAAAGATGAAGTGCTCAAGTACTTCGAGACATACAAAGCATTCCTCGAGACCCAAACAGGTCAGAAACTGAAGAGGTTTCGCTCGGATAATGGAGGGGAATATGTCAATAAAAGCTTCAAGGAATTTTGTGCAAAACATGGCATTATCAGGGAGACCACAGCTCCATACTCCCCAGCCCAGAATGGAATTGCAGAATGACTCAATTGGACCTTACTCGAGCATGCATGGGCGACGATATTCGCCAAGAACCTGCCCAAAATACTCTGGCCCAGGCCATGGCTTATGCGTGTTATATCAAAAATCAATCACCCACGCAAGTGCTTGGAGCTGACGCAATGCCATTCCAGGCACTATTCGGCAAGAAGCCGAACATAGCACATCTAGAGGAATTTGGGACGAACTGCTGGGTCATGGTACCAGATCAACACCGAGCTAAACTTGACCCAAAGGCAGAAGAACACATATTCGTTGGAGTAGCTGAACATGCAACAGCCTGGAAGTATTACAATAAAGCTTCAAAGCATGTTCAAATTTCTAGAAACATTACATTCGACGAAAACGACAATAAACTCTATCCTATCCCAGATAACGACGATGATGACACAGCACCGCTCGAGGGGGAGCACTCACCGCACAAGCATGTGCCGGACCCGATCCCATCTACCCCACAGATGTCATCGCCCCAGACGACTCCCGTCCCTGATCCACCTGAACAAGTGCCAGCTCCACAGATTCGACGGAGCATGCGTATCACTCAAATTTTGCATGCTTTATCGCACTGTGCATTATCACACACTGCATCATCGCAGCGTGTTGTTGGTGGACCCTGAGCTTCTCCTAGCCTTTGGCATCCTTCTGTCTTGTGTTCCGTTTATTTCCCTTCCTGTTCCGGCTCCTTCTGACATCATTCCTTCCTTATCCGTCCAGCCCTGTTATCACTGGCGTGATTGCTTATGTAACTCAGGCATTCGGTGATCAGGCTAGCATGCCCGAGTTTGCTTATAGTCGTAGTTAGGTGGCGAAGGGGTTCCTTAGAGTTTTCTCTTTGGATCCCCCTTCGCCAGGTATGTCTGTGTCCTGTATATAGTTCTCTATCTTACTTTGTATCCCCCGAGCCAGTTCGCCTGCGATAATGCGTGCGATAAAGCATGTGAGAATGCACACTGCGATAATGCATGCGATAAATCATGCGATAATGCGCAGTGTGTGATTGGTGTTCCCCTGACATATATGCTGTCCAAACGCAACCGGATGGACAATTCAATAAAGCTAAAGTGAGGGTTGTGGCTCAAGGATTCACACAGTGGCCAGGGATGGATTACTACGAAATAACTTCACCTGTGGTCAAGTTCAATTCAATGTGTGTTTTATTAGCCATCGCAAACACACTCAATTGGGAAATCGAAATGATGGATGTCAAAGGCGCCTATCGCAATTCAACTATAGATGACGCAACGTACCATGTGCATACCAAACATATCAATGTCGCGTATCACTTCATCTGTGAGAAAGTGGCCTCTCACGAGGCAACACTTACGTATGTACCGACAAAGGAAAACATAGCAGACGTATTTACGAAGGGACTGGATTTACACCAACATAGACATTTATTAGGGTTCTGCAGAAGGGACTTCTCGCTGAGGGGGAGTGTTAGTAATCGGGACGATGATACGGCCGAGGCAGAGCCGGCACGCACTTAGCCGGAAGTTTGAGAACGTTCTCGACTCCGGGTTGCTGGTGCGCCGGCATCGCATCGGCACAGCAGCTCAAAGATATTAATAATACAATGGTCATTGTATTTAGTATATAAAGGCAGATGATCTCAAGTAGATTGTAGAATAACAACTTTATTATTACTCATTTGTTCCACCTCAATGATGCCAAAAAAAGCAGTGTTTGCTGCTCTCAATGCTTTCCCAGTGGATGTCACCCGACATTTTATCAACAGAGCCTGGCAGCTCATGAGTGCTTACCGAATTGGCCTGACAGGGCAGGCATCAGCATGGGCTGTTAGAAAGCAAAAGGGCCATCGTACAGTCTCATGCAGTGCTATGACGCATCTCAATGCAATTATACTCAGACACTGAATAAATGACCCTTTATATGTTAAAAAAAATTTTTTTTGGTCTAAAATTTGGCCAGCCAAAAAGCTGGTGGGAAAAATGCCAAAGGAGTGTTTTTCGACGTATTTTGCCTTCCAAGTCCAAATCTGAAGTCATATTAGCCCCCAAATCTCTCAGTCACTGGCTACCAAGTTGGTGGATTTTGGTTGTCCGCGACTGTACTTACCCGCAACTGAATCAAGGGCCAAGGCACTGGGATGTGAGAATTCGAAATCTGACACCTTTTGCCGAGATTTCTCCGCGTATTGTGCAATAGCTTAGCAAGCATCTCTGCTTTCTCTCTGGAGCAACCGCGGCCGTACATCTAGTCGTCCTTATCCCCTAAATATATATGCTGGTACATGGCTCATGAGCTTAAGGCTAATCGGGTCTAAAACCTTTAGCGCCGTCGCGCGTCAATCAGCCCGCTTAAGTCCAATCGAACAATCGAACAAGGAATTGATAAGGTTGACAGCATCACATGTAACCAATGCATTTGCGATAATATATAACTATAAGAGCGACGAAGTTACTACCTTTTACCAACCATGTCTGCTTTCCACCAAGAGTGTGGTCAGCCCTTTGTGGAGAAGTATATGTATTTTCCTTTATGTCAAGTTACTTTCTACAGATACTAACTAGTCCGGCTGGTCTGTGTACAGCGACCCATCCTACGCATACTACTTGCCCTTCCCGGGGGAAATGGATGATCTTGGGCTGTTTCCCTTGCAGGAAGCAAGCACCAGTGCCGTGGACAACACCGCACCCGATTACTACGGGGCATCCCACGTTTCAGGACACCTGTTGTTACCGACAGGCAACCTAGATGCACCGCCCTGGCCATTCGAGGATGCCTTTGAGCAAGGGTCACGTAGCGGGGCGCAACCTTCCCCCACGGTGTTGGCCCGGGGCACCCAGTTGCTACCCACAGAGCAACAATGGTACGCGTCGTTTACATCTGTCAGCAGCCTACCCAACAGAACGTGCCTATTTCCAGTCATGCGTGTCAGACGCATCTTGTTGGAGGGCAGTTATACTGCGACCCCCTCAATTACGGTGCGGTCGAAACAGCCATGTCTGCCGGAGGAGCCATTCACCCATATGACGAGTTGATGACTGAGCCCAATGTTCCGGTGCACACATATATGCCTTTTGCAATCAACTGTACGTAGTCTTGTCGCTGTACTCAGAGAGATAAAGGCTGACATACCTCGGCTAGCGGCACATCTGCCTGGTAGCAACGAGGCCGGAACAGCCTATAGTCGGCCGTATCAGACGGACCAAGGACCTGCGCACATCGTAGATGAGGAGGCATACCAGTGATTACATGGTGGCAGTCATGGAGAGTGAGTTTAAAATTGACTACATTGACGGCCCTGGCAGATCAACCTCCAACTACGACCTAAACAACGAAGATCACGAGGGTGGAAATGTGTGGAATACCACGTATATTTCCCCCGCCGGGACTGCTGCCTGGCGCAGTCCGATGATAGCCCCAGACGCCATCCGGCACGGCAAACCACCGTGTGCTCGAGCCACCATGCCGTCGCGTTCGGCCTGACCGGCTGCTCAGCACTATCAACCTGATTGCCAATGCTGGCACCCAGTGCAATTATATTTCTCGGGAAGGAGTGCTCTGCGGCGTCACTCAGCGCACTGGAGGAAACCGCAAGGCATTGGCTCTCGCATGCGATGCGGGAGATAGTAAGGATAGAGGGAGGAGAGATGGAGATGTCCCATGCGACCATCATCAACACCGAGGCTAGAATGCTGGTTGCCAGCAGATTCAGGACACCCTGCCCACACTCCCCATGCCGGAAGCGAGCCTCCTACTATAGGCCGGAGGGCCTTGCTGACCACCTAACAACCTGCAGCGCCGGGCCAGGCATACCACCTCCGAGCTATGAAGTAGCAAAGCAGGTGGCTCATGAGCTGATGGCAGAGCTGGTCCGATATGACCAGGAGGTGTTTCGAAGTATGTATGAGGGAGCGGTGTGGAGGATTCTCCATGCCATCTGATGTAGATGAGCGTGCAGGTCTGGGTTGCCATCGACCATCGATACGATGATGGGGACTTTATAGACAAGATGGTCTACCCGTGTAAATTTGTCCGGTCTTGGCCGAGATTAGTAACCTGTGTATCTGGCTTCCGATGTTGCTCGTGGCACAGCCGGCAGTGTCCATTCGGGATTGCCCGCCGTGTTGCTGTGAAGAGATGAGCTCGGGTGATTGTGTTATTATAAAGTAACTCAAAAGGTGGCTTAGCTTATGCGTCGACCCTGTCTTGGGCCATTGAACGTGACCCAAAGGTGTATGTGCCACACGGATCGCTCACAGCACAGAGAGGCAGGACCTTCCTAGGGGCAGATACCCATATGACGTTGCCACGATACCCTAGGGATAGCATGACATAAGAAGCGCCCTCCTCAGAATAAAATTCCAGGGTGCATAGGACGCGAAAGATGGTACTACTGTACCTGTATATAAGTTATTTAACAGCTCATTCTATTGATAGTAGTATCGGTCAACTGAGACTCCTCAGCGACGTTAAGAAAGTAGCTGTCCATATGGTATGAATATGATGAATGGATTACACTGGTCAGGCAAAGAGAATCCTTGGTCCGTGACATGCAAAAGAGAGGTGCGATGTGGGATGTTACGAAAAGCCGAATAGTCCGCAGGAAAGATAAAGAGAGTTAGACGTCTGGAGGGACAGCGCGACAAAGAGTGTTCGATCTAACTTTCAGACAAGATGCTATCTATGGATTGATTCAGGAAGTCCTTGCGGGATGTCAAGTCCGCATTGGGGAAACGGGCCATCACGGCCTCGCGAGCGGTTCTGTGGCACATGGTTCAGCCAGAGTACGATCTGGGGGAACCAACTACTTACTTCTTTGTTACAGTCATCAGATCTTGCGTGCTGAGGTAGTGCCTCAGAACACCCAATAGCTCCTCATCCGTAGGGTCTGTGCTTTGACTAGGGCTCACAAAGGGACTGAAAGATGTCGCCATCGAGAACGTGGACATCTGCTGCTGGCCCATGTTCATATTGGGCATCGCAGATGGCGGTGCCCCACTGAAACTACCCGACCCGCCTCCACCAAACATGTTGAGATTCGACATGACAGTGTTTCTTGGATCCATTGCCATGCCCATTCCATACATGCTGGCGGTGTTCGGGAAGCCCACTTGAGGAACCCCACCGTACTCTGACCCATGAACTGAACCTGGCCCGGCGCCCATCGGTAGAAAAGGCATCTGTGGCGTGCCACACTGCTGCTGAGGGAGTGCTGGAGGTGCGCCTCCGTATTGAGACATAGAGACGTTGCTCGGCTGATTTGGCCCAAGCCGCATGTTCGGATTAGACGAGTTGTTGAACGTCACGTTGGTATTGTGGTAGAAATCCCCAGACTGAGAGGCCTGGGCGTAACTTCGCGGAGATTCAGAACGAGGCAGGTATGCATCGACCGCTGGTCACTAGGCTGACTGAAACCGGTATGGCCAGATCAAACAGAGCCAGTCTCCCAGGCTTCAGCTTTATACTCGCTGAACTTCTTAAGAGGAATCATCGAGTCATTGAATTTCTCGTCGTCAGCAATCATAACCTTCTTGCTATTGCCTTCGCCGATGACCAAACGAGTATTACCCCAACTGAAGTCATCCATGGACCAGAAGGAATAAACTGGGAGGAAGAAGCTATAGATCGGGTAACTGTGACACGTGAATGATCAGTACGGTAAGTTTTCAAAAGGATACGAGAGATCATACATACGACAAGAGATAAATTACCATCCAGCCCACCAACATGAACTCTCTCTTCAGAATGAAGATTAACGCCTGCAGAGTAGGGTGAATAGGCGTGGCTGGATATATGGCATATGTCATACCTGAAGACCGTACACGGCGCCAATCAGAATCAATGAAATGATTGGGATGGGTGCCTGGCCTGTGGCTACTATGATAATGAGGTATACCAACTAATAACGCAATTAGTTCAGGAATTCCATTGTGTGCCTCAGGGTAAACAGTGGTTGCAGGCAGGATCTTAGACGGAAACTTCAGATGCATGAAAATCCTATAAATAAGGAATAAGACTCACGATCGTTCCCAACAGATCGATGAAAACGATAAATCGCATGGAGAAACAACAGAAACCGCAAAATTCAGGTAGAAATACCAGCTCGCAAAGATTATGCACTGTCGAGTTTATTCATCGCCGTCGCTGAGACAGAAGGATGCTTCATCGATCAGGAGCAATCGTATGTGCGACGGCATCAGGACTGAACTTCATCCTGTACGTTGGGAAGTGTCTCATCATGTGCGTCGTCAGAAAACGATCTTCCCCAAGCGACAACAGATTCTTCTTGTGGAGGGTGTCGACGTTGGGCTCCGAGTATTCGTCGATGATGCGGCTCGAAATGATGATGGGTCGTCCCTTGTCGGCTGTCCGAATCCGATACAGACTGAAGCAACCGGGGAGACAGGTAACAGAGCAAAACAAGCTCTCGAATGCCTTTGCAAGGTGATGCGAAATATAGTACTCGTAGACCTGACAGTTATTGCGTAAGCGGACACTGAAGTACACTGACCCGCAATGAAAATTTAGACGTACCTGAATCATCGTCTACCGTGACATCTGTTCATTGTCCAGCATGTTTGTTTCGCCACAGATACCGATGACACGTGAGTCGTCGGCGCAACATGTCACAACACGGTTCAGAGAATCAGGCTCTACGGTCGAAAGCGGACACCAGGAACCAGCGACCTTTACGTAAACGAGCGCTTAGATCACGTGATGCGCCAAATCGAAAGACTTGGAACTCAATTTTTCAAAAAGTGTGCCAGAAAATTCAATTTTGATATAGAGGTGTGTAAATTTTGTATCTAACTACTATGCTTGTGATTGACTTGCTAATATGTTACTGGGCAAGGGACTCTGCCCATGTTTGACCAATTCGCTTTGTCATGTGGCACGTGACCTCCCGGAATGGTCATCCGTCACTGAGCGCCAACGTCCAAGCGTTGAGAACGCTGACAAATTATGTCACGTGATGCACCAAATGTTGCGGTTGGAAAATACAAAATGTGTCCTGAACAGTTCCAAAACACAAAATAAAGTATTTGGAAAAATTTTCTTAGTCTGCACTTCAAGAGTATATAACTCAGCTACCCTGCATTATTTATATTGGGATACCACACCGTTGGTAAGCGTGGAACGCAGCAGGGCCGTGCCCAGCACCAACGTAGGGAGGATACTCATAGCTTTGGTCCTGCATGACTGAAGCTAGTATATAGTTTAGACGCACGATCAGTCGTACCTCAGTGAAGCTACTGTTCACTGAGGTACATATTGTTTCTCATAGTTATACACATGTTGCTCATCGTCGTAATGTATAACCTGTCCTTGTTAGGTAGCTATACATATCAGTGAAGCTACTGTTCACTGAGCCCGTCCTTGTTAGTCTACTGTGCATAACCAATTGACAGGTTAAGGGCCCCGCAGAGCCCACCACGTCTTCCTCTATCTCAAAGTCCTTTGTTGTACCCAAGCTTGCCCGAGATGGCACGAACTGGGTTACCTGGAAAAGTCAAACGTTAGCCACATTAGTGTCGACTCATGGTGCAAAACAACACCTGGAGGGAACTGCCCACATCCCCCCCCCCCCCCCCCCCCGATTCCCACTTACCCTACTGGCCACATGCTAACGGACGAACAGGAGGAAGAGCTGGACGATCTAGAGAAGCGTTGGGACGACTACAACCAACGTGAGGCCACGATCATGGCCCAGATCTTCACCATGGTCCCGGACAGCATACTCATTGAAGTGCGGAACCTGACGACGGCAAAGGAGGTGTGGGAAGCGGTATTTGCGAAACACGAAAGTAAAGCACTTACGGTAAAGATCGACATGAGACAACGGATGTACGAGATGAAATGCGAGGACGAATCGAATGTCCGTACACACCTGGAAGGTCTCATGAGGATGCAAGAGCAGCTATCTGGAATGAATGCCGCACTCACCAATGACGACCAAGTCACCGTCATCCTCGGCTCACTCCCCAAATCGTATCACTCGCTCATCAACACCATCACAATGTCTGCCGTGCACGCCAAAGCAAAGCTAGAACCGGATCAAATAGTCAGCATGCTCATCGACGAGTTAGAGAGACTTACCATTGAGGAGCGCCAGCTCAAGGTGAGCGAGAACGCTCTCGCGGCAGCCAAAGGTCGTGGAAAGCCCCAAATGCACGCAAGCACCTCCAGCACCACGAAGATCGACATGGAATGCTGGAAATGCGGCAAGAAGGGTCATCTGAAGGCGGACTGCCATTCAAAGGCCAAGAAAAAGGAAGAAAAGAAGGGAGGTGGGTCAGCAAATGCAGCAACTCAAAGTGAGGATTTCGCATTCACAACTACCTTTGCTGGGACCACACTTGCACTGGAAACGAGTCCATTGACTGGTCCGGAAATTGATGTCTACGACTCAGGTGCATCAGGTCACATGTCACCAAATAAACATCGCTTCATTACCTTCAAAGAAATCACACTGCGGATAAGACGGTCTTCCAAGCTACAGGAATAGGAAATATGAGGGTTGGCATCCCCAACGGCAAGACAACAACGCACATCACCTTGAGAGACGTGTTATACTCCCCTGACCTCACGTTCGCCCTAATCTCCATGACGCGCTGTGATGCAGCCGGTTAATCGGTCCTCTTGAAGGACCGTAAATGTTTAATACGAGACGCAAAGGGGACGCTGCTTGGGCAGGTCCCGCTCTCGAACGGGCTCTACAAAGTAGAGCATAAGGCTACAGCAGCAGTTGCGAACATCGCGCATAAGTCACTTACGGTGGACAAGCTACACCGCCGCATGGGGCACATCTCCCCACAGGCCGCCCGGAAACTCATGTTGGGTGCATTGATGCTCCTGCACCAAAAATCAAGCATAATATATCCAATTTGTTGTGTGCTTTCTCAATTTCTTCTCATGTTATTCTTGTATCATGCATCCATTTCTCTGGTTATTTTCGAAATTTTCCACTCACTCCCTGTCTCTCTATTTCATTTTGTTATTCCTACTTTCACAAGCGGCTGCACCAGCGGAGTCTGAAATGACTTCGACGCGCGAGCTCTTTGGCGCTAAAGGGCCGGGTAGTAGTACATGCGCAGTGAAACAGTTTCCCCCTCTCTCAGTGACAACTAAATTCACTGAGAGAGGCAAGTAAATTAGTCTAGCATTCTTTCGATTTATTGACCTAGAAATCCTCTGTAGTGAATTAATTTCTAGGTAGTGTATAATATATTTATAGTGACAACTAAATTCACTGAGAGAGTGAATTAATTTCTAGTCTATTCTTTTGAGCAACAAGTCCATACCTACTGCCTATAATTCCTGTCCTCTACAGGGTTATGGGCCCCGGAGACACTTCTGAGAAGCTATTGGGTGTTGAGAAGCTTGCTACTGATGGTAGTAATTGGCCATTGTGGCGAGCCACTCTCATCAGCTATTTTGAGTCCAAAAATCTACTCAAGCATGTAGAAGGGAGAGTCACTCGACCTCCTGATCCTCCAGTTATGCCCCCAGGCCATATTCTTACAGAAGCTGAGGAAACTCAGATGGATAAGGCTGAGGAGAAGCTGGAGAGATACCTTGCTAGAGAAGGACAAGCCAAGACCCAAATCATCGTCTCAGTGTCAGAGTCATTAGCCCTGATGCTACAGAAGCAGAAGACAGCAAAAGAGACTTGGGATGCATTGGTCAATGAGATGACCAAAAAGCCCAAGATGGTCCTCACCAGCCTGCAGCGACAACTCCGTAGTATGAGATGTCCTGAGGATGGAGACTTGAGAGATCATTTGGACAAGGCCCAAGACCTATATGCTCGTCTTAATGAGATGGGAGCCAGAGTTTCCGAAGAAGAATTCATGGACATCATCCTTGCATCACTTCCACCATCCTATGAGGCAGTCATGAACGCCCTTACCACTTCGCTTGAAGAATGCGGGATGCCATTGGTCCCTGATAATATTATTAGGGTACTAAAGGCTCAGTATGACAGGAAGAAAACACTCCCGCAAGAAGAGCAGGTGTTTATTGGTTCATCTACTAAGAAGGACCAGAAGGGGCAGAAGGCGCATGTATGCACAAACTGCAAAAAGCCTGGACATTCTATCGAAAATTGCTGGGCTAAAGGAGGTGGTAAAGAAGGTCAAGGACCACGTCAGAAGAAAAAAGCCAAAGCCAAGAAGAAGAAGAAGGGTAAAGCAAAAGCGAATGTTGCCGAAGAAGAGTCCTCTTCTGAGGAAAGTGGTGATGGGCATCTTGCCTTCACCAATTTTGAGGAGTGCTCTAATTTCAATTTGAGCACATCCTCAGGAGTTATAGTTATACTCGACACCGGAACGACATCGCATATGACTCCTCACAAAAATTTATTGAGGAACTACTGTCAATTCTCACAGCCGAGGACTATCCGAGCAGCCAACAAAGGCACTTTTGATGCCTTCGGTTCAGGACTGCTTGTATTATCCAACAAGGTTGGAGATAAAACAGTAGAAGTCACGTTGCAAGATACATATTATGCTCCAAAAATTGCTGCTACCCTCATCTCGATCGGTCGGTGCGATGATGCTGGCTACGACATTCGACTCGGTGGCCAGAAATGCACAATATCTAACGCTACTGGAAAGGTATTGATGCAAGCACCGAAGGTCAATGGTTTATATCGACTAGACCTCCAGTCACCAAGTGCTCAAGTCCATATGTGTTTGTCTGCCATGGAAATTCATCAAAAAATGGGGCACATCTCACAGAAGTCCCTACAACATCTATTAAATCATTGCATGATATTGGGCATTGAACTGAGCTCCACAGGCGATAGAATTGTCTGTGATGCGTGTATTCAGGCCAAGATTGCACGCAAACCTCTTCCTCGAGAACCCAGAGACCGAACGTCAAAATTCGGTGACAGAATTTATTCTGATGTCTGGGGACCTGCAAGGCACCTCACAATCGATAAGAAGTCATATTATGTCTCCTTTATCGATGATTACTCAAGAGAATCGGTGATCTATCTCATGGCGAACAAATCAGAAGCATTCTCAAAGTACAAGCTCTATGAGGCTTTAATGCTTCGACAGAGAAATGTGCACATCAAGGCACTTGTTTCTGATCGAGGGGGCGAGTATACGAGCTCTGAATTCGAACAGCATCTAGCCAAACAAGGCACGAAGCATCAGTTGACGGTACACGACACACCAGAGTCTAATGGTGTTGCCGAACGTCTGAACCGAACTCTCACTGAGAGAACTCGTGCCATGCTGTTAGAATCAGGCCTTCCTAAGATCTTATGGGGCTATGCAATACAGCATGCCAATTATCTTAGGAATAGGATGCATACAAGAGCCCTACCGGATAAAACGCCCTACGAGATGATCCACCATGAGAAACCGAATCTCAAAGACATTCACGCGTGGGGAACTGAAGTCTATGTTAAGGTCACTCAGGGAGATAAATTGGAAGCTCGTGCCAAGAGAGCTCGGTGGATAGGAATTTCTGCGCAGAGCCATGGTCATTATATTTATTGGCCTGACTCGCACAAAGTTTCTGTCGAGCGGAATGTTGTGTTTGATTCAGAGATGAAGAAGGGAAAGGTCCCAATCATTTCTATTGAGGAATCCAAGCTACCTACGTCTAGAGAGGAGAAGAAGGCCATTCCGGCATCAGTGCCTGTGCCCGGTCGCTTAGTCAGCGAAGAGGCAAAGATCGAAGAAATTGATGAAAATGCACCAGAGGAATATCTTGAAAAGCTGCAACCTATTCAGGGAGTTGATGACAGACCTAGAGAAGCTGAACCGATGAGGAGAAGCGAAAGGATCCGTCAACAACAAGTGCAACCAGCCCCATCAGGTCCCGTAACAAGATCTCAAACTCAGAGACAAGCTGGCGCACATATGACTACGCTAGCTTACGAGGACGTTGAGGACCATAAAGAAGTTTTATTCGACCAAGAATTATCCTCCGAGATTGATGGCATCAGTAGCTATGAGTGTGCCATCAGTGCGTTTCTAACCGACGGTCAAAACAATAACAAGGCGCCGGATTTGAGTCAAATTGAACCTAGCAATGCAGACGAAGCTCTGAATAATCCTATATGGAAGAAATCAATGGACAAAGAGTATGAGGCCCTAATCGACAAGGGAGTGTGGGAACGAGCCAAACCACCTCCTGGAGCCAATATTGTCGGTAATAAATGGGTCTACCTTTGGAAGCGTAACCCAGAAGGGAAACCAATAATGCCTAAATCGAGAATGGTCGCCCAAGGCTTCACACAGAAATTTGGAGTCGACTATGATGAGACATACTCACCTGTTGCTCGGTTATCCTCCCTACGGATCATATGCGCCATTGCTGCTAGGAATGACTGGCCTATCCATCAAATGGACGTGGACTATGCATACCTCAATGCTACACTACCTGAACCCATTTACATGAAGCAGCCGTATGGATATGAATCTAGAGACAAAGACGAAGTGCTACTTTTGAAGAAAGCACTCTATGGCCTCAAACAATCTGGAAGGGAATGGTATAAACGTCTAAGTGGTGAATTCCACAAATTAGGATTCACTACGTCAGCCACAGATGGGGCTGTATTTTATAGACGTGGCGGAAAGGGGCATGTGATCATTGCAACAGCTGTGGATGATCTCACCATCACAGCTGAGAATCAGTCAGTCCTGGATGAAGTCAAACGAGATCTTGCTCAGGTCTTCAGTATGAAAGATCTAGGCGAGATTCATTGGCTATTGAATCTCAAAATCGAAAGAGACTGGCAGAAGAAAACTATTGCAATTTCACAACCTGCATACATCGAGAAGATCATCAAAAAATTCAATCTCGAAGATGCAAAGACTTATGCTACGCCCCTTGACCCAGCTGTTAAATTATCAAAAGACCAGTGTCCTTCTACAGAAAGAGGCAAGAAAGCCATGTCGAAGTTTCCGTACAGGCAAGCTATAGGATCATTGATGTGGGCAGCTGTAGCCACTCGACCTGACATTGCATTTGCGGTGTCATTGCTTTCGCAATTCCTCGAAAATCCAGGTGGCACACATTGGAATGCAGTCAAACGTGTCTTCAAATATTTGAAAGGCACGAAGCATTACAAGCTCACACTTGGAAGAAATCAAGACGGCTTGATGGGGTACTCAGATGCAGATTGGGGTTCACAGAGTCATAGGCGTTCGTATTCGGCATACTTATTTCAGATTGATGGAGGCACTGTTTCATGGAGTTGCCAGAAACAGTCGATAGTAGCCCTCTCATCAACTGAAGCCGAATTCGTCGCCCTGACCCATGCGGGCAAAGAGGCTCTCTGGATGCGCCATTTTATTTCTGAAATATTCCAACCACTGAACAGACCCATCAAAATTTATTCAGACAATCAATCAGCCATTGCCATCACGTATGGCACTCAACAACACACGAGAACCAAACATTTCGACATCAGATTATATTTCCTTCGAGATATAATCAAAAATCAACAAGCCAAGCTTGTTTATTTGCCAACCGAACAAATGTTGGCAGATATCCTCACCAAAGGACTTCCTAGTCCTAGAGTGAAGATCCTCAACGAGCAAATCGGAATATATTAAGCTTGAGGGGGCGTGTTGGGTGCATTGATGCTCCTGCACCAAAAATCAAGCATAATATATCCAATTTGTTGTGTGCTTTCTCAATTTCTTCTCATGTTATTCTTGTATCATGCATCCATTTCTCTGGTTATTTTCGAAATTTTCCACTCACTCCCTGTCTCTCTATTTCATTTTGTTATTCCTACTTTCACAAGCGGCTGCACCAGCGGAGTCTGAAATGACTTCGACGCGCGAGCTCTTTGGCGCTAAAGGGCCGGGTAGTAGTACATGCGCAGTGAAACAGTTTCCCCCTCTCTCAGTGACAACTAAATTCACTGAGAGAGGCAAGTAAATTAGTCTAGCATTCTTTCGATTTATTGACCTAGAAATCCTCTGTAGTGAATTAATTTCTAGGTAGTGTATAATATATTTATAGTGACAACTAAATTCACTGAGAGAGTGAATTAATTTCTAGTCTATTCTTTTGAGCAACAAGTCCATACCTACTGCCTATAATTCCTGTCCTCTACAACTCATGCAGGACGGCATGGTGACCGGCCTCAACATCGACGTGTTGAGCCAGCCCAGATTCTGCACAGCGTGTGCACAAGCAAAGCCAACTCCCAAGCCCGTCCCGCAGAAGCGGGAAGGACCGCGAGCCACAAGCTTCGGCGAGAAAGTACACTCAGACGAATGGGGGCCCATGAACCCCCAAAGCTACGATGGGAAAGATTATTTCGTCAGCTTTACCGATGATCACAGCAGATGGACTTACATAGTGCCCATGGCAAAGAAAAGCAACGCCTTTGACTGCTACAAGCACTATGAGGCGTGGGTGGAGACCCAGCATGGCATGAAGTTAAAGCACCTGCAAACAGATCGAGGGGGAGAATACTTGTCCAAGGAATTCACCGCTCACCTCAAATCAAAAGGGACAGTCCGGAGTTTAACCGTGTACGACACACCTGAGGAAAACGGCGTGTCAGAGAGGTTGAACCGCACGCTGCTGGAACACGCACGAGCGATGCATCTAGCAGCAAACTTACCAAAATTCCTCTGGACGGAATCGGTACAACATGCCGTATGGTTGAAGAATCGAACGTCCACCCGCATGCTGGACGGAAAAACACCATATGAGGTTATGCACCGTGAAAAGCCCGATCTAACAGACTTCCCTGAGTGGGGCGCGAGGGTCTACACTCTCAGAGAAGACCGCGGCAAACTAGAGCCCAAAGCGGACCAGGGCAGATGGGTCAGATATAGCGACGAAAGCAAAGGCCATAGGATCTATTGGCCTGGGAAGCGTCACGTGAGCATCGAACCTAACGTTACCTTCGACAACTCTGTCCTGGTCATCCCGAGCGACACAGACTGAGGGGGAGTCAACCACCCAGGGCAGTCAAAGCGCTGCTCGACACGACCAGCCACCCGCACCGCCCCCAGCTACTCTGCACGTCGATCCACTCGAGGGTCTTGAGGTGCCAGATCCCCCAGAAGACCAGCCACTGGGCAGGGGACACCAGACGCGGAAATCATCCACGTACATAAGGGACATTGCCAATGGTGCAGGCAGCAGCACCGGTCGTGCGATGTAAAGAAGTGGATTCAGAGGGGGGGGGGGGGGGGGGTCCACAAGACCCCACTGTACAGTAGTGCGTGGGAACCGCCGGCGGTTCCCCAGCTTAAACTTACCTTGTAACCGTCACTACGTAGTATCAGAATCCCACAGCTTGGTCAATCTCTGCTGCTCTTGTGATACCCACAAGGCCCTAAGTTTACTCCTTTACATGCGAACACCCCTGTGTACCCCAAGGGACTGCCCATCCCCACAGGGAACCTGGCCCTAGCGGTCCTGGAGGAACTGGGAGAGGACGTGGAAGCTGAGGGGGTGATGTGTCACCCTCTCAAACTTTCAATGTCCGTGGCTGTGCATGTGGGAACCGACCCCACCAGTCTGGACGACGTGCGCTCCCGCGAGGATTGGCCGCTCTGGGACACGTCTATAAAACAGGAGCTGGACCAGCACAAAAGAGTGAAAATGTGGGATCTAGTGGAGCCCCCACCTGGCGCAAACATTGTAGGAAGCAAGTTGGTCTTCCAGTACAAGCACGACGCCAGCGGCGAAATCGTGAATCGCAAGACAAGGCTCGTCGCGCAAGGGTTCTCGCAAGCGGAAGGCATCGATTACAACAAAACGTTCTCACCCACCGCTAAGCTATCTGCAATCCGCGTCATTGCCGCCATCGTCCATCGTTGCCAGAAACGACTGGGAGCTAGAGCAAACGGACATAGACGGCGTATATCTCAACGCTCGCCTCATGGAAACCATCTACATGCGTCAGGCAAAGGGATATGAGGTCCCTGGGAAGGAACACCACGTATGCCGCCTCAACCGCTCTATCTACAGCTTGAAGCAGTTGGGAAGGGGATGGTACGAATTATTCTGCAGCATACTACTCAGATTCGGTTTCACTCGCTGGAGGTGGAACATGCCAGGAGGCGCTCATCGTTGCCGTTGACGTAGACGACCTCACAATGGCCAGAAATTCGAAGGAGGTGATCCGGAATTTCAAAGACGAGCTGGGAACCGTGTTCAAGATCAAGGATCTTGGTGACCTGCACTGGTTACTTGGATAGAAGTGGCACGAGACCACAAACAGCGCACAATATCATTCTCACAACATGCATACATCGAGAAGATACTTGAGCGTTTTAACTTGCAGGACGCCAACTCGCTGAGCACGCCGCTCGATCCCCACCACAAATTGAGTCTATCACAATGCCCCACGACCCCGCGTCAGTTCGACAACATGCGCAATGTACCTTATCGCGAGGCCATTGGCTCACTCATGTACGCTGTGCTGGGCACATGCCCAGACATTTCCTTTGCCGTCTCCTTCCTGGTGCAGTTCATGCAGAATCCCAGTAGGCCGCACTGGGAAGCCGTGAAGAGGGTGTTCCGATATCTAAAAAGAACCAAGTCAGAGTGCCTCGTCATTGGTGGCACTCACAGAGGTCTCGAAGGATTCCCAGATGTGGACTGGGCGTCACAAGAGCATCGGCACTTGACCTCAGGATATGTCTTCACGATAGACGGCGGCGTGATCTCCTGGAGCTCGAAGAAGCAAGCGATCATCGTGCTCTCCACAAGAGAGGCCGAGTATATTGCAGCCATGCACGCCACGAAGGAAGTGCTATGGTTGCGTATGTTCCTAGCCAACATCGCGCGCCCGCTTGAAAAGCCACTCACCATCCACCTCCACAATATCTCCGCCATCTCTATCACAAAGAATGACGAATATCATCCGCGAACGAAGCACATCGATATCCGTTATCATTTCATATGCCATGCCGTTCAGGAGGGGCTAATCCAGGTCGACTACGTCCCGACAGCAGACATGGCCGCGGACATGTTCACCAAGGCCCTTCCGCAGCACAAAGTCCTGCATCTGAACGCGCTCGTTGGGCTGCATTCGGCTTAAGGGGGAGTATTGGGATACAACACCGTTGGTAAGTGTGGAACACAGCAGGGCCGTGCCCGGCATCAATGTAGGGAGGATACTCATAGCTTTGGTCCTGCATGACCAAAGCTAGTATATAGTTCAGACGCATGATCAGTTGTACCTCAGTGAAGCTACTGTTCACTGAGGTATGTATTGGTTCTCATAGTTATACACATGTCGCTCATCGTCGTAATGTATAGCCCGTCCTTGTTAGGTAGCTATACATATCAGTGAAGCTACTGTTCACTGAGCCCGTCCTTGTTAGTCTATTGACAATTTAGCTAAACCCTTTCCTACAAATTCAAACTAGACATACTGAGAGAAACTCTTAGGACTCAAATAAGTCAGAACTTAATATACGTGGGTGGAATTGAGGATGTCGGAAGGCAGCTGCTACTGGCCTGCTTGCTTACATAAAGGTCACTGGTTCCTGGTGTCCACTTTCTTATAAGGACTTGTAAGTAATAAATTCAGCTCTCCGTTGAGTCACCGTGTTTAGGTGTCAAGATTGGTTTTTATGCATGAATATCGTGTATTAGTGAACACAGCAAATGCCCGAATAACTTGTGCGAATAAGTATGCCGTTCGGCGAATAGATGAACCAATGAATGTTCACAAGGTAAGAGGGCTGCCCGAACGGGGCTCACCCTATCTACAGTCGTAGCGAAATAGCCCGTGGCACTTTGATGATGTAATGTGCAAGGTCTCACGGAAGGGGTGTCTAAGTCTCGACAATCCCTTCGCCGGCGAAGGTGCTCCTTCAGAGCCCTTCGCCAACAGCACAGAAAATGGTTCGAAGGCTAAGGTAATGAAGATGAAGTATGAGAACTCACCAGTGATGCCAAAGTCCTTTGCTAGTTGAAGATGGAAATATCCAAGAGAAGGCTTAAGACGATGACCACAGTGAGGTCAGATCTGCACAAGATGAACGACGTATGATAATTGAACTGGGGAATATACATGTGAATGTAAACTACTTATATTGAATGCTCGTAAGGTATTAGCGAATAGGAAAGAGGCTGTCATGAGTTAGGGCCGGATAGGAGTGCGCAGTCATGATACTAAGTAGATGGAATAAACATACAATAGAGTGAGGGGAGAACGCGAACATGAAAAGACGGAGAGTAAAGGGGGCAAAGGCACTTATGGACAAAACCATGTCTTGGGACCCGCACACATGCTACCCTGCATGGACTCTTTGTTTACTGGGTTGATCCCACACGACCTATGGGAGGGACGCCCTGTGAACACACTTTGATCATACGAACGCCCAATGGGGTTGGATTAAGAAGATGATGGGGTTAATGATGAACCATCATGCCGGGTGACTGGTATCAATCATATTTGATGGCATGCCTGCTGGCGAAATGCGCCAGGAGCGAATAGCGGTTCGGAGAATGGGGTGAACAGCGGGTAGAGTGGACGTGGAGGGGGAGTGGTCGGTGGGTGCGGCGAACTCTGGCGAAGATGCTAGGGAGTGACGAGGGGGAACATAGAGGTAGTGCGGTAGGAGAAATAAACCGGTCATGACATTAGGCCCTGGGTATTTGGGCCACAACATCATGTATCTAGATAAGGAAATAGCATGTTTCAGCAATGAGAAGGTCTCCTTGTTGGAAATCATCTAATATATGTCTACCAATTGCGGCACCTAAATAGTGTAACAATCCTGGGTCTGAGAACAAGACCTCTCCCGGCCCTCTGACCTGTCCTGAGTCCGGCAAGTTGTGTTGACCCCGGCTCCTCTAATTCTGGAGAGATAGATTGCCGGACAATGATTGGGTTCATTTGCCTCTAATTAGGCTATGCTGTATCGTAGCGGCGGCGGCTGCCACCTCAGTCCCCGACTCTCCCTGAGTTGAGTCTAAAATAGGGAGTTACGAATGGCCGTTAACAATCTCTTCTTTGTTCCTGAGCGGTAACAGTAATGTGTTTTTTGATCGTGAGATATTTCTATTCTAGTATGGATAGCACAATACACGATAGCGCGATTGCCGACTGTTCTGCGCATACCACCAGTCTTCCCAAGCAAGTGGGCATCTGTCCTGCACATACCTCCATCTCCTCGAAGCAAAGACGTGATACACCGAGAGCAACTCAGCAGTTCCCGTATCCATTATGTGAATCAAACTCATCACCCATGGTGATACAACTTGAACAGGTAAGCATGCGTTTTACAGTGTCTGAATCTTCTCAGACAACCTTCTAAATCGCTTTGACGTTACTGATGCATCCGCTGTGCAACATATAAGCATCTTCACCGCATCACTTACCCAAAATGAGGTGATCTCTGGATTAAAAGAAGGGGTGGATCTTACAGGGAGCAAGCCGTTGACACAGACGGGCCTGACCAGGCCCAGCCTGTTCTCAAGGAGTGGAGCAGCGCCGCAGCCGCCGCCCCCATACCCAGCACAAGCTGGACGCCTGCCTGAGACTAAACAGCCTCAAGCGTCAGGATAGTCCCAGGGACCTGCCCCACCAGCAAAAGCGTTGGGCCGATCGTTAGCCAAAGCAGCACCACGTGCTTTGAATGTGGCCAACCTGGCCACAAGAGAGCAGAATGCCCCCGGCTTAAGTCCGGTATCAGGACAGCGGGCGCGAGGCATGAAGAAGAGACCAAAGATCCGGAGATGGATCTCGGTCAAAATTCTCTCCATCAAATTGATGAAGAGGGGGAGGGTGATCCCCAACCCAACAATGTGCTGGACAGTGGAGACGCACCCGCTGAAGAGTGGGATCCAGAGCCATCCCAATATTACGACTGGGACGAAGAGGCGGAGGACACCCCCTACAGGTCCAGCGTGATTAGATTCATTCCAGAGGACGACACCGCCACGAAGGTCATGGCGGCACGCACGTCGGTCAGGCCAGACAAGGCGGCCGAGCCAGTGTATCACCACCGAAACAAGCATAGGACGTGGCCAACGCGCCCACGCAGTGAGAACCGTACCCTATCGGGGTACTGGGAAATAAATGGTGTAAAAGCCCACTGCCTGCTAGATAGCGGCAGTGAAGGGGTACTGCTATCCCCTGAATTCACGCGAGCTACAGGGATGAAAACATTCTCCCTGGAGCAGCCAATCGCGCTGCAGCTAGCCTGCATAGGCAGCTGTTCCATGATCAACTATGGAATGAACACAACCATCAAATTTGGTCGTGAAACATACGACGAATATTTTGACGTGGCAAATGTCGAATATTACGACGTGATCTTAGGGACGCTGTTCATAAGGAGATTTGGCATAACCCTGGACTTCTCTAGCCCAGGGACAATCCGCAAGGGGAACGAAGTAATCCCCACCGGCAAGGTCTTGTTCAATGATGATGGATCGACAAACGAGGACAAGGGGCCATGGGTGAGCAGGATCACCCGGGCGCCGAAGCCTAAGCTGGCTCATTGAAGCCAGGGGGACGAGTCGCGGGATGACTCATCCTTGAACTCGCCCTACAACCATAGGGAGAGGTGCTCTCACCTAACGGTGAAAGCGATGGGAAAGAAGAAAGTGGTTCCGCGTGCCACAGGACCTAATAGGTGCACGCAGCGCCTAATGGCTTCTAAGCCAACCACCACCATCATCCTCACAGATGATGACCTTCCTCGCCTCCACGAGGAATGGATGGAACGGATCACTCACCTAGTCAGTGGAATGCCATTAGAACTCCCGCCACTACGGGAGATCAACCATGAGATCAATCTCATCGATCCCAACAAGCACATGCGGTATCGACTACCGAAATGCCCCAAACATTCTGAGAGGAACTGTCGGCTAAGATAGAAGGATACACCACTGCAAAGTGGTGGATTCCGGCAGTCGCGCAGCAGGCCGTGCCCATGCTGTGTGTGCCGAAGAAGAACGGTACATTGCGAACCATCTTCGATCTGCGCCAGCAGAACGAGAACATGGTGAAGGACGTCACGCCCTTCCCGGATCAGGATATCATCCGCAGCGACATGGCTCGCTGTCGTATCGAACAAAACTCGATATGTCAGAAGCATACGAGCATATCTGGATCCATCCGGATCACGTAGCAAAGACAGCCTTTGCCACGATCCTTGGCACCTTCAGGAGCCAGGTGATACAGATGGGGGACTGTAACACCCCATCAACATTCCAATGGCTGATGACAGCCATTTTCCGCGACTGCATAGGTCGCTTCATCCATGTATACATGGACGACATCTTCATATTCTCACTCTCAATACAAGAGCATGAAGAGCACCTCTACCTCGTCTTTGACAGACTGAGGAAGAATCACCTTTTCTGACCAAGAAAAAGGTGGACCTCTATTCCAGCCGAATGGAGTGTCTCGGCCATATCATCGATGGCCGAGGGGTACATGCCGACGAGCACAAGATGCAACGCATCCGCGAGTGGCGTAGGCCACGGACGTTCAACGACGTCCAGCGGTTCCTCGGGCTGGTACAGTATCTGGCACACTACATGCCAGATGTTAGCGCATATACCACCCCACTATCGGGCTGTGCACGTAATAACCGTCCATTCGAATGGACTCCACTACTAGACAAATGCTGGCAAATCATTAAGGCATTGGCCTGTAAGGCCCCGATCCTGCGTCCAGTAGATGCAAGGTGCCCAGAGCCGATCTGGGTGATCACCGACGGATCAAAAGCCGGCGTCGGTGCGGTCTACGGCCAAGGTCCTGACTGGGAAACCTGTCGACCTGCCAGCTTCTTGTCAAAGAAGTTCAGTGCTGCTCAGCAACACTACCGGACTCACGAGCACGAGATGATCACGGTGCTCAAGGCTTTCATGAAATGGGAGGACAAACTGCTGGGGCGAAGGTTCACCCTCATCACAGACCACAAAGGGCTCGACGTCAGGGTTCACGTGTTTCCTTCCACAAGTTTCTATTTCCTTCCATGAGTTTCCGTCACTTCCCGTTAGTTTCCATAACCTTCCGTCACCTTCCATCACATTCCATCACATGTCACATTCTGTCATATTCCGCAACCTTCCATCGCTTTCCGTAACCTTCTACAAGTTTCCGTCTCCCCTATTATGTAAGCCTTGCCAGCGCTATAAGACTGTAGCCCGTTTGGTGGCGTTTCCTCAGCTTGATCTCTGAGGATACCCACTACACAGGCAAGTCCCCATGTATCTATCGTTGGTAGAGTTATAAACTGAGGATACCCACTACACAGTTGGTCATTGTCCTAGTATCGGCTCTTATCTCCTTGAGTATCTGTGGTTGTGGCTTCATCATTAGTGTTGCCCTCACACTCGAGTACTTCGAGACCCAGAAGAGCGTATCTGACTGCCAGGTCAGATGGTGGGAGTTTCTCTCCCGGTGCAATTTCAACACCGTTCATGTTGACGGTGTAGAGAACAAGGTAGCGGACTGCCTGTCGTGCTACTATGAGAACAACAGAAGTGATGACAATCACCCGGACCACGGCTTCGTGAACGCAGATGCGCGTTTAGACCCGGATGGTGAGTTATTGCCCACCGACCGGTATATCAAGCTGCGAACAGCGGCGACAAGACGGTCTAAACGCCTCGCTGAGAAGACAGAGGCAGGAGTAACAGAATCCGCCGCATTAAAGGAGGGCTCACCAGGGCCCGCGAACGTCGCCTAATCACGCGACGACGACGATGATGACGCAGGCCACTCGTGGATGCGTTGCATCTTATCCTCGTCGGCATGTACCCCTCGGCCATCGATCATATGGCCGAGGCACTCCATTCGGATGGAGTAGAGGTCCACCTTTTTCTTGCTCAGAAAGAGGTGGTTCTTCCTCAGTCTGTCAAAGACAATGTAGAGGTGCTCTTCATGCTCTTGTATTGAGAGCGAGAATATGAAGATGTCGTCCATGTATACATGGATGAAGCGACCTATGCAGTCGCGGAAAATGGCTGTCATCAGCCATTGGAATGTTGATGGGGTGTTACAGTCCCCCATCTGTATCACCTGGCTCCTGAAGGTGCCGAGGATTGTGGCAAAGGCTGTCTTTGCTACGTGATCCGGATGAATCCGGATCTGCTCGTATGTTTCTGACATATCAAGTTTTGTTCGATATTGGCAGCGAGCCATGTTGCTGCGTATGATATCCTGATCCGGGAAGGGCGTGACGTCCTTCACCATGTTCTCGTTCTGCTGGCACAGATCGAAGACGGTTCTCAACGTACCGTTCTTCTTCGGCACACACAGCATGGGCACTGCCTGCTGCGCTACTGCCGGAATCCACCACTTTGCAGTGGTGTATCGTCCTATCTTTGCCGACAGTTCCTCTCGGAAGTGTTCGGGGCATTTCGGTAGTCGATACCGCATGTGCTTGTTGGGATCGATGAGGTTGATCTCATGGTTGATCTCCCACAGTGGCGGGAGTTCTAATGGAATTCCACTGACTAGGTCAGTGATTCTTTCCATCCATTCCTCACGGAGGCGAGGAAGGTCATCATCTGTGAGGATGATGGTAGTGGTTGGCTTAGATGCCATTAGGTGCTGTTGGCGTCTATTAGGTCCCGCAGCGCGTGGGGCCGCTTTCCTCTTTCCCATCGCTTTCACCGTTAGGTGAGAGCGTCTCTCCCTACGACTGTAGGGTGAGTTCGAGGATGAGTCGTCCTGCGACTTGTCCTCCTGGCTTCAATGAGCCAGGTTTGGCTTCGGCGCCTGGGTGATCATGCTCACCCGTGGCCCTTTGTCCTCATTCTTCGATTCATCATTGTCGGATGAGGCCTAGTACATCGGGTCGGCTCTCCGAGTGCTTCTTACCACGATTACCTGCATCACCTCGGCACCGTCACATCACATTTACATTCTTTACAGGATTATCGTTCCCTTGACCCTATTTCGTCGCGCTGATGGCGAGGACTACGACGAGGAGCCCATCCTCGCGTTCTCCCGCCGGACGACCTGTCGTCGTCGCAGATTGGCAAGGGGAAGAGCGCCGCGGGGAAGAGCAAGGGCCGCACCGTCGGCGGCGTGCGCGTCGAGACGCGGTACGTCTCGCACCCTCACACTCGCGCTTTCCCACCACAGCTACGCTGGCGTCGCACCCTCGACGAGCCCGTCACAGCCACCATCGCGAGTCTCCCCGCCCCTGCCCCCGCTGTGCACTGACCATTGACCACTGATCTCCCACGCAGGCTCGCGATCTCCCGTCCGTATACTCCAAGCTCGAGCAGGTGCTCTGTATCCACGCCGCGCAGGGAGCACGCGTGAGGCCCTCAGGTGCGTATGTTCTCCTCCCCGCCCCCTCCCCGCACCTGTTTATTCTTATGCCTTATTCTCCCGCCAGGGAGTGGGACCTGTGGGGCCCCCTCCTGCTGTGCCTCATCCTCGGCGTCATGCTCAGCGTAAACGTGAGTCCGCCATCCATCCGCCCCACTCCGCCCCGCTCACCCCCATTGCCATCCCAGGCGCCACAAGCCCAGTCGCTCGGCGTATTCACGGGCGTCATCGTCATAGTCTCCGTACGCTCCCTCGTCGTCACCGTCCAAGAAAAATTACGCCTCTCCCCTCCACTCCATCTACTACCCATGGCTGATATTCATATGCCCCAGCTCCTCGGCCGCCGCGTGTAAATGCTGAACTGCCCCATGCCACTCACTACCCTGACGCCATGTTATGGGGGCTCAATGTGAATAAGATTGCCCCCTTAGTACGGTTAGGGACAGTGATCTACATCCATCCAGGCTGCCCCAGGCCCGTGACGTTGCAAAATCAACGACCACGAGTGATCATCAGGAAATTGTGAATAGTGATATAACTAGGGTTCATATACCTTGAAAACCACGAGGTGTCAAGTGTTTTCATGAGGTGCTGTATTGATTAATTCGCCCGATATATGGACAAGTCAGAAGAATGTTGGTCATTTGGAATGACTTCCAGGGATGGGTACGTTACTAAGATCGTTGTAACGTTTAGTTTCTTCGTAAACTCCAGTATAAGTGTACCAATGGTACGGATATGCACACTCTTAATGCATTCCGAACTCGACAACCGATACTTTGACTACAGAACGGCCCAGCTGTTTACAGTTCTCAGCACTGCCGTTAGGATCTAGAAATGTATACGCCATTTGTACGTGTGTCTGAAGTATGCGATCTGGTAGGCTGAGATCGTGAATTCATTCGAAATAGCAGTAACTATGCGAATGAGGTAGAGGCATCCCTACTGCATCAGCTCATTATAATATCTCTCACGCGTATGGAGAGAGAGTCTGCTCCCCAGAGCACCGGACACGGCCATCATCCAGCTGTGGAATACTATGATTTGTGTCGTATACACTTTGAAGGGCAAATGCACTTACGGAACTGCAACCCCGGATAATGATGGTGGTCCTAGGCCCCATATCACTGTGTTGAGAAATAGAGCCGAGAACTTGCTATTTGGCAATGTGAGTAGAAATCAAATGAAATCGAAGTTACTTGCGTCAAAAAATAAAGGGCACTTAAACCCGGGCGGTTAGCCCCGATTCTAAAAAGACACTAGTGCAGCGCATACCAGTCCCGGATTATTATTTTCACCAAGGGAAGGTTTCGATTCTCCATAAACAATCTCCATGCTCTATGCACCATGAAAGCGCAAAGCACCATATTACAGATGAGAGCGCAGATCAGTGCATAATAGGGAGGCTTCTTGACCAAGTAACAACCAGTTAACCCAAAGGGCAACGCGGCTCCTGCAGTGCTAAGTGAGACCTAGGGCTGTGACTCAGATAACCACCACCAACCACCAGGAAAAGCGAGGGAATACGCCAAAATTGCGTTGATCTGGGAGAAAACCAACCAACCAACTGCTGCCCCTGTTACCTTCCAGTTGCAGTTGTACACAGCATGGATCTGACATATATTATTTTCCAGCATCAACATCGAGAGACTGCTGTAGAGTTATTTGAACACAACACACCCGTGAGATAAGGAGGACTGTCAAAGCGTTAGCAGTTCCTGGTGCCACTGCGAAAGGCTGCCAGCCACATACCACCAGTGCCAGAAAGAACCGCGGATCCCCTACAATCATCGTTAAGTATTTAGCATAGTGATTGAAGTTCAACTTACGACGCCAACATCCAAACAATATAATATCTGCATCTAGATATCTCACGTTCAGAAATCGTTGCCTGGTGTAGCGATACATGTACTTACAACTGTTGCACGCCGCGTCAATGGTTACGCTGAATAGTGATGAAAAGTAACTGATCATAACATTATTTGTGAGCGAACCGTGGTATAATACTGGAGAAACAGTTAGTGATACCAGAAAGGAAAGAAAGGAGGTGACACATCTACCAGATGTATCCACAAAGTCGTTTCCCTTGCGAATCGTCCCTGGGCTCGAGAAGTCCAGGGTTATGCCGAATCTCCTTAGGAACGGTGTCCCTAAGATCACGTCGTAATATTCGACGTTTGCTATGTCGAAATATTCGTCGTATGTCCCACGACCAAGCTTGATGGTCGTGTTCGTTCCATAGTTGATTGTGGAACGGCTGCCTATGCAGGCTAGCTGCAGCCCAATTGGTTGCTCCACGGAGAACATCTTCATCCCTGTAGCTCGCGTGAACTCGGGGGACAGCAGTACCCCCTCGCTGCCGCTATCTAGCAGGCAGTGGGCTTTTACGCCGTTTATTTCCCAGTACCCCGATAGGGTACGGTTCTCACTGTGCAGGCGCGTTGGCCGTGTCCTGTGTTTGCTTCGGTGGTGATACACCAGCTCGGCCGCCTTGTCTGGCATGATCGATGTGCGTGCCGTCATAACCTTCGTGGCGGTCCCGTCTTCCAGCGTGAATCTGATCACACTGGACCTGTAGGTGGTATTTTCCACCTCCTCGTCCCATTCATAGTATTGGGACGGCTCTGGGTCCCATTCTTCAGTGGGCGCCTCTCCGTTGTCCGGAGTGTCATTGTGCTGGGGATCACCCTCCCCCTCTTTGTCAATTTGTTGAAGAGAGTTTTGACCGAGATCTGTTTCCAGATCCTCAGCTTCATTGTCGTGCCTCACGGCCGCTGTCCTCATACCGGACCTAAGCCGGGGGCACTCTGCCTCCTTGTGGCCAGGTTGGCCACATTCAAAGCATGTGGTGTTGCTTTGGCTGCCGCTGGGCCTGTCGTTGGGCCGGCCCGACATTTTCGTCAGTGGGGCAGGTCGTGGGGACGGCCCTGACGCTTGAGGCTGTTTAGCTTCAGGCGGGCATCCAGCTTGTGCTGGGCGTGAGGGCAGTAGCTGTTGTCCTGTTCTGCTTCTTGCGAACAGGCTGGGCCTGGTCAGGCCCGTTTGTGTCAACGGTTTGCTCCCTGTGAGCCGGGCAGCGCTTGCCGTTGCTGCTGCACTTTCTGCGCGGCGCATCCCCATGTTGTATCGGGATGCCTCCTCAATCATTCGGGCCATCTCAAAGAGTTGCTCTATTGAGCTGCTCTCAGAATTATAGCCCTTTTTGAGGACCTCGTTGCGCAGCGCCGATACGAACCGTCTCCGGAACATGTACTCGTCTGGCCGCTGTATCATACGTGCCGCGTATTTTGTGAGCTCGTTCAGCATCTCCTGAACGGGTTTCATGCCTTGCATGACCGCGTCGAATTTATTCAATGCGTGATGGTATGTCAGTGGGTGCAGGAACCTGTTTTGAAGGCCTTGCATCACAGATTCCAGCGTCCAGCTGCGGACCTGGTGATCGAAGCATTCAACGTTTCGAAGGAACCACTCCTGGGCTTCGCCGGTGAGGCGAGTGCCCACATAGCCGACCTGCGTGTCAATGCTGGTTGGCCCTAGGAGGCAATTCATTTTTAGCCATCGTAGGATGGCTGCCACGAAGATTTCAAACTCTTCGAGGTCCGATCCCCCTGCATATGGCTCGGGGTGGGCCAATTTTACGCCGGCCTTCGCTAGCACAGACTTCCCCGGGTCTGTGTCCGCGGCGTCTGCTAACGCCACGCGGATCATCCGTGTGATCCCGTCGTACGGCTCCATTGGTACGACGTCGGCCTGGTCAGGGATTCCCTGGCCATCCGTTGGGGCCATGGATCGCTCGCGCGGTTGTGACGCCGCGCGGGGCAGGCTGTTATACGCCCTGACAGGCCCCGGGCCCGGATTGGGCTTGGGATCGGGAGTGTTTTGTGCTCTCGGTTCCGGGGGCGTTTTGTGCCTGGTGTCCCCGGTCAGTCCCACGTTGCGGATCCATAGCCTGCTGTTGTAGGCTGCGCGCGCTTGCCGTGCGTCCTGTACGGCTTGCGTGACCTGCTCGTCGGGCAGCTGAGCGGTGTGGCTGTGGGCCACCGTTTCTTCAGTGTTCTTCACTAGTAGCTCGAGTGCCCGTGTGTGGCGGTGCACGGCTGCGGCTTCTTTACGCTACCAGTGTGCGACTTCAAGCTCTAAGCTCTCGGTCGTCGTTTCAGAGTCAGGCTCTGAGGCGACCTGATCCCTAACGATCTGTTGGATCATTTTACGGCTGTCCGTTGGGGCAGCCGGTTGTTCCTGAGGTTCGTTCCCGAACCTTACATCCTGTTCGACCGGGACGGCTGGCGGCGGCATTCGCTGCTTGTCTCGCTTCTTTTGACGCGGGTCTTCCATGTCACGACTGCGTTCGTTGGCTGCGGACTGTCGCAAGCTCGGATGAGTTGTGTCGTGTTCCCCGCGTGGGCGGAGTGCTTTCTGGACGTC
Organism: Gautieria morchelliformis; assembly: GCA_015179125.1. Classification (NCBI taxonomy): domain Eukaryota; kingdom Fungi; phylum Basidiomycota; class Agaricomycetes; order Gomphales; family Gomphaceae; genus Gautieria; species Gautieria morchelliformis. The sequence goes on along the minus strand of WHVA01000035.1, from coordinate 43,764 downwards.
CTCCAGCGTGGCTGCATCTTGCAGCCTGACCTCCTCCACCTGGTGGAGTTCCTTGCCGATTGCCATTAGGGTGGCGGCGGCGTTGTCAAGCAGTGATGCCAGCTGATCGTGCTTGTGGCATGTCAGCGTACTTCGGTGCAGCGCAGCCTGCACCTGTTTTTTCAGGGCCTCTGCCGTCTCGTGGTCGATGGCGTGAGCCCTCGAGCTCTTGCGACTAGAGCTTGAGTATTCCGAGTCCTGACCATCATCCGGGGCTCGCCTCTTTTGCCGTCGTCCTCCTTCAGGGACGATCGTCGTCGCTCTACTTCGTGAGCGTCGGTTTGAGTCGTGGCTTTGTGCCCGCCTCGACATTGTTGCTCTACCGTCCAACGACGGCGAGACTTCTCTGCCCTTTCGTTTGTCCTTGGGCAGAGAGAGATGGGGGGGCAGCGCCGGCTTGTTGCCCAGCGTCATCTCTTCTTCGGCCACGCTCGACGAGACGTGGTCGGGATTTTCCTCGTCCTCCATTGGGGGGATGAGGGCGGTGACATCTACAGTCTCTCCATCTTCTAACGTCCTGGACTCTTGGTCCAGGGTAGTGTCAGCCGTCATGTCGCTGGGCTGCGCCTGGGGCGTGGACCTCGAGCTCGTCGCTCGTGTCTGTCTTCAACTGCGTGGAATCATCATGCTCGCAGCCGACAGTAGAAGGTCTACTGGAGGGTCTCAACGATTGTTAGTCGTCGACGCAGCGATCTTTTTCAAGATTGCTTCGAATCCACTATAGGTTGGTCACGTGGCGATCAACCGCAGGATAGTTCAAAAAGGTGTAAAGATATCTATCTTAAGCCTTAGGTCACAAGAGCACGACAGAACTTGACCAATGTGTGGTATTCTGATGCTACGTAGTGACAGTGTAAGGGTAAGATGCGATGGGGACCGCTAGCCAGTTCCCACGCATAAACTATACAGTGGGTCCCTAAGGGGCCCACTGGGATTATGTAATAACTAATGTACATGTAGATATACGGGTTATTTACGTGAACTCACCGAGGTCTGTGTTGGCAGTCATGGCCAACCACTGTGCTACAAGTTTCGACAAAGTAGTGTCCAGAAGGAAGCCATGGCATGGACAGGTGCCCGTACAAAGCATAGTGAGACATTGTCAAATTGAGGTACTAAGACTCTAATTTAGGTGGACCAACGCGTGAAAATTCTAAGTCCCCATTAAAGAATTCAAGCGGAGATAGTACTCCGCGACGCGTGTCATAAGTTCCTCCAGTCTCTACAGGAAGTAAAATGACTATAGAGACTGGTTTGAGTCTAGTTCACACCGGTGCTCGCTGGTCAGGCCCAAAAAGGAAAGTATCAATTTGGCCATTGCGCTCCTCCAAGCACGTGAGGTACTCAAGCTGAATCAGAAGGCAGCAGCGACCCTTGCTTTTACTGCATTGCACTGGCAACAAAGCTCATGCACATTTAATTAGGTAGTGCTTTTTTTGTCTAATACTATTTTTGATAGAAAATGTTATAGCAGTGGCAAGGGCACCTATAAGCACCAACAAAATGGCCCTTTGGGCATCCTTCTGGTGTTTATGGAGCCTCTCCAATGTGCCCGGTCTCGATCGAGACAGGCCATGCTTCCAAACGACGCAACATTGACTGCGCTGTCACGTGACAGAAGTGTAGTTACTAGGGGTGTTCGGCTGGTTTCGGTGAAATTGAGCAAAATCACACAGGTGGTGTTGCGTTTGGTGGGCCGAAATGCAGCAAATGAAATCACAAGACCACACCATCCCAATTGGCATTGCATTTTCCAATTGTAAATTACAATTCTGTAGCCGAACAAGCTCTCACTGAGGCAAATAATGGAGGCCGGGATCCGAGTCAGCTGGAGCAACCAATTGAGGCGGAGTCTGCCTCAATTGTGTCCTCTCAGGCTCCAGCGAAAAGAGAATTATACAGAGGCCAGTTAGGGCAGAGACATGATATGGGTGGGCCTGAGATCCACCAGTCACAGTTCAGTCTTAGTACGGGGCGACGCCAGTTGCATGATCCTTTTACTGGAGATGATAGCGTATGGCCAGGACAAAGGAGGATCAAAGGACCCACTCTCTTCATGATCTAGCTTCACGAGGGAGAACGGGCAAGAGCTATTGTCGAGTGCTGCATAATGTGCCTGGGGACAACGGGACGCCCTTGCACAATGTTGCTCATCTCAAATACTTACATCAGTAAAAAACCGAAATGCCCGGAAGCCCGAGGCTATTTACACACTCTTCAGGGGTCTGTGTATTGGGGCCCAAAGCTCTCATGGGCGCTCTGAGCTACGAGGTGCGTCAGCCGTGCCTCATAGCGCATTTCTGGGCACGATCACGGTGGCTGCCTCCCATAGCGCAATCGGGGCTCCTGCGCGGTAGCTGCCTCCGCTGTAGTCTATGGGCCGTGGCCGCTGCCTATGCCATCCATGGGGAGCTATCTGGTTTGGCCTGCGTGGCTCCCAAACTACGGTGCCACGATTGGAACTCTCGCTCTAATACTAGTAGGTAGGTGTCATTTCTGCATCATGATTCCTTCTGAGGCCAAAGTGCTCTATTTTCTCAGAATGCCACATGTTGACGTTGAAGGTTTTCCTTTTATATAGCTATGCCTCTGAAGTACGGGACAGCCGCAGCATTTACCAAGATATATGTCTCCCTCTTCTCATCTAAAAGGAGGTTCTCGAACGTCACGGCATGCGATGCACGGCGTCAGGAAGTTGAGGTTTCACAGCTTGGTGAGGAACGCGAGGACGGACATGGGAATGCACAAGCCACCGGCGTTCTGCCCCTTATGCTTGGCGCCCTGCATGACCCACAGCGAGATGAGCATGGTCCGCACACACACGCCAAGGGACGCGAAGTCGAAGAACGTGAAGAGCTGCCCATCGAGTGCGACCTTGGTGTACGTGAGGCTATCGCCCGCGGGCACGCTGACGGGCAGCGGGACATGGTTCGCGAAGCCGCCATGCTCGTCGAAGGTGAGGATGAAGAGCGTGTCGCATGTTTCGTGTTCCTGTGTTCAAAATTGCTCCAGCACATGTGCCTGCCCTGCATTGTATCGTGCGCTCTTCTGGTGAGTGATAACCGAAGGACTAAAATATATTGAACTTTGGTACTGTACTATACTTAGTGGGCCAGCGTTCCCATCGAAAGTCGCGCATGATCCGTACGCGTGCGTGTGTGCAGAAACCGAATGTCGACTCCTGGACAACCTGGGTGTCCGGAGAGCATGGAGATTTTGTACCTATGTGAGGGGTAAGAACGGGTCGAAATAAGAGAGGTGGCACTCACCAAAAACGATTGACATCCCGGTACTCCGTCGCAGACATGTGTGTCTGCGGAGCGTCCACCATCGCGTGCGCTGGGGTACCGAATCGGCAGCACAATCAGGACACGCCCGGGTTAGGTGTGATCTCCCGCGGCCCCGCGCACGCTGCTGCTCGCCGTGCTCGACTATAGGGAGTGCGGCCCGGGCGCAGCACGCTCAGCGGGACGCGCGCCGCCGAGGGCAGACCTAGAGTGCGCCGTCGTGCAGGATGGAAGCTGCGCGCCTGCATCCCACCGCCGTGCGGGCTGCAAGCTGCGCGACGGCGTCCCACCCGACGCTGGTGCGGGCCCAGATTGGCCACCAGCGTCGTGCGGGATGGAAGCCGCGCGCCTGCGTCCCACCGCCGTGCGGGTTGCAAGCTGCGCGCCAGCGTCCCACCCGACGCTGGTGTGGCCGCGAGCCGCGAGCCGCGTCCCACCCGACGCTAGTGTGGCCCCCAGATTGGCCACACCAGCGCCGTGCGAGCCGCATCCCGACTTGGTGTTTTGAATTTTCTCCCAGCACCAGCAGAAGAGCGGCGAGAGGTGAGCAAGGTCCCCGTAGATCAAAGAGCGGTCACGTGCCCGCATCGCGGGATAGTCCGCGGGCGTCAAGGCGCCGCGGCACCAAAGGCCGGTAAATTTGGCGAAATAAGTTATACTCGCGCGGCCTGCGATAGGAAATGTGAGATCGTGACTGACGTGCAGCGCACGGACCAACATACAATGATGCTATATAAGGCAAATGCCTCCGTGGCATCGGCCCGCGAGAAGCGCCGGGGTGACGTGGCGAGCAGAGATAAGAGCATATTCCTTATACAGCATGATTGTATGGTGGTCCGTGCGCTGCACATTGCGCCTCTATATAAGCAGGCCCCACAGGGCGATTAATGCTAGCTAACTTCCTGCGGGGCCCGTCGTACGCTCGTCTCCCGTCGCTGACGCCTTGCTCGTCGTATGCCCAGTCGCTCTCGCCATCATCCTCTAGCGAAGTCCCCTCTCACCCTTCAAAAATGTGGGGGCGGCTCTGGTCGTAGATGGTTCCAATGCGCTGAGACGCTAGCCTCTGTCTGAGGCGAGGTTTTCGCCTGTAGGTAGCCCATCCCACGTTGGTAAGCCACCGCACTGCTACATGCCTTCTAGTCACTGATCGCCGCTCAGCTGTAAGGTGGGCTCAATTGCGTCTTTCACCCGTACGGATCCGGTGGACCATGGAGGCCTCTCCGGTACCCCTATCGCACATATCCCCATGGTTGCGCCAGTTGACGTTTGTCTAGCTCGCCTCCACCTGCCTTCGTGCTGCCCGTAGGCGCCACGTCCCCTTGTTAGGCACCACTCCTTTATGGATACGTGCCTGTTGCACGACGCCATACTTCTGCAAGTATCTATTTCAGTGTACTACCATGACACGGCGCTGTACGTCTACAAATAGGTCCCTCGCCGAGTGTCTTGTCCTTCCTCGTTGACTGCCGAACATCCCATTAGCACGGCGCCACCCTCGGGCATCGATCTAGTTCGCCCGTAGAGTTCAACACGAGTTCGGCGAAGACCCCGCATCCATGTGGGACGCTGCCGTGTTTCTGCAACGACTGCTGCTCTCGTTCGTCGACTTCGGTCGAACCCCCCTCGCCCCCGCGCATCGGCCGCGCACCTGGACAAATATATAAGTAGTCGCGGACCCTGCTGCACACCCTGGTGGTCCTAAAAGCTATGTTGAGCATGCTGGCTGCGTTGAGCATGCTCTGAGCTTGGGCAGCATGCTGATACCCTGCGAATACTCGGCCATCCCGGCTGCCGAGTATGGTCATTTGCATGGGGTTCGACTATCTGTGTGCTGGAGCTCGGCTATCCCTGCCGCCGAGTATACCAAGGTGTCGGGGTGCAGCCCGGTCTTCGGCCAGCGCGATCAATTCTTCACATGGTACGTTCGCCGCACTTTAGCTCTTGCGACTCGTTCTGACCCAGACTTGCGCTGCGCTTCAGGGGGCCCATGTGTGGAGATGATGGTCCTTGGGTTGGGGCGGCCACCAGGTCATGAGAATGTGTACCCATCCCAAGGGGTGGTGGGGAAATTTGGAGTGATTCTTGATTGGATTGGTCGTCTTCGGACGTATTCAAAGTACATTAACCAGCGACGTTGCGTGGCAATGCATTCATGAACCGGGAATCTTCATCTGTGAATTAAGCATTGGCAACGACTGCAATTCGCAGATGGCGTTTGAAAGAGAAATCATCAAATAAGGTACACATGGTGATCCCCAATAGCCACGCGGTCCGGAACTTAACACTTAGCCTCAGCCAGACTCTTGGCGCAGTTCTTAATTTTGTTCCCAATATATCTCAGCCCAATTGCTAAGATTTTCTATTCAATTACACTCGCTGTCTAGAGTTTCGCTGAGTTCGCGACGCGGTCGCTTGGACTTACTCACAGTAGTAATGCCATGCATGCAGCGATTACAAACGGTGTGTATTGAAGGGTTCACGTCTGTTGCTCCGGTCTCCTCGCGTAGCCCACAGGATAAGATAGGGCGTAAAGCTTTTGCTCGCACGATTTTCTTTGCGTTCTCCCCCGTAGCATCCTCTTCGAATCTTTAGAGCCACGCAATCGCCAACCCATCCCTGCTGCCAGTCGTGGTTCAGGCTCTGCAGCAGGACGAGGCCCAGCGGAGATCAACAGCAACACCCGGGGCAGCGGTACTAGTGCGAATATGGGGGAGGGTACCTAGTGGTGCAGGAATACCCTGCGCCATTAATTGCGGCTGCACAAGGAGCACGCAGGGCAAAGTTATACTCTGTAGTGAATATAAATATACGATATACACCCCGGTCTGACGGGGCGCTGACAACACTGCTCGCGCGGCTACTTCACTGAGCTTGGTGCCTTCTCCTGTAGATAAGCAACTATCATCACAACGACAACGTCGGTGGCGCGTGAGCCGCGGAGCCTAGGTTGCAACTCCGCCCCAAGTTTCGTTGCGTGCGTTCCTCTCCAGCAGCACGCCTTGGGAACAGATCCTTCCACTGCTCTTCGTCTTCGGCTTCGCCCCGCTACTCGCACTCGGCACATATTACAAGTATAACGCCCGCCGTACTCTCCCGTGGCTTGCGGCAATGTTTTTGGAGAACCTCGGACTCGGCTTCGCGTGGAGCTGGCTGTACGACCACGATAGTCCTGCGTCGTCGTCCAGAGAGAGAGAGCGGAAGCCCGCCCGGAAGAAGCACCACCTGCGGCGCGCGGACCACGCCGCAGCCCGCGCAGAGAGTGAGCTTTGCACGAATTCGTAATACGCCCGTGGGGATTGAGGGTAATCTGACTTTTATTTTAGACACCCATGAGGGTGAGAACGAGCTGTACTACTACTACCCGGGCGTGGTCAACATATCGGGCACATACTGTTTTCTCAATTCAACGCTTCAGGTTTGCCCTTCTTCTTCTGCGGCTGCTGGCCATTGAGCTCATGACAGCGCTACGCAGGCTATGGCGTCTCTGTGCTATTTACAGCCCTACCTCGATGCCGTACATTCCCGTGCGGTGCGCCTAGACGTGCCTACGCCCGTGGTCGACGCTTTGCGCGACGCGCTCAGCGGTGCGATTCCATACGTAGCCCTATTTTCATGTCCACACACTAAAAAGTCCTCTTTTCTATTCTAGACCTCAACACCCCGACCCCGCGTCCGCGCGTGCTTCGTCCTGTTTCTGTCATCAACGCGCTTTCGGGGCCTGTGCCGGGCAAACAACGGAGCGCACTGTTCGCCTCGCGGGAGCATCAGGACGCGCAGGAGCTTTTCCAGCTTGTCTCCGAGGCCGTGAAGAACGAGGCCAGGGCCGTGGATGACGAGCTCAGCCGTGACCGCGGCCTAGGCGAGCTGAGCCGAGCGCCGAGCGAGGAATTGGACTCCGGGGTGAGCATGACCATGACCAGCGTGGGGAGAGATAAAGACGCCGCGGCCGCGGTCGCGAAGGGCGTGTTCGATGGATTGACGGCGAATCGGCGGAGCTGCGTGGAGTGTGGGTATACCGAGGCGGTCATGCACTTTGCGTTTGACAATTGGCAGCTGGCCGTACCCCGCATGGCGAGTGCTTCGTTGTTCACCTCGTGACGCATGCATGCACGGTGCTGACGCGCGCGCGGACACAGGCGAGTTGTCGGCTGGAGGACTGTCTGACGGACTACACGCGGCTGGAGCTGCTGAACGACTGCATATGCCGCAAGTGCTCCATGCTGACGACGCACAAGCGGCTCGTTGCGGAGGCGGAGAAGGCGACGGAAGCGGCATCAGCGTCGGGGAGCATGGAGTCAGCTCGTCCAAGAAGAAGCGTGCGCGGGAAGCACGGAAGCTCGAGGCGCGCGTCAAAGCTGCCTTGGACGACGGACGGATCGAAGAGGATATCAAAGGGGTGAAGATGGAGAAGGTGTTCAGCCGATGCTCCACCAAGCAGGCCATGATCGCCCGCGTGCGTTTTGCCGCTATTTTTTTCATTTTCATGAGACTTAACTTGCCTGACATGCATCGCATCTGCTGCAGCCGCCCCTCGTCCTTGCCTTACACCTCAACCGCTCCATCCACTACGGCACATCAGGCGTCAAGAACACCTGCCGGATCATATTCCCCGAGCTCCTCGACTTAACCGCCTTCACGACCTCCGGGCAGCTCTCCACCTCGCCCTCTGCGCCCATATCCGCGCCCGCCGCGGCCCCTCCGCCGCGCTCGAACACGCCCACGCCCGCCACGTACGCGCCGCGCGTGCTGTACCGGCTCGCCGCAGTCGTGTGCCACTACGGCGGGCACAGCTTCGGGCACTACGTCGCGTACCGGCGCAAGCCCCGCCCGCCCGCGGCGGGGACGCGCCGGTTTGCGCCGCCGACGCTGCGCTGTCCCCTGGGGTGCGAGTGCGCGCGGTGTGTGGCGCTCGGGCCGATTCGGGACGGGGACGAGGACGGTGGCGGGGAGCGCGGCCGAGCTGGCCGTGGGCGAGATGCCGGCATACGCGGTGTCGCGGTGGCTGCGGATCAGCGACGAGAACGTGGAGGAGGTGGGCATCGAACGCGTGCTGGCGGAGAGCGCGGGGACGTTCATGCTGTACTACGAGCGCGTCTTCAAGCCTTACTCGATTTATCTCATAATTAAGAGATTAAATCACATTGTCTTAAATAATATTCACAACACTAAAGAACAGATTAAGAGTCTCAGACTCTACTCACAATGGCACAGGCACCCATGACCACCCAATCACCACCAAAACACCATGTACACAAATTCCGAGACATAAAACCAAAACTCAACAAGAATAACTGGATTTCATGGAAGAGGGAACTACTGGCAACAGCGAGGGACAGAGGGATTTACAAAAACATCATTGCTACGGACACTTACCCTACCAACGCTGACCCACGCATCACAGTGGTCGCCGGAATCGACATGATCGGCAACACCCCACTCACAACTACAAGACGAATGGGATGACAGAAACAATGTTGCGTATAGTCAAATCCTTCTATGTATATCACCAGAATTACAGACGGCCATCGACGAAACGGATTTATGCGCCGAGGGATGGAACATACTGATTAGGAAATTCAAATCAACCAACACGAGCAAAATCAGTATCATTAGGACACGGTACGAGAACTATCACATGACAGAGGGACAGTCGGTCTCGGAGTATATTACTACTATGAAAGAATACAGGAACCAGTTGGCAAAAATGGGCGACCCCATTGCTGACTCCACACACTGTGCCACTCTACTCAGGAACGTGCCCGAATCATGGAGACCTATCACACAAACCATACGTATGATTACTAGAGATCCAGATGAAATTGAAGAGAAATTGGAAGCCCACAAAGCTGACCTAGGAGCCGTTGAGGTGTCAACACAAGCAGCCACGGCATTTGTGGCACAGACTCAACAACCCAGACATTTCAACAACTCACCGACTCGACCGACATTCAACAGCTACAACACACAACAGAATCGACCCCCGATCCAACAGTCAGGAGGACACAACTTCTCCTGCAACAACTGCGGCAAACCGAACCACTCAGCATTGAGATGTCACACACCAGGAGGAGGGCTAGCAATACACGAACCATGGAGGAAATACAACAACGCACACGGAGGGAACATGATGGGAGGAGGGAACTCACAGGGAGGGGGATACAACGGACCCAACAGATTCGAAAACAACAGACCGACACCACCTCAGCAACACCAACCGAACACCAGCAATGATTCAGCACAATTCGCCAACGTACCGAAGAAAGACATTGTCATGATGGCGCACGAGGAGACGAAAGCAGACCCCGAGGTCAGTGACATAATCCTATCGACAGATTCCATGGCATTATCAGCCATAAAGGACAATGTACACATCTGGCTAGTCGATTCCGGGGCCACCAGTCACCTATGCGGCAACATCGATTTATTCGACGAAATGCATCCCACACCACCGATTTCCATCGAAACAGCCAGCGGAGACTCCTTCAGAGCCAATCAGAGGGGAACCATCAGAATAACACTACAAAGCGACGCTCACCTGCACCTCTAGCCCTCACACTGATTGACGTCATATACGTCCCAAGACTCAATGCCAACTTACTCTCCGTAGCCAAGATGACCAACGCGAACGTAGACGTCATGTTCAGCAAGGACGATACGTCCCTACTGATGGGGGACGAAATCTTAGCTCAAGGAACGAGGATCGACAACTTGTACGTGTACATGGCTCAACCATCAATGAAACCTGAACCAGAGAAGGCTCTCTACTCTGATAAACTGAATCAATTGACACTATGGCATCACAGACTAGCACACACCGCCACGTCAACAATTCAGAAGATGTGGAAACAACAGGCAGGCGTCGGTTTACCGAAGATCAGTAGTGAGGAGGAGTTGAATATATGCACCAACTGCCCTTTCGGAAAACAGATGTGTTCACCATTCAAAAACATCGAAGACACACCAGAGAAGATCGGAGACATTGTATCATCAGACCTATGTGGACCATTCGAAACATCAGTTGGAGGATACAAATATTTCATCACATGGATTGATCACGCCACCCGATACGCACACATCGACTTTCTGAAGAACAAGGAATGCACAACCGTCATGAAATCATTCAAAGAATATATTGCATGGTTAAGGACACAAAGGAAAACAGAGGTGAGGAGGATAAGGACGGACAACGGGGGAGAATACACCGGGAAGGAATTCGAAAGTACATGTAGTGAGCTTGGAATTGTTCACGAAACTATGACCCCTCACACACCAGAACATAATGGTATCGCCGAGAGGTACAACAGGACTCTACAGGAAGGAGCCCTCACCCTACAGAACGACGCAGAACTCAGCAAACGATTCTGGATATCCGGCGTACACACCGTCAACTTCGTCAAGAACTCCATACTACACATGAAAATCAACAAGTCACCTTACGAGGCCTTTTGGAAAACCAGGCCCAGACTCGATTGGCTGTGAACATATGGATCCAGGTGTTGGGCACTAGTCCCAAAAGCCACAAGGAAGAAGGGAGAGTACAAAGCGATTGAAGGAATTTTTGTGGGATATTTTGACAACTCAAAATCTTACAAGGTGTGGATACCACGAACTCAGACGCTGATGAAGTCCAGAGATGTAGTATTCGATGAACTAAAACACGTTGAACATACTACTCTACACATGGAAGAGGAGGATGACGACCCCTACCTATGGGTACTCGACGGAAAGCTACCATCATTTTCCCCACCGTCGCAATCCAGAAATGATCCAGCTGGAGACAACAACAACAACAACATCCCACCACTCATCGATCTAAGTCTGGAAGAAGAGGAGGAGATTGAAGCGGAAGAAGTTGAGGGGATTGTGACAAAGCAACGAGAGGAGGAGGAAAGAACAGAAACAGAAAACAACGAGAGGGAAAAATCAACAGAACAGTCAGAAGGGGATACAGGAAGAGAAGGAAGCGAGGAAACAGCACCGAAGGACTTCTTGAAGGGACCATGGATGAATCCATCAAACACTGATTATGGGAAGGGAAAGCGACACACAGCATTACTCACAGAGGTGGCAGCGATGGCACGAGGAAGAACGACACTTGAAGAAACGGAGACAGCATTCATAGTATTGGCAGAAGATGAACCGGCAAGTGACAGAGAGGCGATGAAGTCGAGAGAAGCAGAGAAATGGAGAAAGGCATGTCAGGACGAATATGACCTACAGATGGGATACAAAACATGGGAATTAACCGAGAGACCAGAAGGGACAAATGTCGTAGGGAGCAGATGGACATTCAGAGTGTAAAGATATCTATCTCAAGCCTTAGGTCACAAGAGCATGACAGAACTTGACCAATGTGTGGTATTCTGATGCTACGTAGTGACAGTGTAAGGGTAAGATGTGATGTCTACCACTAGCCGGTTCCCACGCATAAACTATACAGTGGGTCCCTAAGGGGCCCACTGGGATTATGTAATAACTAATGTACATGTAGATACACGGGTTATTTACACCCTCCCCCTCTATAGACAACTATAGGGGTTAACTACTACTCATAGAGGTCGTCCATGAGGGAGTCCTCTAGAGTCGCCGATACGATGACGTTGTCGTCGTACGGAGCCGGTGGAGCACGTGACTCCTCCGGGGGCACCTCCGCGTCATCGGTGGTGATTGGGTGAGGCTGGTCGGCCTCACCACTAGCGGCAGTCTCCGCTTGGATGCTGGGGCCCGTGTCCTCGCGGAGCATGGCCTCAACGGCCGGGTCCTCAGTTTGAGGAGGGGGCAGGAAGTGTGCCAGCTCTCGGTTGAGCTGGGCGTGAGTGAGGGGTCGCGGCACCGTGGCCCTCACGTGGCTGGTCTCGATGACCTTGTGTTGGCCCTCGCGGGCGGCGGCACTGAATGCCACGCCGGTGATGCTGTGTTGAACATAATGTTCAATGCGCGCCGCTCGCTCGCGAGTGACTCCCACGTAGCGGGCCAACCATCTCACGATCTCCGCGAGTGGGATGTCGGGGCTGGCTCGGCCCTCCACAGGGAATGGGCCCGTGATTGAGAGCTGCAGGGTGGTGCTCTGAGGCGTCAGCACTTCCCTGGCATCGACGAGGCTCGACCATTGGTCCGTCGAGCCGAAGAGGTCGAGTAGCCTCGCCCTGAGCGGTGATGCGACCCCTTTGACCCGGGGCGCAAGGGCCTTCAACCACATCCAGACGTCCATGTCGTCTAGGTTGAAGGTGCCATCCGCGTTGTCACAGATGGCGGAGGGGATTCCTTCAGGGTTGTGTATCCAACCCTTTAGAATGGCTGCGATGTCGGGCGGGGTACCGCCCGCTATCATGAGACAATCCCTTTTGGGATTGCGAGCGCGTTGTTTGTGCTCGATGCATTTGAATACGCCGATCATCTCGCGCGTACGCGCGAGCTGCGGTGTTTCTTTTGCCTGCGCTATGAGTTCGACGAAGCGTGGGTCGTCGAGCGGGCAGACATCGTACCATTGAGTACGACGCTGTTGGGCCTTTCCTACTGGTCGTGGTAGGGGGCCTTTCCTACTGGTCGTGGTAGGAGGCCCGTCTCGGAGATCGGTGGATCTCCGAGTGGGATGATCAGTCCCTCCCCCGGGTAGGGAGGGTGAACTGTCCCCGCCGGCGGAGGCAGGGCCATGCCAGGCCCGATGTACTGGGCCTCGACCTGTGCTACCCGCCGCTGAAGGGCGGGGTCGTTGGTGGTGTGCGACGATGACGCCGCTAGGTAAGCGCTGATTGCGCTTTCCTTCGCAATGGCTAGCCCATTGACGGTGTGGGGGGAGCCGCGCAATTTCTTGCGCTTTTGCTTTGGCTGCTCTGCCAGCCGCTGTGCCCGTTCGGGGTTGTACGTCTTCCAGACGGACGAGTCGGACTCCCATCCATCTGGGACGCCGTATGCAGAGTCGGAAGGTGCGCTCTGCCCTTCCGTAGTTGTCGTGGTCGGAGTCGGCACCGACAATCGGGATGCTAGCCCCGATGTTGCGCGTGCCGGCAACGGCACCGTCGCGCGAGGTGAAGATGGCCTGGCCGGGTCATATCGCGGCCTTTTTGAGGCAGCGTGGACCAGGGTAACCTGAAGCTGGGCTGCACTCAGCTGCTGATCCAGTTCCTTGATCTTGGCGCGCTCGGTTACGAGCGCGTCGTCGCGGTCCTTGACCGCGCGTTCCAGCTCCTTGACCTCTTTTTTTTTAAGGTCGTGGACATCCCAGAGGGGCTCTTCTCGCGCATCACCCGCGATACCCCTTGGGAACCATCCCCAAGCTGCATCGACGGCGTCGTCGATGTCTTCATCCCGCAATTTGACCTTGTGGGTGCCGTTCACAGCCCTGAGGTGCGGGGCATAGTGCGCGCATGTTGCGCAATTGTCCGGGTGGACGATGGCGAGGGCGCCCTCCCATCCCACGATCATCCAGTGCTCCTGGTCTATCGGAGCATGGTGAATGTCTGCGCCCCCTTGTCTCGGGGCCATTGTTTGCGTTGTGGACGTTGACGGGTCAACATCCATCCCATCTTTGGGGGGCATCATCTTTGTGGGTAGATGATGGTGGTGGTTGCTTCCAAGAAGCAATGTGCCCTTGGAAAGATCCGAGGCAAAAATTTAACCACGCCATGGCCGGCACGTCACGTGGTCTGCACGTGACAGACGCGTCTAGCGGCATCTGGGGAGGTCGCGTGGCTTGCCCACCCCCCGAAGCTCTAGATAGCTATCTAGGGCTTCAAGGTCCTTGCAGGACGACATGGGTTCCCATGTCACGTCGCCTAGGGTCCAACGGACCTGGAATTCCAGGTCCGTCGAGTTTATCCATCGATGTGCGATAATCTCGTCACGGAAGGGTTGTCTAAGTAGCGACAATCCCTTCGCCGGCGAAGGTGCTCCTTCGGAGCCCTTTGCCGACAGCACAGAAAATAGTTTGAAGGCTAAGGTAATGAAGATGAAGTATGAGAACTCACCAGTGATGCCTAAGTCCTCTTCTGGTCGAAGATAGAAATCTACAGGAGAAGGCTCAAGACGATGATCACAGCGAGGTCAAGTTTGCACAAGATGGACGTATGATAATTGAACTGGAGAATATACATGCGAATGTAAACTACTTATATCGAATGCTCATAAGGTATCAGCGAATAGGAAAGAGGCCGTTGTGAGTCAGGGTTGGATAGGGGTGCGCAGTCAGGATTACAGATAGATGGATTAAACATACAATAGAATGAAAGAAGGGGTGTGAACATGGAACAACGGAGAGGAAAGGGGGTGAAGGCACCTATGTACGGAAATACACCTTGGGACCCGCATACACACCACCCTGCACGGACTCTTCGTCTGCTGGGTTGATCCCACATGACCTATGGGTAGGACGTCCCGCGAATGCATCCCGACCATATGAACACCAAACGGGGGTTGGATGGAGAAGGTGATGGGGCTAGTGATGAACCATCACGCCGGGTACATGGTATCTATCACATTTGATGGCGTGCCTGCTGGCGAAATGTGTGAGCAGCGAAGAGTGGTTCGGAGAATGGGGCGAACAGCGAATGGAGCAAATGTAGAGGAAGAGTGGTTGAAGGGTGGGGCGAACACTGACGAAGGTGCTAGGGAATGACGAGGGGGAACGTAGAGGCAGCAGGGTAAGGGAAATATATAAATAACCTAGATACTATACATGTATTCTAGTCATTACATAATCCCAGTGGGCCCCTTAGGGACCCACTGTATAGTTTATGTGTGGGAACCAGCCAGCGGTTCCCATCGCATCTTACTCTTACCTGTCACTACGTAGCATTCAGAATACCACACACTGGTTAAGTTCTGGTGTGCCCTTGTGATACAAGGTATTAATATCGACATCTTTACACCTTTTGAACTATCCTGCTGTTGATCGCCATGCGACCAACTGATTGTGGATTCGAAGCAATCTTGAAAAAGATCGCTGCGTCGACAACTAAACATCGTTGAGACCCTGCAGTAGACCTTCTACTGTCGGCTGCGAGCATGATGATTCCATGCAGTTGAAGACGGACACGAGCGATGAGCTCGTTGTCCACACCAGAGGCGCAGCCCAGCGACACGATGGCTGACACTACCCTGGACCAAGAGTCCAGGACGTTAGAAGATGGAGAGACCGTAGATCTCACCGCCCTCATCCCCCAAATGGAGGACGAGGAAAACCCCGACCATGTCTTGTCGAGCGTGGTCAAGGAGGAGACGATGCCAGGCAACAAGCCAGCGCCGTCCCCCAATCCCCTCTGCCCAGAGACAAGGGAAAGGGCAGAGAAGTCTCACCGTCATCAGACGGCAGAGCATCAATGTCGAGACGGGCACAAAGCCACGACTTGAACCGCTTATCACGAAGTAGAGCAAGGATGATTGTCGCCAAAGGGGGACGATGGCAAAAAAGGTGAGCCCCAGACGATGGTCAGGGCTTGGAATACTCGAGCTCAAGTCGCAAGAGCTCGAGAGCTCATGCCATCGACCAAGAGACGTCAGAGGCACTGAACAAGCAGGTGCAGGACGCACTGCACCGGAGCACACTCACGCGCCACAAGCACGATCAGCTAGCATCGCAGCTTGACAACACCGCCTCAGCCCTTATGGCAATTTGCAAGGAACTCCACCAGGCGGAGGAGATCAGGCTGCAGGATGCAGCCACGCTAGAAGACGTCCAGAAGGCCCTCCGCCCACGTGGGGAATGTGACATAACACGTCCGAGCTCATGACAGTCCGCAGCGAACGAACGCGGTCACGACATGGAAGACCTGCACCGAAAGGAGCGGGACAAGCAGCGAATGCCGCCGCCAGTCATCCCGGTCGAACAGGACATGAGGTTCAGGAATGAACCTCAGGAGCAACCGGCTGCCCCAACGGACAGCCCCAAGACGATCCAACAGATTGTCAGGGAACAGGTTGCCTCAGAGACTGACTCTGAAATAACGATCGAGAGCTTAGAGCTCGAAGTCGCGCACTGGAAGCATAAAGAGGCCGCAGCTGCACGCCGCCATACGCAGGCCCTCGAGCTACTAGCGAAGAATGCTGAGGAAGCGGTGGCCCAAAGCCACACCCCTCAGCTGCCCGACGAGCAGCTCACGCGAGCAGTACAGGATGCACGGCAGGCGCGTGCAGCCTACAACAGCAGGCTGCGGATCCGCAACGCGGGACTGACCGGGGACACCAGGCATAAAACGCCCCCGGACTCGAGAGCACAAAATGCTCCCGATCCCGAGCCTGATCCGGGCCCGGGGCCAGTCAGGGCATACAACAGCCTGCCCCACGCGGCGTCACAACTGCGTGAGCAATCCATGGCCCCAACGGAAGGCCAGGGAATCCTGGATCAGGCTGATGTCGTACCGCTGGAGCCATACGACGGGATCACACACATGATCCGCGTGGCGTTAGCAGATGCCACGGACACAGACCCAGAGAAGTCTGTGCTACCAAAAGCCGGCGTGAAACTGGCTCTGGGTGACCCCGAAGAGTTTGAGATCTTCGTGGCAGCCATCTTACGATGGCTGAAAATGAACTGCCTCCTAGGGCCAACCAGCATAGACATGCAGGTCAGCTACATGGGCACTGGCCTCACCGGCGAAGCCCAGGAATGGTTCCTTCGAAATGTTGAACGCTTCTATCGCCAGGTCCGCCGCTGGACACTGGAAATGGTGATGCAGGGGCTTCAAAAGAGGTTCCTACACACACTGACGTACCATCACGCATCGAATAAATTTGACTCGGTCATGTAGAGCATGAAAACCGTTCAGGAGATGCTGAACGAGCTCACGAAATACGCGGCACATATGATACAGCTGCCAGATGATTACACATTCTGGAGACTGTTCGTGTCGGCGCTGCATGAAACGCTGCGCAACGAAGCCCTCAAAAAGGGCTACAACACCGAGAGCAGCTCAATAGAGCAGCTCTTTGAGACGGCCCGAATGATCAAGGAAGCATCCCGATACAATATGGGGATGCGCCATGCAGAGAGCGCAGCGGCAACGGCAAGCGCTGCCCGGCTCACAGGGAGCAAGCCGTTGACACACACGGGCCTGACCAGGCCTAGCCTGTTCTCAAGAAGTGGAGCGGCGCAACAGCTGTCGCCCCCACGCCCAGCACAAGCTGGATGCCCGCCTGAAGCTAAACAGCCTCAAGCATCAGGGTCATCCCTGTGACTTGCCCCACCAGCGAAAGCGTTGGGCCGACCTAATGATCGGCCCAGCGGCAACCAAAGCAGCACCACATGCTTTGAATGCGGCCAACCTGGCCACAAGAGAGAAGAATGCCCCCGGCTGAAGTCCGGCATCAGGACAGCAGCTGCGAGGCACGAAGAAGAGACGAAAGATCTGGAGATGGATCTCGGTCAAAATTCTCTCCATCAAATTGATGAAGAGGGGGAGGGTGATCCCCAACCCAACAATGCTCTGGACAGTGGAGACGCACCTGCTGAAGAGTGGGATCCAGAGCCATCCCAATATTACGAATGGGATGAAGAGGCGGAGTACGCCACCTACAGGTCCAGTGCAATCAGATTCGTGCCGGAGGACGAAACCACCACAAAGGTCATGGCGACACGCACGTCGGTCACGCCAGGCAAGGCGGCCTAACTGGTGTATCACCACCGAAGCAAACATAGGACGCGGCCAACGCGCCCACGCAGTGAGAACCGTACCCTGTTGGGGTACTGGGAAATAAATGGCGTAAAGCCCACTGCCTGCTAGATAGTGGCAGCGAAGGGGTACTGCTATCCCCTGAGTTCACGCGAGCTACAGGGATGAAAACATTCTCTCTGGAGCAGCCAATCGCGCTGCAGCTAGCCTGCATAGGCAGCCGTTCCATGATCAACTATGGAACGAACACAACCATCAAATTTGGTCGTGAAACATACGACGAATATTTTGACGTGGCAAATGTCGAATATTACGATGCAATCTTAGGGACACTGTTCCTAAGAAGATTCGGTATAACTCTGGACTTCTCGAGCCCAGGGACAATCTGTATGGGGAACGAAGTAATCCCCACGGGCAAGGTCTTGTTCGACGATGATGGATCGACGAATGAGGACAAGGGGCCACGGGTGAGCAGGATCACATGGGCACTGAAGCCTCATTGAAGCCAGGAGGACGAGTCGCAGGACGACTCATCCTTGAACTTGCCCTACAACCGTAGGGAGAGGCACTCTCACCTAACGGTGAAAGCGATGGGAAGAGGAGAGCGGTTCCGTGCACCATGGGACCTAATAGACACACACAGCGCCTAATGGCTTCTAAGCCAACCACCACCATCATCCTCACGGATGATGACCTTCCTCGCCTCTGCAAGGAATGGATGGAACGAATCACTGACCTAGTCAGTGGAATTCCATTAGAACTCCTGCCACTATGGGAGATCAACCCTGAGATCAATCTCATCGATCCCAACAAGCACATGCGGTATCGACTACCGAAATGCCCCAAACACTTCCGAGAGGAACTGTCAGCTAAGAAAGAACGATACACCACTGCAAAGTGGTGGATTCCGGCAGTTGCGCAGCAGGCCGTGCCCATGCTGTGTGTACCAAAAAAGAACGGTACATTACGAACTGTCTTCGATCTGCGTCAGCAGAACGAGAACATGGCGAAGGACGTCACGCCCTTCCCGGATCAAGATATCATCCGCAGCGACATGGCTTGCTGTCGGTATCGAACAAAACTCGATATGTCAGAAGCATACGAGCATATCCGGCTCCATCCGGATCACGTAGCAAAGACTGCCTTTGCCATGATCCTTGGCACCTTCAGGAGCCAGTGATACAGATGGGGGACTGTAACGCCCCATTAACATTCCAACGGCTGATGACAGCCATTTTACGCGACTGCATAGGTCGCTTCGTCCATATATACATGGAGACATCTTCATATTCTCGCTCTCAATACAAGAGCATGAAGAGCACCTCTATTGTTGAACAGGGTGTAGACCTGTCCAAGGTCCTACGAGACGTGTACCATAAGGACACCATGTTCGCAAAGATCATGGCGCACCCGGACGTGCACCTGAGATTCGGGATCTGGGACGGACTGATCTGGACAAAGAACCAGCTCAGAAGAGACGTCATTGCCGTCCTCTGCTCTGTTCTTCAAGGGGGAAGGAAGCTGATCGAAATCATCATCGATCGGGCACATCAGATAGTCGGTCACTACGGCCATCTGAAGACTTCGAACTACGGTCGAAGATCATATTGGTGGCCAGGCATGAGCCCAGACATAGAGTCGTTCTGCACGTCGTGCACGAAATGCCAGATGTCGAAAACTGGGCCACAACGGCCTAAAGGCCTACTACACAGCCTGCCCATTCTGGATAGGCCGTGGTAGTCGATTGGCATCGACCTCATGGGGCCCCTGCCCAAACCCAATGACTGTGACTACCTGATGGTAGTCATTGACCGACTAACATCGCTCATACACCTCG
This sequence comes from Gautieria morchelliformis, assembly GCA_015179125.1. Lineage (NCBI taxonomy): Eukaryota > Fungi > Basidiomycota > Agaricomycetes > Gomphales > Gomphaceae > Gautieria > Gautieria morchelliformis. The sequence continues at coordinate 23,995 of WHVA01000035.1, read as the reverse complement.
TACCAACAACGACGAGCGTGTCAGCCAAGGGAGTAGCCTGGCTGTTTCTGAAGGAGATTGTTTGACTCCATGAGGTTCCCGACTCCATCATCTCGGATAGAGACTCGAAGTTCACGTCGATCTTTTGGTGTGAACTACAGCGACTCATGGGGACTAAGCTCCTCATGTCAACTCCATTCCATCCCCAAACGGATGGATCCACCGAGTGGGCAAACTGCTCAATCAGACAGATATTGCATGCAGTCGTCAGAGACGATCAGAAGGATTGGGCATTGAAATGCCCGATGGTTGAGGTCTCCCTCAACAGCAACGTCAGCGCGACCACAGGGTTCGCGCCCTTCAAGCTGAACCATGGCTATATGCCGTGGATAGACCTCCCCATAGCCGTGGACACCCCGTTCAAGGGGGTAGCCCAGTTTTCACATCAGGAAAAATGGCACCTGATGGCGGCACACGATGCACTCATAGAGCATCGAGTGATGCAAACGTTTCATGCAAACAAGAAATGTATGGTGAGCGACATGTACACGGCCAACGTCCGCGTCTACCTCTCGACCCAAAACCTAACTCTCCCGAAAGGAAGAGCCAGAAAACTAGTCCCGTGGTACATCGGACCGTACTGCGTCATCGAGGCTCACAACGACGCCTCGACGGTGACCCTTGATCTTCCCGATGAGCTGAAAAGCTGTCGTATTTCACCGGTCTTTCATTCAAGCCTCGTGCGACGATACAAGGCTAACAATGATGAGTTATTCCCTCGTTGTGAGGCCAAGTCATTTTATGACTTTGGAGTGAATGACGACGAGGAGTGGCTCATCGACGAGATTATCGCACATCGATGGATAAACTCGATGGACCTGGAGTTCCAGGTCTGCTGGACCCTAGGTGACATGACATGGGAACCCATGTCATCCTGCAAGGACCTTGAAGCCCTAGATAACTATCTAGAGCTTTGGGGGGTGAGCAAGCCACACGACCTCCCCAGACACTGCTAGACGTGTCTGTCATATGCAGACCACGTGACACGCCAGCCACGGCGGGGTTAAATCTTCGCCTTGGATCTTTCCGAGGGCGCATCGCTTCTTGGAAGTAACCACCATCTTCTACCCACGAAGATGATGCCCCCCAAAGATGGGATGGACGTTGATCCGTCAACGTCCACAACGCACACAACGGCCCCAAGACAGGGGGCTGCAGACATTCTACGAGCTCCAGTTGACCAAGAGCACTGGATGATTGTAGGATGGGAAGACGCCCTGGCGATTGTTCATCCTGACAATTGCGCCACGTGTGCGGACTACGCCTTTGGATTAAGGTGTCAATTAGTGCCTTTTAACAAGTAGAATCTATTGCTCAGTGATTGAAACCACTGCGTTCACCCCTCTTCTATGTGCTGACTAAGCTTTTAGAGGCGCGTCCAGCACTGATGAATGAGAGTCACATGACCGTGTCGACAGAAGAATGGTGTCGATCCAAGGGATAGTCAAATCAAAAGCGTTCGCTTTTAAGGTAGTATAGAGTAAACAGTGATAGTAGACCCTCGACAAAGATTTGGAATAAACTATCAAGATCTGAGCTCTGTAGCTATCAAACAAGACTACAGTAATTTCAGGAGGCAGAATAATCGATTCTGGATGATTTCGTTCATACATTTGTACTAGCTATTTATACTATATTCATAGTAACTACTAGTGTTCAAGATATTGGATGGATGGGTCGAAAAACTACTTTGTAACTAAGGGGTGACTAATTTATAGTCATAAAGTCATGGGGTGATGGGGATGGTATTAGGATTGTCTGGGCTTTGGAATAGAGATCTGTACCTAGTATACAAAGCCCCTGTCCACATGATGTTAAGATAGTAATCAGTCAGACGTGTCATGGGATTCAAATAGAAAAATGGAGTTGAGTCTACCCTGCCCAGCATATATGCTGGGCTTGGAGATGGTCCGCTGTCTCTGTGCCCTTTCTGTGGGGCAGCTGATTAAATATGTATACTGCAGGTGACATTCTCAGGTCGCTCCACAGCACCCTATACTCCTGCACAGTCTATTGTTCTCTGCGGCGTTTGGTGCCCGCACCCCTCAGTGCCTATGGCCTGGCGCCTGTCGACGTCATGGCCGATGCCATCACTCGATAGGCGCGCCGTCCCTGATCGACCGCACGTGGTCGACGCTCTAACTCCTGTACATTACCCTATCTATGAGTAATATAGCATGTCATAAATTTGTGTGATCGTCGTCGGCGCCGACGTCTATCATAAATGTAATTTCTGTTTCTTTTTTTTTTTTTTTTTTTTTTTTTTTTGATTTTCTTTTATATATAAACGATTTGAAATGAAAGAATTGCGTTTATCACAACATACGCCACGCACCTAAGGGCCGTGACAGGCACCCGCAAGGTCAAACTGTGGGATGAAGACATCGGTGATGCCGTCGATGCGGCCTGGGGATGGCTCCCGAGAGGCATCGTGTGTGATGCGCGGGAGGAGCTCTTCTGGGACATCCATGACCTCAAACAAGAGGTCAAGGATTTGGAATGCGCGGCTGAAGACCCTGACAATGCGCTCGAGGCTGAGCACGCCAAAATAAAGGAGCTGGAGCAGCAGCTGAGCGCAGCCCAGCTCCAGGTCACACTCGTCCATGCAGCCTCAAAAAGGCCGCGCCATGACCTGGCCACGGACCCAGTGGCTGGGCCATCATCACCTCACGCGATGGCACCCTTGCCAGCACGCGCAACATTGGGGCTAGCGTCCCCATTATCGGTGCCAACCCCGACAACGACAATGACAGAGGGGCAGAGCGCACCTTCCGATGCCATGTATGGCATCCCAGACGGATGGCAGTCCGACTCCTCCGTCTGGAAGACGTATGACCCGGGGAGGGCACAGCGGCTGGCAGAGCAGCTGAAGAAGAAGCGCAAGAAATTGTGTGGCACCCCCAACACCATCAATGGGTTAGCCATTGCAAAGGAAAGTGCGATCAGCACATACCTGGTGGCGTCACCGTCGCACACGATCAACGACCCGGCCCTTCAACGGCGGGTAGCACAGGTCGAGGCCCAGTACATCGGGCCTCATGTGGTCCTGCCTCCACCGGCGGGGACAGTTCACCCTCCCTACCCGGGGGAGGGGATGATCATCCCACTCGGAGACCCACCGATCTCCGAGACGGGCCTCCTACCATGACCAGTAGGGAAGGCCTAACAGCGTTGTACTCAATGGTACGACGTATGCCCACTCGACGACCCATGCTTCGTCGAGCTCCTAGCGCGGGTGAAAGAAACACCGCAACTTGCATGCACACGCGAGATGATCGGCATGTTCAAACAATTGAGCGCGAACAATGCGCTCGCAATCCCAAAAGGGATTGTCTCGTGATAGCGGGCGGTACCCCGCAGGACATTGCCGCCATCCTAAGGGGCTGGATACACAACCCCGAAGGAATCCCATCAGCCATCTGTGACAACGCGGATGGTACCTTCAACCTAGACGATATGGACGTCTGGATGTGGTTGAAGGCCCTTGCGCCCCGGGTCAAAGGGGTCGCATCACCTCTCAGGGTGAGGCTACTCGACCTATTCGGCTCGACAGACCAATGGTCGAGCCTCGTCGACTCCAGGGAAGTGCTGATGCCTCAGAGCACCACCCTGCAGCTCGCCATCATGGGCCCATTCCCCGTGGGGGGCTGAGCCGGCCCTGACATCCCCCTCACCGAGATCGCGAGATGGTTGGCCCGCTACGCAGGGGTCACTCGTCAGCGAGTGGCACGCATTGAACACTATGTTCAACGCAGCACCACCGGCATGGCAATCAGTGCTGCTGCCCGTGAGGGCCAACAAAAGGTCCTCGAGACCAGCCATGTGAGGGCCGCGGTGGCCATGACCCCTCACTCACGCTCAGCTCGACCAAGAGCTGGCGTGCTTCTGGACCCCTCCTCAGACTGAGGACCCGGCCGTTGAGGCCATGCTCCACGAGGATGCTGCCCCATCATCCAAGCAGAAACCACCGCTAGTGGTGAGGCAGAACAGCCTCACCCAATCACCACCGTGGATGCGGAGGTGCCCCCGGAGGAGTCACGTGCTCCACCGGCCCTGTATGACGTCAATGTCATCGTATCGGCAACTCTAGAGGATTCCATCATGGATGACCTCTATGAGTCGTAGTTGGTCCCCTATAGTTGTCTATAGAGGGGGAGGGTGTAAATAACCTAGATACCATACATGTATTCTAGTCATTACATAATCCCAGTGGGCCCCTTAGGGACCCACTGTATAGTAAAGAACCGGCCAGCGGTTCCCATCGCATCTTACTCTTACCTGTCACTACGTACCATTCAGAATACCACACACTGGTTAAGTTCTGTTGTGCCCTTGTGATTAGGGCTGCGCACCGTGCCGTAAACCCACGGCTGTACGGCACCGTGATACAGCCACGGCACCTGTACCGTCAAGGGTCTGTGTCCTGTGCCAACGGCACGGTATACGGTACGGGTTGACACCGTATGCTACCGTACAAATACGGCCATGTACGGCAATATACGGCATGCATCAGTAAACGCTGAAAACCTGTTAGCCGAGCCCAAAAAGGCATTGCCTGACGGGCGCTACTGTGTCACATACACCGGGCCTGCCACTGACCCTCCAATATTAGCTTCACTGTATCAATATTGTAGAATGAAGGAGTCATAATGAATCATTATTATTCGATCTACATGAGATCGTCTGCTTTATATACTAAATACGATGCTCTTATATTACTAATCCTTCAAGCTTATGGTGTGCCGATGCCGTGCCGGTGCACCAGCGTCCCGGAGTCGAGAACGTTCTCGAACTCCCGGCTAAGTGCGTGCCAGTTCTTCCGTCATCGCCCCGGTTACTAACAAATATTGCCGTCAACCGTAATACGGATGGTATGGTACCCGTACGGTACCGTCAGAGGGGAGAGGTACTAAAAGTATGGACGGTATACGGTCTGCTGTACCCGTCAACTCACCGTACATTGTACAGCCGTATCCGTAAGACGGACGGTGCGCAGCCCTACTTGTGATACAAGGTATTAAGATCGATATCTTTACAAAATAGCCAGGTCATGACAAAGGCCCTCTTCCAGTTCACTTTCTGCGTAATCTGGCATTATTTCCGCCAGACGCGCATGGACGTATAGGTTTCTCCCTGGGATGAAGCCGGCCTGGTCTGGGTGGATCAGGCAGGTCTCTGCCACTTCCCCGAGTCTGTTTGCCATCACTTTTGTGTGGATTTTGTAGTCTGTTTCCAGCAAGGTTACTGGTCTATAGTTTTCTATCCTTGTTTTGTCTTTTTTCTTATACAGGAGGTACATGATCTCCTTTGAGTATTTGTCTTCCTCCCATGTCTCTCGACATTGTTGAAGACAGCTTTTAGCAGTTTTGTTATGTCTGGGCGCTTTTGTCTGTTGCCTGTTTGTTTTCTTTTTTCGTCTGGCGTCCATTGCTTCCAGAATTCGTATGTTATTCTGGAGTGCCTGGGGCACTTTCCATTTTGTGTGGCCTTTATCGCCACTCTTATTTCTCTTAGGGTGGTTTCTTTCCCCATCATGTCTGCTTGGCTTTTAGTCAGCTTTTGTCTACCAGCCTTTTCATTTTTTCTACGGCTATTTCTCTCTCTGCCATCATTACCTGTTTCTTTTGTAGCTCCCATGGTATCGGGAGGCTATCTCTGTCATTTCTCTTGTGGAGTTTGTTACTCTCCCTTCTTCATCCTGGAGGCCCAGGATTGTATTGGGTGGCAGCTTTGGTTTGTTTAATCCGAACAAGTATTTTGTATTTGATTCTCCTTCTTTTAAGAATCTGGATTCTGTGGATTTTTTTGGCCTTTTCTATGTTCTTGGCCTCTATTTTGTCAATCTTTTCTTTTAAGAAGAGGGCCTCCTCTGTCGCTTTTCTTCGTTCCCCGTCTGTTAGCTGCGGGTTTCGAGCCTTTTCCAGCCCTTTCTTTATGTCTTTCTTTTGAAGCCCTTTTTTGTGGCTTCTTTTTTCTTTCTTTCATGCTTTTGCACATCAATTGCTATCCTTTTTACTTCTCTTTTAAGGGCTTTCCACTTTGCTTGTGGGTTGTTCCTGTTTCTGCAGAGGAGCTTTATCTTTTCTTTGTCTCCTTCAGTTTTTGCTTCTTCTTCTAGGTATCTTTTGACCCAGGTATTGTTTTGCACTGGCAGCTTTTCGACTTTCTTTTGAAAGTCTTTTGCATTTAGCATCTGTTCGTCTAATTTCCACATGCCCTCTCCGCTGTATGGGAGATTGTCGGCCATTATTTTTGCCGATTCAGGCTGTGATCACTTATTTTGAAGTTTGACCCTATTGTGGCATTGTATGTCAGTTCTACCATATCATCTGTCATGTATATTCTGTGTGAAGAATAAGAGTAGCTGAGTTTTGTTTGTGTGAGGATAAGATTCAGACTTCGAAGTGAAGTCGAATCGAGTGGAGAGTTCTTCTACAGAAAATAGTTTACCCAGTGTATATGCATAGTAAGATGGAATCTAATGCGAGCGAAGTATTTCGAGACAAATGCTTGTGTGCGTAACAGGTGAAACTGACTTGATATGATACATGGATTGACTATTTATCTGAGACGGAGGATGGGCTAGGACATATGGGGTTGGGGGTACATGAGAAGGAGTGTATGTGCGGCTCGGGGATTGATGAGCTGGGTGCTACAGTGAGTGTGTATGGTACTAGTTGATAGGCAAATGTTATATGTGATTGAGAGGATCAGAAGAGAGGTAAGTGTGTTTAGAAAGAAAATAGAAGGAAGGAAAGAAGGAACGTATGCAACAGACTAGCCGTCAACTTGCTCCATGGATCAATACGTCTCAGGCTCGGCCTCTGCCCTGGCTCGGGGATGGGTAGACTGGTTGTTGGGTCAGCTGCTTGTCCTCGGGTTGATAGGGTGCTGTGGTGGATCGTATGTGCGTATATATGATTGAGGGGAGAGCTAAGGGTTAGTGGCATGGATGTGTTGCATGTAGAACGGGTTGGATGAGATGAATTGAAGTGGGAGAAATGTTTTGGATTAGGATTGTAACATTCTCTCTATTCTGGCCAATGAGCTTGACCCTTGTTGTGTGAACGTGAAGGCGAGCTCATTCTCATGTAACAGCCTCCACATGTCTTTTAGTTTTCTTGTTCGTGTCACCCCCTTTAAGGCTTCAGTGACTCTTTCCCTGTCTTTGTGGGTCAGGCTCCTGTCCATGTCTTTTTCGACACAGTTGGAGTCTCTCAATGTAAATATGTCGATCTTATGACCTTGTATCACAAGGGCAGACAGAACTTGACCAAAGTGTGGTATTCTGGATGCTACGTAGTGACAGGTAAGAGTAAGATGTGATGGGGACTGCGGGCCGGTTCCCATGCATGAACTATACAGTGGGTCCCTAAGGGGCCCACTGGGATTATGTAATAAATAGTGTACATGTACAGGTTATTTACACCCTCCCCCTCTATAGACAACTATAGATAACTTTAGGAGTCATAGAGGTCATCCATGATGGCGTCCTCTAGTGATTCTGATACGATGATGTCATCATCGTACGGGGCCGGTGGAGCATGCGACTCCGTCAGGGGCACCTCCGCATCTGCGGGGATGGTTGGGTGCGGTGGCTCTACTTCACCACTGACGGGGGCTTCTGCTTGGTCGACGAGGCCGGTGTCCTCGCGGAGTATGGCCTCGATGGCTGGGTCATCGGCCTGTGGAGGAGGCTGGATGCTCGCAAGCTCTTGGTCGAGCTGAGCATTAGTGAGCGGCAGTGGCACCACAGCCCTCACATGGCTGGTCTTGAGGATCTTTTGTTGACCCTCCAGGGCAGTGGCACTGAATGCCACGCCAGTGAGACTGCGTTGAACATAATGTTCAATGTGAGCCACTTGTTCAGGAGTGACGCCAGCATAGCGGGCCAGCCATCGCACGATCTTGGCGAGTGGGATGTCTGGGCCAGCCTGGCCTCTCACGGGATATGGACCTGTGATGGACAGCCGCAGGCTGGTGCTCTGTGGTGTCAGGCATTCCCTGGTGTCGATGAAGATCGACCATTGGTCGGTCAAGCTGAACAATTCAAAGTGTAAAGAAGTGGATTCAGAGGGGGGTGGGGGTCCACAGGACCCCACTGTATAGTAGTGCGTGGGAACCGCTGGTGGTTCCCCAGCTTAATCTTTACCTGTCACCATCACTATGTAGCATCTGAATTACCAAAAACTGGTTGAATTCAGCCTGCCCTTGTGATAATCAGGTATCAAGCCACTTTTGAACCTTCTGCAGTCTTTTTCAAAAGACTGCAGTGCAGACGGCGGTTCGCCATTGAGAACGCTGTCGCCGTGATGTTTTCATCACGGGAATATTCCGAGTCTGAGTTGGACTCGATGATGGAGAGGAGGAAGGGACGGCTCACTCACTGGGTGGAGGCGTGCGAGATGACGCCCAGCGAGGCATGGTTCTGGGCAGAGGCCAGCGAGGAGTGTTGGCAAAGCCTCTGCAGGGCCATGGACGAATGCGATGGCGTCCCTCTGGGACGCATCCACGCGCCACGGCACCTCCAGCACCCTCAGGCCTTCCAGCAGCCAGCCAGACAGGTCGGCCACACTGTGCGTGACGCGCGACATGACGCTGCACTCGTCGACGCCACCTCCACCGCCCACACTGCGCATCCGTGCTCTAGGTTGCCCCAGGCGCACACAGATGACGGCACACACTCCAAGGTGTGCGCATCCACCCTGGGGAACACCCAGGAGCCCCCCAGAGCTGCGAAGGACCCACATAAGCCACCTTCACCGCCCAGTGTCATCCGCGGGCCCCAGGTGCCATACTGGCCTCCCTGCTCATTCCCAGCGAGTGGGAACGGTGGTGCATGGTCCTTGGAGCATGCGTCCACCTCTGGGGGCCCTTCAGAGGCCCCCAGAACCGGCCAAACATCACGAATGCCGCGCCTGGCGCCCGCGGCCATCCACCCTCACCTGCGGCCCCAGGGCCGCCCTGCTCGCTCCCAGCGAGCGGGAACGGTGGTGCACGCTCCTTAGAGCCTCCAGAGGCCCCCAGAGTCGGCCAGACGCTGCGCATGCCGTGCAGTGTCATCCGCGGTCGTGCGTGGCCCCAGGCGCCGTCCCGGCCGCCCTGCTCGCTCCCAGCAAGCGGGAACGGTGGTGCACGCTCTATAGAGCGTGCATCCACCTCTGGGGACCCTCCAGAGGTCCCCAGAGCTGCCCAGATGTCGCGCCCGGCATGCAACAACATCCGCACACCCCAGAGCGCGCCCCGGCTGCCCTGCTCGTTCCCAGCAAGCGGGAACAGGGCTGCACGTCCCAAAAGACGTGCACCCACCGCTGGGAGCCCTCAAGGGGCCCCCAGAGGCCGCCGGGCGCCGCTCTGCCCACCCTCACTCGTGGCCGCATGCAGGGCCGCCCCCATCAGCAGCGGGTGCCACACGGCGCACCGGGTCCCCAGCAGACACCCAGGCTGCTGGGGCTCCCTGCTGTGTGCCAGGGTCGGCCCACCGCTGCGTCCGTGTTCGTGCGCAGGCCCAGAGGTGGTCCCGCCCGCCATGCTCTCTCCTGTCAAGGAGGGAGCGTGCGGCACACCCCAAGGGGCGTGCATCCGCATCTGGGGACCCACCAAAGGTCCCCAGAAGCTCCCGGTTGTGGCATATGTCGCAACCGCCGCATTGCCGGCCCCCTGCAGAGCCACCGCCATTCAGGGTGGCCCCTGGGCAATGCAGCAAGCCCCCAGCCATCATGAAGATCGGCAAGGAACTCCACCAAGCCGAGGAGATCAGGCTGCGAGATGTGGCCACGCCAGAGAATGTCCAGATGGCCCTCTGCCCATGTGGGGAACGCGAAGCGCCACGTCAAAGTGCGCGACAGTCCGCAGCTAGCGAACGTGGCCATGACGCGGAAGCCCTGCGACGAAAGGAACTGGACACGCAGTGAATGCCGCCGCCAGCCGTCCCGGTCGAACAGGACGTGAGGTTCAGAAATGAACCCCAAGAGCAACCGGCTGCCCCCATGGACAGCCACAAGATGATCCAACAGATCGTCAGAAAGCTGTGCCTCTGCCTGCATCACATGCTTGGCGTGCACACAAATGCACATCCGTTGTGCCCAGCAGCTGTATGCAGCCACTGGCCCATTCGGCCATGAAGCGGTCAAGTATTGACCGCTTTGGCAATTTCATTGTGTAGGGTTCCTCTGAGTCCTACGGGTGACATCATGTCACAAAGCAGTCAATTATTGACCGCTTTGTTATTCCTTGCATAGGGCCCTGCCGGGTCCTATGGCTGCATAACTGCTATCCTTCGCAGTTAGGCACCAATGATGCCTAGATCATTGGCTGTTCAGTTCCCCACAGGGATCACCTGTCTGTGGGTTTGAGAGCATTCAAGTTGTTCTCAACCGTGGGTTTCGGTTCAGAGGGGGAAGAACCATGCCCCCAAACCAACCAACCACCCACTACAACCGGGGAGTGCCGGCGAAGCCAGCACAACCACTGGTGTTCAGAATGATGAACACCAGAACAGATGTGTTGGTACTATGCCAACACATCTGCCATGATGCCATGTCATGACATCATGCCATTCATGTCAGATCTGAGGCATCAGATCTGCAGTTATTCTGAGGTACATCAGAATGACCTGGTCCACACACCCATCCCTTTCTCAAGGTCAAAGGGGCACTTCTTTTGGCTCACCCAGTGGGTTCCTTCTAGAAGGGGAAGGTGTAAAGAAGTGGATTCAGAGGGGGGGGGTCCACAAGACCCCACTGTATAGTAGTGCGTGGGAATCGCCGGCAGTTCCCCAGCTTGATCGCATCTTACTCTTACCTGTCACTACGTAGCATTCAGAATACCACTCATTGGTCAACTTCTGTAGTGCCCTTGTGATACAAGGTCCTAAGATCAACATCCTTTACACAAAGAGTCTCGACTTGAGAGGTGATGCAACCCCTTTGACTTGGGGCGCAAGGGCCTTCAACCACATCCAGACATCCATGTCTTGGAGGTTGAGGGTTCCATCCGTGTTGTCACAGATGGCAGAAGGAATCCCTTCGGGGTTGTGTATCCAACCCTTCAGGATAGCCGCGATGGCAAATGGGGTACCGCTCGCTATCACAAAACAATCCCGTTTGGGATTACGAGCGCATTGCTCGTGCTCAATGCGCTTGAACACGCCGATCACCTCGCGTGTGCACAGGAACTGCGGCATGTCCTTCGCATGTGTTCGGAGCCCGACGAAGTGTGCGTCATCGAGCAGCCAGACGTCATACCATTGAGTATGCCGTTGTGGTGCCTTTCCTACTGGTCATGGTAGGAAGTCCGTCTTGGAGCTCGGTGGGTCTCCGAGTGGTATGATCACTCCCTCCCCCGAGTAGGGAGGGTGAACTGTCCCCGCCGGTGGCAGCAGGTCCATGTGAGGCCCAATGTACTGGGCCTTGACCAACGCTACCTGCCATTGTAGGGCAGGGTCGTTGATGGTGTGCGACGGTCACACCGCCAGGTATGCGCTGATCGCGCTTTCCCTCCCAATGGCTAGGCCATTGACCGTGTTGGGGGTGCCGCGCACTTTCTTGTGCTTCTTTTTAGGCTGCTCAGCCATATGCTGAGCTCTGTCTGGCTCATATGTTTTCCAAAGGGAGGAGTTGGACTCCCCTTTGTCTGGGACGTCGTACACTGCATCGGATGGTGGGCTCCATCCCCCCGTTGATGTAGGTGGGAGCCAATATTCAGGAAGCCAGTCCCGAAGCTACGCACACTGGCAAAGGTGCCGTCGCATGAGGTGATGAAGGGCTGGTCACTGGGTCTGTGGCCGGGTCATGGTGTGGCCTTTTTGAGGCTGCGTGTGTGAGCTGGAGTGCCTTCAGCTGCTCCTCGAGCTCTTTGACTTTGGCGCGCTCGACTTCGAGTGCATCGTTGCGGTCTTCGACTCCACATTCTAGGACCTGACCTCTTTTTTGAGGTCATGGACATCCCGCAGGGGTTCCACTTGCATGTCACGTGCGATGCCCCTTGGGAGCCATCCCCAGGCCATGTTGACAGCGTCACTGATGTCTTCATCCCTCAGCTTCACCTTGCGGGTGCCTGTCGCGCTCCAGAAGTGCGTGGCGTAAGCCGAGCAGGTGTCCCAGTCGTCCGGGTGGACGATTTCCAGTGTCTTCCCATCCTGCGATCATCCAGTGTTCCTGATCCACTAGAGCTCATAGGATGTCGGTGGCCCCTTGTCTCGGGGCCATTGATTGCAGCTCGGATGGCATCATCTTTGTTAGCAGATGATGGTGGTGGTTGCTTCCAAGAAGCAATGTGCCTCGGAAAGATCCGAGGTGAAACTTTAACCGTGCTGAGGCCGGCACATTGTCATGACGTGTTTATTTCCCATACTTGTATACTCTGTCCTCCCATTTCTCACTCCACTTCCATGTTTGCTCTGATCGCCCTTGCCCTGTTTGGCGACTGAGCTTCGCTGTTCGCGCCACTCACCATAGCCACACCATCAACGTACGATAGATGTTTTTGGACTGACTTGGTGGTTCATCACTGGTCCTATCACCTCCTCTGCTCAACCCTCTTTCGATGGTGTTCCTATGATCAGATTGTCATGACTTGTGTATTTCCTGCACCTTGGTATCCCCGTTTCCCTTTTCACCATACCTCCTCCGCCTTTGTTCGGCTTCGCCCCTCACTTTGACCACTCCTCCTCTACATCCACTCTATTCAATGTTCGCACCATTCTCCAAACCGCTATTCGCTGCTCGCACATTTTGCCAGCAGGCATGCCATCAAATACGATCGATACCATTTACCCGGCGTGATGGTTCATCACTAACCCCATCATCTTCTCAATCCAACCCCTTTCACTGCAGGCATATAAAGGTTTTCTTGCCTGAAAAACTGTTGAAAAAACTGTAAAGATTTTCTAAATATTTTTATTGTTTTTTATGTGAAAAAAACTATAATAAAATTTTGTGTTTTTAGTAGAATTTGTTAAGCAAGGAAATTGTAAAAAAAATTCAAAGTTTTTTTCAGGGTTTTTTATGGGTTTCTTTGTGTTTTCACAAAGAAACTTTTAAAAAGACATAAAAAAACCCTGCAAAAAACTTTAAACTTTTTTACAATTTTCTTGCTCAACAACTTCTAACAAAAACATAAACTTTTGTTAAAGATTTTTTACATTAAAAACACTAAAAAAAATTGGAATATCTTCACAGTTTTTTGAACAGTTTTTCAGACCAGAAAATTTGAATCTGCCTCCAGTGTGTGGGTGTTCATATGGCCAAAGTGTGTTCGCGGGACGTCCCTTCCGTAGGTCATGTGGGATCAACCCAGTAGACGAAGAGTCCATGGAGGGTAGCATGTATGCGGGTCCCAAGACATGGTTTCATACATAAGTCCCTTCGCCACCTTTACTCTCCATCGTTTCATATCCACACTCTTCCCTCACTCTATTGTATGTTTATTCCATCTACTTAGTATCATGACTGCGCACCCCTATCCAACCCTGACTCACGATGGCCTCCTTCCTATTCGCTGATACCTTGCGAGCATTCGATATGAGTAGTTTACATTCGCATGTATATTCTCCAGTTCAATTATCATACATCGTCCATCTTGTGCAAACTTGACCTCGCTGTGATCATCTCTTGAGCCTTCTCTTGGAGATTTCTATCTTCGACCAGCAGAGGACTTAGGCATCACTGGTGAGTTCTCATACTTCATCTTCGTTATCTTAGCCTTCGAACTATTTTCTGTGCTGTCGGCGGAGGGCTCCGAAGGAGCACCTTCACCGGCGAAGGGATTGTCGCTACTTAGACAGCCCTTCCGTAACACCTTGTGTTGTGATATTCAAGTAACGACATTAATGGCATCACCCAGATCTGAATCTAAAATATACTGACGTCACCGAACCACATGATCCCCAGAACCCACACCCTCGTCCATACTAAGTTAAACAGAGATATCCCCGAACCCCCTGACTCGCATACACACGACACCGAGCCAATACATTTCCACGCACGCGCACAGGGCACGCCAAGCCGATGTCATCATATTACATATGCTGATCCCATCAATCTCGACCGAGGAACCAACCCGAGACACAGATCCCCACTTAGGCACCAATTCAGTCGCGATCAAGACACGATACACATTCGATCGTCCCTGAGCGGTCTCGACCGCAGCTCCACAATTCCTCTCATACATCACGCACATGTCCCTTCACACCACCGCCTTGCGTACAATAAACTCTTAGCATTACCTTGTAACATTCACTCGAGAGTTCACCCCAGACCACACTCCACATCCCCCTGTGTTTTTGCATCACACATCATACGTATCATATCGATGCCGAGTCCTTTCCAGTAGTTAAATAGTATCAACAAATGTAACTGTCGAAGAAGAATAAGACTAGTTTTACCTCTCCACTGTCTCGAAGTTCCAGACCAAAATAGTTCCCGTAGCATACGCAGTTCCCTCAGTACTCAGACCTCTACTCGATTCAGCTTCTCTCGAAGCTTGAATCAAACCTCAACACCAAAACCCAAACATATTCAGAATAACTCTTATCACCTTGCACGTTACATCGTCAAGTGCCATGGGCCATTTCACTATGACTGTAGATAGGGTGAGCTCCGTTCGGGCAACCCTCTTATCTTGTGAACATTTATTGGTTCACCTATTCGCCGAATGGCATACTTATTCACACTAGTTATTCGGGCATTCGCTGTGTTCACTAATACACGATATTAACACCTAAAAACCAATCTTGGCACACGTCACATGGTGTGCACATGATTGACGCATCTAGCAGCGCTTGGGGAGGTCGTGTGGCTTGCCCACCCCCCGGAGCTCAAGATAGTTATCTAGAGCTTCAAGATCCTTGCACAATGACATGGGCTCCCATGTTACGTCGGCTAGGCTCCAGCGAACCTGGAACTCCAGGTCCGTCGAGTTTATCCATTGATGTGCGATAATTCCATTGACGAGTCACTCCTCATCGTCATTTGCTCCAAAGTCATAAAATGACTTGGCCTCATAACGAAGGAGAAGTTCGTCGTTGTTAGCCTTGTATCGTTGTACGAGGCTTGAATAGAAGACCAGTGATATGCGATGGCTTTTCAGCTTGTCAGGGAGTTAAAGGGTCACTGTTGAGGCATCATTGTGTGCCTTGACGATGCGGTATGGTCCGATGTACCATGGCACGAGTTTTCTGGCTCTTCCTTTCGGCAGAGTCAGGTTTTGGGTCAATAGGTAGATGTGGTCATTGGCCGCATACCTGTCGCTTGCCGTATGTTTCTTGTTCGCATGAAACATTTGCGTCACTTGACACTCGATAATTGCATAGTGCGCCGCCTTCAGGTTCCACCTGGCCTGATGTGTGAACCAGGCTACCCCTTTAAATGTGGTGTCCGTGGCTATGGGCAAGCCTATCTGCAGCATATATGGTTCAGCTTGAAGGGTGCAAACCCTGTGGTTGCGCTGATGTTGCTGTTGAGGGCGACCTCGACCATTGGGCATTTCAGTGCCCAATCCTTCTGGTTGTCCCTGACTACCACGCGCAATATCTGTCCAATAGAGCGGTTTGCACGCTCAGTCGCTCCATCCATTTGGGGATGGAAGGCAGTTGACATGAGGAGCTTAGTCCCCATGAGTTGCTGTAGTTCATGCCAGAAAATAGATGTGAACTTTGAGTCTCTATCCGAGACGATGGAGTCTGGGACTCCATGGAGTTGGACAACTTCTTTCAGAAACAGCCAGGCTACTCCCTTGGCTGACATGCTCATTGTTGGTGGGACGAGGTGGACGTGCGACGTTAGTCGGTCGATGACTACCATCAGGTAGTCACAGTCATTGGATTTGGGCAGGGGCCCCATAAAGTCGATGCGGATGGACTGCCACTGTTACGACCGTTCTGCTCAACCATCTCCGCCATCTCTGGAACACCTCCACAGCACCTCCGACTCTATTCCGCAACATCTGCAACCCTCAACCTCGACCCCTTGTTCTTCAGTACCCCTGGCAACCTCCAGTCACCAGCCCCCGTACTCGACCCTGAACACAGCAAGATACCATTTCCATAATTCCATTTGTTCTGATGCCTATTGAACTTACGCACCTTTGTTCTTTGCCATTATACTTACTCTACCCTGCACCCCCCTTGTCATCCCCTTGTTCCGCATTAGATACTTACCCCGTATGTCTATCCAATTCCTGCCCTCTCCGGAATTTGCTTAGTACCATACTATTACTTGTTGCTTCAGCTCTTTGTATAAAACCCCCTCATGTATGTCTCCATTTCTGCAATCAGATAATCAACTTCGATATGTGAATCCCTTGGCACTATCTCCTGTTCTTAGCACAGCGAGTCTTGCAAGCTTTGTCTCTCTCTCCGCCCTGGACATTCTGTCTTCTGCTCTTCCACCTCCTCCGACCATTGTCCTCCGACCTTTGACTCTCAGTACCCTCTTCCAGACTTCCACCTTCTCCGACATCTGGAAGTCAAATCTGAAATACTTATGGTGCCGCTCACTTAGCCGCCCTACTTTTGTGCAAAATTTTCTCATCCTCCAAACCATGGCCAAATTCTTATTCCTTTTGTAGAAACACTCCCTTTAGTACTAAGAACATATTGTATTGAGGGATATCAACTAGCTTCAATTTTGAGTGAGATAATCTTGCGAACACATCCCAGATTGGCAGGTGGTACATATTGGCCTCTACAGCCGTCAAAAAAGAAGTTGGCGCTTATCCCTCTTGCAAAACACTCTTTTGTGTATTTGGACAGATTGTATTGACAGAATCAATATATCTTTAAAATTGGATGAGAAATTTTGTTTTTTGGGATTACCTGTTGGGGCCAGCTGCACTTGTTGTTGACGGATCCGTTGGCTTCTCCTTATTGGTTCAGCTTCTCTAGGTCTGTCATCAACTCCTTGAATAGGTTGCAGCTCTTCAAGCTATTCCTCTGGTGCGCTTTCATCAATTTCTTCGATCTTTGCCTCTTCGCTGACTAAGCGACCAGGCACAGGCACTGATGCCGGAATGGCCTTCTTCTCCTCTCTAGACGTAGGTAGCTTGGACTCCTCAATAGAAATGATTGGGACTTTTCCCTTCTTCATCTCTGAATCAAACACGATGTTTCGCTCCACAGAAACTTTGTGAGAGTCAGGCCAATAAACATAATGACCATGACTCTGCGCAGAAATTCCTATCCACTGAGCTCTCTTGGCACGAGCTGCCAATTTATCTCCCTGAGTGACTTTAACGTAGACTTCAGTTCCCCACACGTGAATGTCTTTGAGATTCGGTTTCTCATGGTGAATCATCTCGTAGGGCGTTTTATCCGGTAGAGCTGTTGTATGCGTCCTGTTCCTAAGATAATTGGCATGCTGTATCGCATAGCCCCATAATATCTTAGGAAGGCCTGATTCCAACAGCATGGCACGAGTTCTCTCAGTGAGAGTTTGGTTCAGACGTTTGGCAACACCATTAGACTCTGGTGTGCGGTGTACCATCAACCGATGCTTTGTGCCTTGTTTTGCCAGGTGCTGTTCAAATTCAGAGCTCGTGTACTCACCCCCTCGGTCAGAAACAAGTGCCTTGATGTGCACATTTCTCTGTCGAAGCATTAAAGCCTCGTAGAGCTTGTACTTAGAGAACACTTCCGATTTGTTCGTCATGAGATAGGTCACCGATTCCCTTGAGTAGTCATCGATAAAAGAGACATAATATGACGTTTTATCGATTGTGAGGTGCCTTGCAGGTCCCCAGACATCAGAATAAATTCTGTCACCGAATTTTGATGTACGGTCTCTGGGTTGTTGAGGAAGAGGTTTGCGTGCACTCTTGGCTTGAATGCACGCATCACAGACAATTCTATCGCCTGTGGAGCTCAGTTCAATGCCCAATATCATGCCACGGTTAAGTAAATGTTGTAGGGACTTCTGTGAAATGTGCCCCATCCTCTGAGAATTTCCATGGCAGACAAACACATATGGGCTTGAGCACTTGGTGACTGAAGGTCTAGTCGATATAAGCCATTGACCTTCAGTGCTTGCATCAATATATTTCCAGTAGTGTTAGATATTGTGCATTTCTGGCCACCGAGTCGAATATCATAGCCAGCATCATCGCACTGACCGATTGAGACAAGGGTAGCAGCAATTTTTGGTGCATAGTACGTATCTTGCAATGTGACTTCTACTGTTTTATCTCCAACCTTGTTGGATAATACAAGCAGTCCCGAGCCGAAGGCATCAAAAGTGGCTTTGTTGGCTGCTCGGATAGTCCTTGGCTGTGAGAATTGACAGTAGTTCCTCAATAAATTTTTATGAGGTGTCATATGCGATGTCGTTCCGGTGTCGAGTATCACTACAACTCCTGAGGATGTGCTCGAATTAAAATTATAGCACTCGTCGAAATTGGTGAAGGCAAGATGCCCATCATCACTTTCCTCAGAAGAGGTCTCTTCTTTGGCAACATTCGCTTTTGCTTTACCCTTCTTCTTCTTCTTTTTGCCTTTGGCTTTTTTCTTCTGACGTGGTCCTTGACCTTCTGTACCACCTCCTTTAGCCCAGAAATTTTCAATAGAATGTCCAGGATTTTTGCAGTTAGTGCATGTATGTACCTTCTGCGCCTTCTGGTCATTCTTAGTAGACGAACCAATAAACACCTGCTCTTCTTGCAGGAGTGTTTTCTTCCTGTCATACTGAGCCTTTAGTACCCTAATAATGTCATCAGGGACTAAGGGTCTCCCGCATTCTTCAAGTGAAGTGGTGAGGGCATTCATGGCTGCCTCATAGGATGGTGGAAGTGACGCAAGGATGATGTCCATGAATTCTTCTTCAGAAACTCTGGCTCCCATCTCATTAAGACGAGCATATAGGTCTTGGGCCTTGTCCAAATGATGTCTCAAGTCTCCATCCTCAGGACGTCTCATACTGCGGAGTTGTCTCTGCAGGCTGGTGAGGACCATCTTGGGCTTTTTGGTCATTTCATTGACCAGTGCATCCCAAGTCTCTTTTGCTGTCTTTTGTTTCTGTAGCATCAGAGCTAATGACACTGACACTGAGACGATGATTTGGGTCTTGGCTTGTCCTTCTCTAGCAAGATATCTCTCCAGCTTCTCCTCAGCCTTATCCATCTGAGTTTCCTCAGCTTCTGTAAGGATATGGCCTGGGGGAATGACTGGAGGATCAGGAGGTCGAGTGACTCTCCCTTCTACATGCTTGAGTAGATTTTTGGACTCGAAATAGCTGATGAGAGTGGCTTGCCACAATGGCCAATTACTTCCATCTGTAGCAAGCTTCTCAACACCCAAAAGCTTCTGTGAAGTGTCTCCGGGGCCCACAACCCTGTAGAGGACAGGAATTATAGGCAGTAGGACTGGACTTGGTGCTCAAAAGAAGACTAGAAATTAATTCACTCTTTCAGTGAATTTAGTTGTCACTATTAATATTATACACTACCTAGAAATTAATTCACTACAGGATTTCTAGGTCAACAAATTGAAGAGAAATAAGACTAATTTACTTGCCTCTCTCAGTGAATTTAGTTGTCACTGAGAGAGGGGGAAATGTGTCTCATGCGCATGTACTACTAGCCGGCGCTTTAGCGCCCGTGAGGCACTGGTGTGCCATGCTAAGCGCCCGGAGAACATAGCACAGTAGTGAACAGCTGCAGCTCAAAAAGGAAACTTGTCCACAACCACCCACAGAGGGTCGGTTGGACAGAACATGAAAAGAAGTAGAAATACAGCTTCGAAAAATCAAAGAACATAGATGGCAAAGGCATGCATATGGATGCAGACAAAATGCAACACATCTGTGAATGCAGGAGACACAACTGGCCCAGGTGATTTTATCGATAGGGGACGTATATTTATTTTAACCAGACCTATTCTATGAGGACAAGCCTTTGAAATCCAAAAAAAAAGTCTGCCCCAAGGCTCACTGCAAATCACCTGACAACCACGACATCACTCTCAATCTTGAGACCCTAGGGGTTAAAAAAATGAAAGGTAAACAGATGAAAGCACCTCTCCATGTCCCTTCTGCCGTCAATGTCTCAAAGAAGAGTGCCACAAACTCTATCAAGAAAGCCAAGGGGAAAATCATCGAAGACAGTGTTGGCAATGGCCCTGGCCTGGTAAGTCTGTCATTCCTTCGACTACATATTTTGATGCATTTATATATAGTCCAAACACTATGAAACGGTCGATTCAATCCCAAAGAAGACCATACAAGGAAAGGTATTCCCATTATTACCCTCCAGGACCTCAAACTACACTGATATCACACAGGTGGTTCTGCCAGCACCATCTATATCTGCAGCCACTGCTGATGGAGCCAGGAAGTCCCAGTACAAGGTAAGTTAGTGTATTCAATGCCATTGTGCTATGCTGATGGAGACATAGTCGATCTCATCTGCTAGAGCTCATGGTGCCAACCCATTATGCTCTCAAACCCTCCCCCTTCTTCTATTACTTGGTACCTGTGTATGCCATTTTGCATTGTATCTGCCCCACACTGACTATGTAAAATACAGATAGACCTATGCTCTTGTGCAAGCTGCACCAGCTCTCACGATATGTCCCCTCGGCTGCCCTCACTCCCACAATAGACTGCTCCCACCCTCGCTCTCAAGTTCTTGCTCATGCTCAAACCCTTGCTCTCACAATATGTTCTATCAGCTGCTCTCGCTCTTGCACCTGTCTCTACCGGACATCAGCTCGTGTCTCTTCTCAGCACATGATGGTTTGTAACTGCATGTGTCCATTTCATTGTTCACACTAGCTTTCAATGAATGTATCTCCAAGTGCTGTTTCAGTAATAGAAAGCGCTGGTTTATTGTGTTCTAAAGCACCATTTATAAGTAACTTAGCAGGGGAAAATCAGTGTTCTAGGACACTGAAAGCAGATATTCTAGCTACTAGATTTCAGTACGCAGCTTATCGAGAGGAAGCATAAAAAATCTGCTCCCCAGTTACTTATTATCAGTAACTTGGGCACTGAAAATTTGGTGTGTAATGTGCTTATATTAAGTTCCCTGAGTTACTGCAGTGCTAGCATTAACACAGTTGGAAGAAGCCCAGTAGTAGCTTACACCCGTTTGCAGTACCTAAGGTGCGCGTCGGATTTGCTTCCGTTTTAGCGTGCAAACTTCGAACAACAATATATTGCTTGATATCGCTCCGATTCGCTTGAAATTTCATGTCTGAAGCTATGTGGACCATAGCTAGGGCATAGAACTAAAAAATCCGAATAAAACATGCATTTTTTATTTTGCATTTTGGGTGCTGAGGGGGGAACAATGTCAAGCTTAGCTTACTGTATGTAGTTCAATGCAGGTTTTAATTTTGTTTGCTACTTTGTACTAATGGTGAGAACCCACTACAGGAGAATCTCCAGAAGAGGGTGTCATAGGATTGGAGAGGAAGGGCTTAGCTTCTTCTGACATTGGATCAGTGAGATCTGACGGTAGGCATTCATTCTCGATGTCGGATTTCCTCCTGTGTAGCATAAGCCCCGAAATCTTTGATCCCTTCCGCACCGAGTGCCAATGCACCATAAGGCAACTTCGCCGATCCTGACACGTTCTTGAGCTTGGAAACCACGGGGGCGCACGCGTATGCGGTGGGGTGAGGGGCGCAGAGGTGCTGGGGTGGGTGAGCTGGTATAGGAGGACGGGGTGGTGGGGGAGCGGGTGGCGGTGGGTGCGGGTGCAGGTGCAGGTGCGGGTGCGGGTGCGGGTGCAGGTACGGGTGCAGGTATGGGTGCAGGTGTGGGTGCGATTGCAGCACGGACGACACGGAGCTCATCGTGAGGAGACTGGGCATACGGTTAGCAGGGTGCGGGGGCGTCGACACACCTTGATACCCAGGGGACTCCACGCAGGGGACATGGGGGATACCGGCCCAAACGGCAGCAGGTAGAGGGACGGGAGCGCGGACGTGACATGACTGGGCTGGCGGCCCTCGAGGCGTGCGAGGGCGTCACCGCGGTTGGTGTTGCGGTAGCGCGTGGAGGCGCGGGATGTGGCGGTGGTCATCGTGAGGGTGTTGACGGTAGGAGTGATGGAGCCGCGGTCGGTTGGGGTGCAGGTGGACGACAGGAAGGAACTGCTCGTGCTTGTACAAGTAGAAGGGGCGCTTCAAGTCACAATGGTGGACTTGTAGTTGGGACGCGTGACAGCCCTTTCAGCGAGGATGTAAAGTAAGCATAAGTAGCAAACTCACCAATACAAACGGCATAGTGGCCATTCGACACCTGAAAATTACACTTGAGTTGGGGTTCAACATTGGGAGTAAGGGTGCAAATGCTGTCGCACGATTCATGTCATAGAATTCTTGGTCAGGGTGTGTGTTTCGGGAACTTCCGTTCTCCTTGTATGTACTACCCACACCATCGCTCATATGCCTCACCCTGGCAACCCTAAACCTGTTCGTCACATGTACAGCAAGGATCTGCGGGATCGTGTTATATGTTGGGTGCATTTATGCTCCTGCACCAAAATCAAGCATAATATATCCAATTTGTTGTGTGGTTTCTCAATTTCTTCTCATATTGTTCTTGTATCATGCATCCATTTCTCTGGTTATTTTCGAAATTTTCCACTCACTCCCTATCTCTCCATTTCATCTTGTTATTCCTACTTTCACAAGCGGCCGCACCCAGCGGAGTCTGAAACGACTTCGACGCGTGAGCTCTTGGGCGCTAAAGGGCCGGGTAGTAATACATGCACAGTGAGACAGATTTCCCCCTCTCTCAGTGACAACTAAATTCACTGAGAGAGGCAAGTAAATTAGTCTAGCATTCTTTCGATTTATTAACCTAGAAATCCTCTGTAGTGAATTGTTTTCTAGGTAGTGTATAATATATTTACAGTGACAACTAAATTCACTGAGAGAGTGAATTGTTTTCTAGTCTATTCTTTTGAGCAACAAGTCCATACCTACTGCCTATAATTCCTGTCCTCTACATTATACACCAAAAATTCAAGCTCAACAAGAAATCAACCGATATTGCAATTGACCTCGATATGTCACTACGTGTAGTTCAACGCACAATCAAACTCTGGCGGGATGTTGGAGACGTCGTGGCAGAGCCAAAGCGGCTATCTCATGGGTCAAAAATGACCTCAGCTCAGAGTGAAGTAAGTAATTCATGTCTGTGTTTAGCTGTAGCTTATTTTATTTATAACAGTTTCTTC
The DNA here is from genome assembly GCA_015179125.1 of Gautieria morchelliformis. Classification (NCBI taxonomy): domain Eukaryota; kingdom Fungi; phylum Basidiomycota; class Agaricomycetes; order Gomphales; family Gomphaceae; genus Gautieria; species Gautieria morchelliformis. The sequence goes on along the minus strand of WHVA01000035.1, from coordinate 778 downwards.
TTGCACTTCTTGAACGCTCGCCCGATCATTACCTCGATGAGCTTGTCGAAGAGCTAGAGGTGCAGCATGGTATTTTAGTAAGTATATCAACTGTCTAGAGGATGCTTCGACATCTTGGCTTGCAAAGAAAGAAAGTGAGTCATTAAATCCTCGAAGAATGACAACCTTTATATTTGTCTCCAACCCAGCTTTCACGGGCAGCCGCAGAGCGCTGTGAAGCCTCGCGGACTGCTTTCCAGTTTCGTATTGGTAGTGAACCACCGGACCGTTTGGTTTTCACAGATGAAAGTGCAATTGACCTTCGCACAACGTATAGACTAATGGGATGGGCTTACAAGGGATGTAGGCCTCGAGTGCGAGCACGTTTCCAAAGGGGAGAAAGGTAACAATTTGTGTACAGGCCTCCATTATTGTATCGCTAATATCCACTCAGATTTTCAATCCTTCCGGCGCTCTCACAAGATGGAATCATCTATAGCCATATCAAATTAGGGGCATATGATGGTCCAGAGTTCCTTGGGGTTTCTGAAGGGCCTTTTAGAGGTAATGAACCCTTACCCGGCACCACAGAGCGTTCTTGTTATGGATAACTGCACCATTCACCACATACCTGAGGTCTCACTCTTGTGTGCCCAAAGGTTTTTACCATTATAAACTGTTTTCACTAGTGTCTAATCTTGCATTTGCAGAGGAATCAAACTGATGTATCTTCCGCCGTACTCGCCCGATCTCAACCCGATCGAAGAATCATTCTCCTTCATCAAAGCTCACCTCAGAT